>CP064749.1:7817500-8191005 GCA_016952355.1 Fusarium culmorum
TCAATTTCACTGGGACCAATGTGGGATCCTAGCTTGGTCTCAATCCACTGACAGGGTTTGTCGGAGTCGGGCAGTTCATTTGCTTGTGTTCAATTCTGCGACCGACAACGAAAAAAGTCTAGAATGTTGTTGGTTGAAGGACAAAACAAGGGGGTTCATGCATTTATTGCATGGTCTGGTACGATGCGGCGCAGATACGAAAATAGCATCTCCAGTGTTGGCAATTGACATTTTTATCGGTCGGAAAGTCGTCATATTCTGGTACAAATTGTCACTCATTTAATGAACCATCAAATGGATCAATTAATTGGTCGCTGAACGCAATCGTCTCGGGCTTTTATCTGGCGTTGCACTGTAGGCTCGAGGCCAAGTGAAACGGCGGCCCGTTAGGACTCGTAAAACTCCACTGTCGGCTTGAGTAAATTCTCGGGCCGACTGACAATTGAACAGGCCAAAACATCTGCGATTATTGCCGTAGTCTAACTAATTGATCATCTTCAAGGAACGGGGGGAAAGGCTTGCATGGTCCCCCCCATGCGTGGGAACAAGGGAGAGGGAGATATCGGTAATATGTCCCTCAAAGAAGGAATAATCGACCAGGAAAATGGAACCTGTCATTATTGAGAATTAAAGCTCAGCCTTAGCTGCAGAAAGGGGAGGGTTCATGCAGTGAGTGAGACTTTTGATCTGACGCAGAAGCATTTGATGGTTCATAGCCGTTGATGACCCTCATTTTAACGCTCTTCAGCCCTGGAACCATCACTAGACAAATGATCCGACGTTGGGCTTGGCTAGTTGCCCACGGGGGAGGGGAATAGCTAATCGTGTTTCTTACGTACCGGAAAACAACATTAATCGTGGAGGTATCTCGTCGTTGCCGGGGCTCCGGTATGAGGAGCCGCCGTTCAGGGGCTGAGATTGAGAAAGAGTCTGATGTTGGAGCTGAACAGACAATTACTGAACAAGAAGCCAAGACGACGGAGTTTGTCCGTTTCTCTTCTAGCGTCAAGGCGCGAAATATGGATCGCCATGCTTCTAGAGCGTGTTCTGTGCATTGATGGCGCACTAACATCCAATAACAGCAGACGCTGGCAAAAACACGCAACAATTGGTTAGACTAGCTATCCGAGCTTTTCCCAGAGCAGAAATGGATCCCCTTCCCCCAACCGAGGGGTAGACGAGGTTAGGGGAGGGGAAAACAGAAGGACGGACAGGAAATGGCCCCTGAGTCAAACAATTCAAGAGGAAAGACCAAGCTTTTTTGAACCCTTTAATTGTTCTGCAGTTGCAATACAATCCTTCTGTTGGTCAACTGGAACTGGAACTGAAACTACGTACCAGGCCCAGTTTATTCCTCCTACCGTCCTTACCTGTCTTTGTCAATCCCAGCTCGACGGGATCCGATTCGACCCTCGACGCACCGACACACCGATCCCAATTCAATCAATCGATACGATAAAACATACATGCAATAATGTCTGGTCTCGACGCGCAGGAAATAGCCGCCGCCTACGACGCCGTGCGCGCCGACAAGGAACCCACCAACTGGCTCCTTATCTCGTACGCGTCGGCCGTGGGCAACAAGCTCGCGCTCACCAAGACGGGCACGGGCGGTCTGGCGGAGCTGGTGAGCAATCTGGACGACGGGCAAGTCCAGTACGGCTACGTGCGCGTCGAGTACGCCAACGACAAGGAGAGCACGCGCGTGAAGTTCATACTCGTGGTCTGGATCGGGGAGAAAACAAAGGTCATGCGCAAGGCGCGCGTCAGTATCGAGAGCGGCGACGTCAAGAGGCAGCTTTCGCATCATAGCATCGCTGTCACGACGGGGGATAAGTCAGAGCTGGACGAGAGGGATATCGTGGTTCGGTTGAGGAAGGCTGGTGGTGCTGATTACAATGGAGGACGGGGTTAATCGCATATTACTGCTGCACATATAGCGTTTACTGCACATGCATACATACACACGCACACACATACAGAGTACACATGCAAGGAACGGCCCGTCATGACAAGCGTATTGATCATCAGCTATCGACATTGACCACCGGTCACGTGTCGGTGAGGGAAAGACAGGAGACGGGATTAAGGACGTGTCGCCGGACTTCTTAGATAGGAATAAGCCCATCATGCATGCATGATAATCGGGGAAGGTAATGTTTATCTTGTTTCAGCCTAGAAACTCACCATGGTCTCAAAACTGTCAACTTGAATGCACGCGACACACACACCTCAAAGACCAGGGTGATGGTGGTGGTGGTGATACCCTGACGATCACATACTGGATATTCACCAAAATAGGTAAAGTATGGCAAGTAAAGCTGAGGGATCGTCAAACCAGAAACCGGAATTCGGGCTGTCGGGGTTGACAGACAGAGAGTGGTGATTGTTTGCATTGGACACAGGCTACAGGGTATTGTTGGCTGTCGCTGTTTCACAGGGGAGCTGTAGTGCAATGCTTCACATGTTGTAGTGCAATGATTCACATGCTGTTGCGCAATCCGCGGCATGTGAATACTGAGGAAAGCAATTAAATAATTTAATTTAAACTGGTCTGATGTGCTGAAAGCTTGGCCCAATACACAAACAGTTCTCAACGTTGGTCGTGCTGTTGTAAGCTTTATCTCCTTCCAGTTTGAGGTTGAAGCCGAAACCTTGTGTCGGCCTGTCCGTTTGGTGCACTCTCTCCACTCTACTTCATGACGTAGCAGCCTATGGGCATTTGTTCTCGTTCTGCTCTTCTTGGTTGCGTGAGTTTTTCCTTCTCTTTCGCTTCAGCCCCACGCGCTAGAGAGATGGGTTTCGCCTATCAGAGGCATTTATCGTAGAGGATGAGAAATGAGCTAGTATGGTTGCGGTTTAGTCGCGAGTCAGCAACAGACTCCGAAGCTGTTGGTTCTGGGCTCACAGACACTGCCTGCCCTCTTGTAACTTGACCACTGTAACATTATCTTTTCCCTGTAATTATTGCATGGCATGGCCCTTGTTGGTGAATTGACTGATGGATGGGCTTGACCACTCTCTAATCGTATTGCCCCATGTGGGAACCCATATCCAAGTCTCTCTTCTTATCCTACTCTGTTCCTCTTTGAGACTAGATCTCGGTGAGAAAGGATCCATTCTGTATCCCTCCCCTGTCAAGTCTTGTCTTTTTCTCTTGATTCCTGATCCATGGTTCTCTTACTGGTTACCCACTGTAACAATGGCCTAAGCCTGGTTTGGTCAACCCCCCATGTTTCCCGTGAGTGCGCTACTCCAAATTTCTTCCAGGTCCTCCCCCCCCCCCGTCCGTCATTTTTCCCTTTCCCCAGATTTAATTCGATCTTCTCTCTTTCTCTCTCTTTTCCATTTATTAGTTTGGACCTGGTTTTTGGAATCCTGTCGTTTTTTCTTTCTTTTCTTTTTTAAAATCCCCTCATTTCCCCTCCGTCTCCCCTCCCTCTCTCTCTCTCTCTCTCACACCACAACAACAAATCCTCTCTTCCTCCACCCTGTCAATCATGTCCAAACACGACTCGGGCAGCACCAGCACCGGTGCCATGGAGCAGCCCGCCATCGACCAGAAGCCTCGACGAAACTCCAAAGCTTCCGGATCAGGCAACCCAGATGCTGCCGATCAGCTCCTCGAGAACCTTGGCTACAAGGCTGAGCTGTCGCGAAATCGCTCGACTTTCCAGGTCGCCTTCATGTCCTTCGTCCTCGCTTCTATTCCCTACGGTCTCGCTACAACCTTGGCTTACCCGCTGATTGGCGGCGGCCCTGTCAACGTTATCTGGGGATGGCTCGCTGTTTCTCTCATCATTGTCTGTGTCGCTGCGTCCCTTGGTGAAATCACCAGTGTCTATCCTACAGCTGGAGGTACATTTTTCCCTTGCTTTCTCGCTTGCTTGTGCACTGTGAAACATGTCGCTGATTCGTTTGTCCGTGATAATTAGGCGTCTACTACCAAGCTTTCATGCTCTCCCCTCCTCGATGGCGTCGCATTGCAAGCTGGATCTGCGGCTGGCTCTACATTGTCGGAAACATTACGATTACACTCGCTGTCAACTTCGGTACCGCCTTGTTCATTGTCTCGTGTGTCAATGTCTTCGAATCGAGCCCCGGCGTCGGTGTCATGTCTGGAGAGGCCTACCAGGTCTTCCTCGTCTTCCTCGGCCTTACATTCCTGTGCAATGCCGTCTCTGCCCTCGGAAACAAATACCTTCCCTGGGTTGATGTACGTGAACCGTATTCGTCTCTTGTGATTGAATGGTGTGCTGATAATTTGTTACAAAGACTGCTGCTGTGTTCTGGACTTTTGCTGGTGTCATTGCCATTGTCGTTTGTGTTCTCGCCATGGCAAAGGAAGGCCGTCGCGATGCTGCCTACGTCTTTGGTCACTTCGAGGCCAACTCTGGATGGCCCAAGGGCTGGTCTTTCTGTGTCGGTCTGCTCCACGCTGCCTACGCTACTTCTTCCACTGGCATGATCATCTCGTGAGTTCAATTGACTGCCTGTGCAGATGCATTACTGACCCCATCTCTAGCATGTGCGAGGAAGTGCAGAACCCCTCGGTCCAGGTCCCCAAGGCCATGGTCGCCACCATCTTCATCAACACCTTCGCTGGTCTCCTCTTCATCATCCCGTTGATGTTCGTCCTCCCCGATCTCCAACAAGTCATCCTCTCCGCCCAGCCAGTGCCCTTCATCATCAAGTCCGCTGTTGGCAGCTCCGGTGGCGCCTTTGGACTCCTCTTCCCTCTCATCATCCTCGCCATCATTTGCGGTATTGGCTGCACAACTGCCACTTCTCGATGCACATGGGCTTTCGCTCGTGACGGTGCCATCCCCGGTGCCAAGTGGTGGTCCAAGGTCAACACCTCGCTCGACGTTCCCCTCAACGCCATGATGCTCAGCATGGTTGTCCAGATCATCCTCGGTGTCATCTACTTTGGTTCATCCGCCGCCTTCAACGCCTTCTCCGGTGTTGGTGTCATTTGCTTGACTGCCTCTTACGCTACCCCCATTGCCATCAGTCTCGCCACTGGCCGTAAGCAGGTCAAGACTGGAAAGTTCTACCTTGGCAAGTTTGGCGCTGTCGCCAACGTCATCGCTATCGGTATGTTGTCCACTGACCTATCAATGCTTGTACCTCACTAACTTGTCCAGCCTGGTCTCTCCTTGCCATGCCTCTCTTCTGCATGCCCTCCACGATCCCCGTCACCCCCGAAACCGTCAACTACGCCCCCGTCGTCTTCGTCTTCGCATGCCTCGTTTCTGGAATATGGTACTGGGCCTGGGGTCACAAGAACTACGCCGGTCCCCCCACCAACGAGGACTAAAGAATCAATACTGCTTCTGGAGTGGGCAGGATCTAGATGTTTTGGCAATTTATTTCAGCATTTGATTTGATATGTTTTGAACATCAGTGTGTATATACGTGCGAGGATTTGAAGTCGTGCCCGTGTGCTTGATACCCATAGATGCCTGGTGTTGGATCCAGGATCTGACCTGATCATGGTATAAGTGATCTGAGTGTTGGCCAGGATGATACCAAGAAAGTTATAATTCGATATATGTTGTGCTGTTGCCCGAACTTCTAATGTGGTGGGGCCTTCATGTCTGGGCCTCAATGTCAAACAGTACCTTTGACAACTTGGTCAATTAAAACTTACGAGGAAGGCAAGGGCCTCGCACATCATGTGTCTGTTTATGAGCAAGCTTCTCCATGACTTCCATGTCAACATGTGTTTGCACATCCCTAACATGCTGGAGCCATACCATATAGCAACTTGCCATGCTGTAATCGAGTCCAAGAGGAGTCACGCACCGTGCGTTCTGAACAATGAGACGTCAGCTTCGTTTTCTGTGTTCAACCTGCACCAGACTCAGAGCAATGGCAATAATAATAATTATAACTCTGCAAAACGGGTTATACAGTTGGAAAGACCTTGCATTATGCTTATATATAGGTATGAACAAAGGATCTTAAGGCTATATTTTCACTTGAGCCATTTCTACTTATACTTACTTGAGTAACTTTAGGCTTAAACTTATTAGAACAAACCAAGTTCTTAATTCCGCTATAGTATCTATTTAAGGGAACGTTTCTTAGGTAGATAGTAGCGATGGCAGTCTGTTATCAGCCTTGTCATTGGCAACCTTCCCATGTTCGACCTGGCTTGCGCACACCAGACTCAGAGTCAACAACCGGAAGTGTCATCACTGAAAATAGCACAGCTGGTGCCACAACTAGAATAACCTTGCCTTGCTTTTACACTGTGACGATCAAGGTTACTGAAATAATCCTCATGTGTCACCACCAGTGTCACCAGGACAGGCTTTCGCTCGAGTATCTCCAAAAGCGTCAGCAGCCAGCAGGCAGCAGAAACGCCGGACTGCGAAGCCTTAGGGCATAATGATAAAGCCTGCTCTAAGAAGCCTACTCTAAGAAGCCTACTCTAAGAAGCATAAGATGATCTAATAGTTTCGTCTCTTATGCCCCTAGCGGCTAATCTTTATAGCGCCCTGAGTAATAGTTATAGGACCCGTCATGTTGCCTCATATCACATAACGTCTAGTCCTGTTCACCAAATATGACGGTGTGGCTTGTTATGCTCATCTTAGGTCTGTGACTCGTTAAACTTATGCATAAGATCCTTACATAGCCCTCTCTCAGCTAACACCGGACAAATGCACAATATTGTCATCTGCTACATTCTGTGTAACTCTGCAACCCTGCCTTGAACAACCAACTCAGCTACAAGTTGACGGTCTAATGAGTTTCAACCGGTGTTCAATGCATATCATACATACTACTCATAGGTAAAGGCGATGGTTTGCAGAATGTACATGTCTTTCGTTGGCATGACGTGAGTGTTTACAAGCTATCTTTCCACAAACCGACTGATAACTCAGCTAAACACTCCATGATACAAGGACTCCATAATCTAAACGGACTATACGAACATAACTAAAACTGCACAAAGACGTGCCTCAACTTATCCATCGAGCTTTGAGACAACAGGGCTTGATGTCTTCTCCTTGGTAGAGTAATCTCCCTCATCGACACTCACTCCATCTCTTTCAACGACACCAGAGCTTTCCTCATCAGATGCTCTTGAATCTATGGATACGCCCTCATAACCGTTCTGCATGAGTTGAGGGTTCCTCCGAGACCACCACAGCAGTCCAAGCTGCACAAAAACAGATCCAAACGAGAACGCAGTTGTGAGCGGGAATCCGATCGGATACTGCGGCGCGTCAGAAACCCTAAAGGCACGAAGAGGAATAGTCGCATGCCCAATATAGACGATCATGACTGTCAAAGCAACAACGATGGATCGTGCTTCAGGCTCCTTTCGCATCAACTCGGCGAACCACGCCATCAGGGCTGGACTTCCTGCGTTGACAGCGTAGGTCATGAAGTAGAACCCCATGACGACCTTGTTGCCCGATGGCCAGGCGCAGAGAACACTCAGCATGATACCCAGCATAAAGGCACAGCCTGAACTGATCTGCCATCTCCAGTGCTTCCAGTCCGACAGGCCGTTGAGGATCAGGTTGGTGCAGATCTGCATGGCATAGCCGCCCAACGGAAGGATGTTGACTTGGTATGTGCTGTAGATGCGGTTGCCCGCACTGTCTTTGAGACTTTCGATGTACAGGACAAAGTACGCGTTTGCTCGATGTGCCCATGCGTTCATGACGAATGCACAGAGAAAGAAGAAAGTAACAGGGTGAGTAATCAGCTTGCGCAACTTTTTCTTCAGAACCGAAGTCGGGATCAGCTTTGAAGTTTCGGCGCCAAAGTCTCCCATGCGCTCCCGGGAGAGTCTCTTCTCGTTTTCCGTCAACCACTTGGCACGAGTGTACGCAGGCGTATCCGGAATGACAAAAAACCCCACGATTCCCTGAGCGATGGTGATGACCCCCGAAACGATAAACAACCACTGCCATCCCGCGATCCCGTGAGCGCCGTTCAAATTGCGGTATAGAGCTGCCTGGAGAGCGCCGAGAAACATGGCGCCTGCTACGTCGGATATGTTGAAGCAGGCGATCCGCAAGGCAAGCTCCTTGGGAGTGTACCAGTTGAAGATGAGAGACACGACGCTAGGTCAGAAGACGGCGGAGAAGAGACCGAGGAAGAAGCGAAGGACGTAGACTGTGGTTGCACTTTTGGCTTGGCAGGTTCTGCACGGCAGTGAGCTTCATGCGTAGGTAAGTTTCAGGTTTGCTGCTTACACCAAGACGAAAAGTCCCCAGATAATTTCACAGGTCGGAAGGAAGATAGAAGGCCGGACCTATCAGAGTCAGTATACTGCCGGATGGATCCATGAGATGATTGCACTCACCCTCGTCTGAGCCAGTTGCCCGGGAACAAGCCCAATGGCATACCCTATGGAGAAAAAGGTATTGAACATGACCAGCTCATTTCCATACAAGCCCAGCGCCTCTCGCATTCCGGAAACATAAGCCTGCGTGGTAGCGGACTGGTCCATCTCCTTCATAATACCAGCGATGAACGTCCACGTGAGGAGAAGGCAGTCGAGTTTGAGGATCAAGACATGTCGTGGGTTCTTGAAATAGGGGATGATGCTGGATATGTGCTTGAAGATGCCCGTCTGAGGAGGATGTGAAGTCGTATCCTGGGTTGTCGTTGAGTCCATGTGTGCTGGTGTTTCGGAAGTAGTAGTCGCCATTGTCTCGACTCGTTTTGCCACTTGCGACAAAGGCGTGAAGAGTGCAAATCAAGATAATAATGATGCCGAGTAAAAAAAAAACCATCAAGATGAAACAGGAGTTATATACAAGGGCCCTTTCGCACCCTGTCTTTCGCGTCGCCATCCCAGTAACATCTTGTGCCTCTGAATCGGCCTCGCAGCGATAGCGGATCAAGATAGGCATTTAGCGGGCCACTCAAGGCTCGCGTCATTTGCAGCGCAAAGAACGACATGGGAGGAGGATTATCCCAGACAGGTAATATCCGTCGGACCAAGCCCCGATATCAGACTGGGAATGTTTAAGCTTAATTGTTACATCACGACGATTGATACCTGATTGTAGTAATCTTTTGTTCTGCAGCGGAAGGATCGCGCTACATGATCTGGATGAGGAGTTTTATCGTCGCTCTCCAATAGCTCTGTACTGACCTTCCTGTGATAAGATATACGATATCGATAAGATACACGCGTCGATAAGATACGCGATGTCGATAAGATGACGCTGATAAGATTGTATCGCTGATAAGATCACTCTGTCTACACGTTGATGTACGTGCCTAAGGAACAAGGATGATTGTGTATAGCATGAAACGATCTGTCTTAGTTCTTCTCAAAATTCATCCTTTCTTCTTTACTTCTACCTACCCTTATTATTATTTTTACTGGCCTGCGGATAAACGTGCTGCAATGCAAGTGAGTAAAATGCTATGATTGGCTGACTGGTCTTCAGCAACTGCTGCGCATATCACACAGAGAACAATGCATACTAAACGAAAGAAGCAATAAAGATGTCTGGGTGACATGGATAAACCTGTTTCACATTGATCGTTTTTTGCATCAACTGACGATTGAGGACTTTAATCAATCTCGCTAAGAACGAACCAGACGCAGTGTCAATAGCTGGGCTAAGTATTGTAAGTTTTGTCCATGTAAGGACAAATCAAGCCTGGCATTATTAACCAACTGACACCCCTTTGATAGAGAAAGGCAGGCAGGATTGGCACAAGATTCGGATTCTTGTATACCTAGGTAGAACGCCATTCTGTAAAGGTCGTCTTGGTGCACTGTGGAATATCATGTACACGATGCTTCTGAGCAGTCTTGCGATACAGTGCATAGTGAGTTTATCTAGTTATAGACAGCTAGACTATAAAAAGACAAAGGTAAACAAAAAACTGCTACCGATCGTCTTGGGTTTCCCATAGAGCCCCGATAGATACCCATGACAGGATGCATTCTTGTCCTGCCTGAATATAATACTGTCGAAGTGTCGCGTCCTTATCCTCCTCTGTTCTAGCTAAATTGATATAGTTGTTAAGCCACTCCGTTATGCTCCAATACTCCCAAATATTACCCGGAATGATGGCCCTGGCGGCATTCACGAAAGCCTCGCAACCCTGAGGTACCCCCGGGTCGAAGTCACATCGGAAGACGGTTGATGATTGGTTCACTAACTGCAGAATGGCATTCTTGAAATCATCATCCAAAGTGAACCTGCCCCGCAATACTTCCACCTGGCTATCTGTAAGAGGTTGCAATAGGCCCTCTTCCAAACACTTGGGCCAGGCCTGATCCCTCGCAATGCAATAGTGGACTCTTTGCTGAAAGATATCTGTGCCAACTTTGGGGTTGTCATCCGTTTCGAGTAGCAAAGTCAACGACCCAACAGGAATACCTTCATTAGACGCACCGGCAGCGTTTAAAAGCCAGCGGGATAAATTGGGTATGAGGGTTTCGTCATGGAGAGTCCAATTCATAGTGTCGTACAATACCTCCCATACGGCGGTAGCACGTTGGCAAACAGCGTGAAGGGTATTGATGATATTGATACGGCGTTGTATCTGAAGCGCAGGGTTTTCTTTCAAAAATGGCACCAACCCGTAACCGTGGAGTGACATATCGTTCACAGACGGAGAGTCCTCATGGAGAACTATTGTGCGGATTGACGTCCTTTGAGTGGTTGAAAGCAGACCAATGAATCGAATGGCAGATGCAGCGGCAGAGAATCTGATCTTCTCGCGTGTACGAAACTCGAAATCGAATGGAGGATCTTCGTCATCGAATTCTGGTGGGCCAAGGCTGAGGGGATTCTCTTCGTAAATCCAAGTGTCAGGAAGCTTCCATGCAAAATCAGGGATTCCAAGACGATCCATAGCGCTTGCAACCTGAGACCGTGAAGGGATAGCCCAGGTTTCGAATCGGAGACCCAAAAAATCATGTGCAGGGTATTTGCCTCTCCAATGTGGTAAGCACGTGAAAACGTGATCGCCAAATTCTTCTGGGTACTCCTCTGCGATGAGTTGTAGGCAATGAGTCAAACACTGGCGAATTTCCCCAGAGTACTTGTCCCATCGCCGGAAGTCACGGTCCACCAGGCCCGGGACCCTGCGGTGGTTGTCCCTGGTCGAGGTTGCGCTGTGCCTAACACAATTATGTACAAAACCATAGCCATCGTACTCATATCGATGGTTTGGTAGAATGCAGTCAATATTCCACTCGAAGAATTCATCGACAAACTGGCATGCAGCAGGTCGGAAACGGACTTGGGATGTGTTATCATCGCCAGTGTCCCAGACGCGAAAGTGAAAAGCTCGTTCAATTTCAAGCTTGGAACGGAAGTTGGGAAACTTCTTCTCCAATTGCATGTGCATCTCTGGGGTGATGAGATGAGCAAGATGTAGCACGATGTCTTGCTGCAGAACATAATAATATGTAGCTACAAGATTGAAGCATCCAGCTAAACTGCGCCAGTCCTCACGATAGAGAGTTGAGAATTGAATCGTATTGACAGCAAGAGGGAGGCGCTTGCAGTCATTGGCAATCGAGCGGCATGTGTAGATGAGAGAGAGGTCGATCGGGGTGTTTTCAATCGTTCTGAGCTTATCTGACTGGCCATTGTAGACGTAACCGCCTGTGATTGCGAAGTATTCGCAAAAGATTTGTCGTCGTATCTCTGCAGGGAGATCCGTGATCCGTAGTCCAGTAGACATGGAGGGAGAATGCTGGGAGAGAGACTGTGCGTTGATGAACGAAGGATGGAGAAACGTCGAAGTTTGGAGTGGGCAGTGGAATGTGGTTTTATGTTTGCAGAATATGAGTCATCATTCACCAGTCAGCCAATAGAACCAAGACAAATGCAGCACAAAAAACTCAAAATCAACACCATACCACATGCATGCGTAGCAACAGGAGGGTTTTGTAACCAAAACATTCTGTTTTATTTTATATATCTCTAAATTGAATTCCGACCCTTCTCATTTCACTTCAAATGTCTCAGCAATGAGAAGCCATATGAATCAAATACCCAAATGTATCTTACCAAGGGTCCCCATTCCAGATGATGGTAGCAAGTCCATGCTATGCCTAAGGATGTCAAGTTACTTACGACTAGTACCCTTCGGCTAGAGAATCTGACTTCTGCTTCTGTGTGAGGAGGCTGCAAATGGAGAGCTGGGTGAAGAGATGAATGACGAGTATGATCAGGAAGACGAGGTGGAGAGGAATCGTCTCTTTGAAGAGCTGAAACTGTGGATGGAGCAACAAGAAATACTTGTTTCGGGCATGCTATACACCCTTGCCCAGACAAAGTTCCTCTCGGCTGTAGACGGCCTGCATAGGAAGGTTAGACCTGACTATAGTGTCTGGAAGAAGCTAACCTCCCATTGTTGTATTATAGGTGACAAGATACTTATTTGATCGCCAGAGCCCTAAAAATTGACTTGTTTGATGTTCAGTATTTTTCTCTTTTCGTGATGAATGGGCTGTGCCTTCTGTTACTGTTTGTGGTGCGCTTTGGAAGTCAGATATGGTTATTAGCTGTGCCTTATTGCCAGAGGACGGAATAGGTGTAGAACGGATTGGTAATCAGGAATGAAAGGCATGTTGAAGTGAATAATGCACTAGAGTGACAAGAGAACTCAGGAAAGCGTGGCTGGTATAGACGTTGGCGTACCGGTTGATGAGAAGGAACAAGAAGTACATGCAGGAAACGAGTTGATAATCGAGTTTGACTGTAGAGTTCGGAGTGAATACACGTTTGGAATATTATTGTGATTTGGTGGTTGAGTTGTTACTGTTGGTATATTGATGGCCATGTCAAAGAAAGGAAGGGTTCATACCATGGGAGAGGAGGAAGGGAGAAATGAGGCTGATATATAAGAAGATAAGAATGACAAGTATTTCATATGCCGTGATATGTTGTAGTCTTAATGGAAGCTGATTTCTTCTCAAGAAGGAAAACACCATGCATTTACACGAAATTGATTGCAGTTAGCACCTCGCTACAGAGGGGCATAGGCAAAGTAAATTGAGCTATCGGATTATTATTCAGGGCCTAGACAAATTAGTAATAACATCTCTTCCCTTTATCATCAAGACCAGATACTGACTGATACAGGAGAGATCATTATGACGAAGTCAGCTGCCATGCATTAAATGTATATTAGCTGCCAGCTAGCTGCAATCAATTTTGTGGAAATATACGGTTAACGGGTAACGTGTCGGCAATTAATCTGAGTGGGTACTATGGGTCGCAGTATCCGGACTCCGATGCTGGTATGGGTCATGCTAGGGTTCCCCACAATCTTGTCGTTACATCCATCGGTAACCGGGCGCGGTACCCCGCAAATCTGCCGATCAACACTGATGTCATCCACGTGAGATGCTGCCGCTTTGTGAACGGACATTTTATTCGTAGATTGGTCTGGCTACCAATCGCGCCACGCCTATCGGTCGAAAAATTGTCAAACGACAACAGCGCAACCACTAGATGACATTTGCAGAGAAGCGGAAGAGGAATGCCTCCAATGTGATTTGGTTTGTCAGATACGAATGGTGCATTGGTAGTGGCTGCAACTGTTAGTTATTTCTTTTGAAATAAGATAATGGCCTCTCAAGGGTAAATAGATTTGAAAAGGTGGTAGGATTTGCTCGTAGTTCCTCTATGTGATACGTTTGGTTCAACTCTCTTTGCATAATTGAAATTGATAACACTAACTGGGAGTCTCATTATTCAACAACGGAATTCATTTACAACATTGGATATCGTGTCCTAGCGGCGCCGCAAGCCGGTCAATCATCCGATATGGTTCTTGACATGACAGATGTGAATTCAAAAGAATGCTGCTTAGCTCCACAATGATGGGAAAAACCTCGTCAGTTTTGAATCAGAGAGGGTCAGTTCTTCAAGAGAACGTACTATAGCGGATATTATACATTTTGACAAAGGTGAGGCCACAGAAGAGTGTGTCCAATACATCCAAATGGAACATAGGGAGATTGAGGCAGGTGAATCAGAGGCAATCCACAGGTCAGAGTTCAACATCGTGGCTAAAGCGAATGCTGCAACTGTGGAAGTTCAAAACACGAATGATCCATTAATCAAATGTCGCAGAATAATTGACCTGCACAGAAAATCGATAGATAACCTGCGCTCGCCGATCCTGCGAAACTATGTCAATTAGCAGGGACCGGAAAATATCTTCCAACTCTATGCGAAGACCGCTCGTTAATGTCTCTCGAGTTTCGCATGTTCGGATAGACAGGCTAGTACAGAAATGGTATAAGTACATGCCGTCATCTTGGTCCACCTTTTCCACGGGGATTACCACTAGATATTATAGGCTAGTAGAGGTTGATCACTGGTATGGCTAAGATAAGACATTGCATCACAGGTATGCCGAAGTAAAACTCAGACCTTGTAGATGCAGTGCATCCAAGCCGGAAGTGATTAACCGGAACTATCAGCGATGGATTTCTAATTTTCTGGGGCCCATGAGGAAAGATGATCCAGACAAATTGGATTATCCGTAGTCGGTTCAAGACTGCAAGTGTCCGCCTCGTCTATGGACTTGTTCACTTTGGGATTGTATGTCATGTGACAGTCTATTAAACGAGGTTGATTGATCATGAATACTTCTTTCTACTGTGCGCAGACTTTGAAAAGTCTTATATATAAGCCATTGGTTCTGTTACCTTCGGGAATAGCAATTTGAACTTATGGTAGAGTTGGAATAGTTGATTTGCACTTCCAAGGATCAGGGTTGGGGCGCTTTCTTCAGAACAAGAGAGATCGTGTTTTCGAGATTATTTGGAAGCTCCATAGAATTGAATCATCAAAATGAAACCAGCCTCGATTACATGCCGGACTTAGACACTGATGCGGCCAGGGATCAATGTGATCGTTTCTATGTCTCATACAACTTGGTTGAAGTGTTGTGTCAAACCAATACTTACTTTCATGACCTAGGTACATGAACATTAGATGGAAGTGCACCGACCATACCAGATTTGGCATCGAGTTAATCCAGCGTCTAGTCGACATTCCCTAACACTTCCACAGTTATACCCCGTCGAGCTATTCCATCACTGTACACAGCAACGCCAGTGCAACATTAGATGACTGCGTTGGGACTCACCTCTCCCGGGATCAAGGGGGTCCAAAAGGATTAACTCTATGCAGATGCTTGAGTAAACAATGCAGACCTCAGAGAAGCATTCGGGTACTTTGTTTAAAGAGACACTCGGTCAATTGACGGATGGGCTTTGTTATCTATTTGAGAGCCCGTCGTGTCCAATCTGTGCGAATGGATCACAGCGCGGCAGCAGTCAGGCCAGTTATGTTCCGAGTTAGTACCCACTGCGTATTTGAGATTTCAACATCGCTTTAAATCGAGGTATTATTCCGTTCGCCCCACTGCACAGCTGTAATAGAGTCCATTCAACCTGGATATTAGTTGTTTGAGTCTGTTACAATAACATGGCTTGGATTATTTCCAGGATGACCCGCTTATCATATTCCCTCTGAAGGATATTTTTAAAATATTCAAGCTTGTAGAGTCCACATTGGTTCTTCCTTCCATACTTACTTAGGGCCATGTTGAGATACTTACATCCGTCATTTATGTACATATACTACGCACTCGAGCTATACCCAATCGCAATGGTAAAAGAATAAATAGTCAGTCTTAAATTTTAGTAGGCTTTATTTATCTCATGGTGGCGCGTCCATCGACAAGCAGTGGTGTTGGGCATGTGAGTCTCTGAACGGTCTTTTTCAGAATCCAATTATGTCTCAATGCCTTGGAGGTTAGGTCAATTACTGTAAGTGATTCCAAATGCGGGAACACATTCATTCTACAGAACTTGATTGTTTTGCAGTCAGTCTATGGGTCCGAACACCATTGAACTCAACATGCTTACTGTAAGACTTTAGTACCTGTTAGAATGGCCAAGCGTACCATATTGGATAGAGCGCAATCATGAGTGAGATGCAAGTATACATGACATAGGAGCAACGATATGCGTCGCATCTTGCAGAGGCTGATGTTATGTAATTCCGGGTATAATGAGATCCAGCTTCGCAGTTTCTCCGCTAGGGTTGCTTAGGAAGGGCTATTGTCTCAGACCTTTTTGATGAACTAAATCAGTCCCATCAAATTTGATGCAAAGTGATCGAAATCTGCTTCGACTTTCATCTAGTCACTTCTGCTAGGAACATCCCATGTCAATTTTTGTGCACTATTAATGCTGTACAAATGAGCTGAAGCTATCGTAACGGCTTGTGTATTTATCTACTTTACTATTGCCATATAGTGGCAAAGACCAGATTCATACACTAAGTTAATAACATCATAATAACGTTACAGTAACTCGCAAGTTGACGAAACGTTGCGTCCTGGTTGTCGGTTAACTCAAAGGACATAGCAAATTGCGTCAATGTATTACTTTTGTGATAGCCACTGCATGAACGTCTCGTGCTTCATCAGTAATGTCTGCCATAGCCTCGAAAACAACCACGGCGTGAGACAGGAGTGACTGGTCAATAATGTTGGGGGCAGATACCATACCCCCGTTGGAAGTCTGCTTAATATACGTAAACTCAGAGATCTCTTCAGCAATTTAAATCAAGGTGCTTAGAGGCAATATTGGGAAGCTCATTCTTGAGGTTACGCAGCACAAATACGACAATATTAGAGGACTTTTATAGGACGCAGGTATATGCTATATAATTCCACGATATTGGAAGACAGTGGCATGTTGGTAAAGAGAGGTAGAGGCAAGGTAACGTCAAGCATACTTGAATCAGGACAGGCCATTTCTCTATCAGGTAGCTAACTTGGATAACACAGAGGAGTGATCAATAAGGTAAGATCTAATAAGATTACCGTAGTGTGAAACTACTGTCGTTCAATTGCCTAGAAGTTTACGGGTAATGTAAAAGAAACCTTTAACTTCTTTATCGCTAAAGTGGATATCCGAAACATGTCATGTTGAGGGTCATGCCGAGACGACCTCAGTCAGGTTTATACTCAACGTCTACTTGAGAGCTTGAAGTAGGTTCCTGCGTTAAACCTTGTCTCTTTTCGATGTGCGATACTACACTCCTCTGGAGATACTTTCGCTGTTGTTGAGGGCCTGATAGTTTGAGAACAGTATGGCAAGCAGTTCATGGATTGACAAACGCTCTCTTCAGAGATGAAAACCGCGTCTGTTAACCAACAGGTGATCAGATGAAAGACTGATGCGATAGGCCTGCTTTGATTGAGCTTTGCGCTTGGGTGGCATGACTCAGTATGTTGGTGAAGGTGCTTTTTAAGGCACCTAGTGGATGAGAGTCCTATCTAACTCGTTGTTCTAATGTAGTCAGGGCTGACACTTGATTGTTACATAAATTATCGAAACCAATCGCAGGGTTGATGGAAGATCAGCCTTGTTGCGCCAGCTCTGACAATGACTTACTTGACTGACGATTTCCTTTGAGTCTTGGGGGAAGTTTGATTGCCGTAACAGACTGCAAACAGCGAAATTCTTTACCCATATATGTGCGATTCTACTGCATGATGGAAATCTCATTCAATAACCAGATATAATTTGAGACTGCAGGTCCGATTTCATCACAATACTATTGTTCCATCCTCAAAGCGTTTGTCGCTTGTGAGATCTTGTGCTATAGTGAAATTCAAGGCAAGTACAAGTTGACTGACAGAGGCTTAATATTAATATCAATCTGTTGAATTGAGTTGAAGAAAGAAAGAAGAAGTGTACTCCGGAACATGTGTGTCTCATAGGAATTTAGTATTGCATCAGAGTCGAGTAGCTCTTTGAGATCCAATTTCTGTGAATTGAAGCTATAAAGCGAAGTGGAAATGTCGATATCATAGTTCAGAATTTGTGAGTCATCACCAAATAGTACAAGCCGTAATGTATTTGTTTCATCTTGTCAAGTATGACAAGCGTTACCATCTCGTCACCCCGACGAGGTACTTTAGTGACATGGATTCGAAGGGTACTCTACAGCTACATAATGACCGGGGACCATCGTTCGTCGCGTAGTCTAACTCTCCGTGATGTACATCATCAGCTTGTAACGCCACAATTGACTGGTAAGTAGTATATAATGTGATATTATGCCTTTCTATATTGATAAGGGTTATATTAATGGTATATTTTATATAAAGGATGGGCCATGAGAGACGAATTGAGGCAGTATTGACGAGAATTTTATCGATGTCACTAACATGAAGTGATAGCACAAATCCCATTATGAACTGATTCTGAAGAAATATATAGGTTTAACATCCTCTGAAATGGAGAGAGTACTGGTGTCTCTGTTCAAGCACAGGTGCATGACTCATATTGCTTTAAATGTATCTTAACCTACCCACATGATAACGATGCAGGCGTCCTAATGGAAACGGGATAGATATCACCATTGGCTTCTTTATATCTGAGTGTTGATTCTATGCGTCCCGGGGAAGACATACAACAATGCTATTGTAAGCAAGGTGAGTCCTAGATCTCAATCTGCTTTAAGACAACATTGATCTGCTGTGTTCTATCTCAGCCGCTAAAACAATTAATGCAAAATGTAATAAACTTCAGAGGAAACCCATATGTGGTAACATCATGCCTTTGTGGAATTAAATTCGTATTTATTTTGTGAACATTTCATTTAATTCTTCTCTTTCAATAACTCCAATCAGAATATAGAATAGTTAATATGTAGAATAGGACGCAGTTGGCAAAACGCCAGGCCCTCCTTATGTCGGTCTCTGCGCTTAGGCATTATGAAGTTGTAGCTAGGCGTGGTGTCAGCGACAGGGATAGGTGCTTATAGCAGAAGTAGACTGCCGAATAGAATGCTTGTACTGGAAGAATAAAATATTCTTTAAGTCCTAGCCTCTATGACTAACAACTACCACGTGAGAGATCGGAATCAATTTTAGACCTTGGAAATCACAAGACATTGTGAAATTGGCCAGTGTGCATCACAAAGGCCTCAAGACTACCAGGGACTGGTAACACCCGCTGGACGTATTGAAGGCCATGAGCCATTGCCAAGTACTGACTGTTAGGGCGATAAAAGGTTAGCTTGATATCATAATCAGCTTGCTCAAGGTTAAACAAACCTCGGCGCAGTCATCTGTTTTAGGTATATAGAACGCAATTAGTGAAAGGAACACCCATATTACAGTAGGAAACAGCCCGTCAACAGAGGTGTGGTTACTAGAAATATTAAATGATAGCTAAAGATCAGTGAGACAAACCAAGTCACATGAGATGATTTGGGAATATCCCCGGCAGTGATCCTTAACCTAGCGTTTAAAGCTAGTCTTGCCAGTGTACAGCTATGCTCTAAGAAAATACAAATTGTCTTATCATTGATGACGACGTAAATCTTTTATTAAACTCCATCCACGAATAGAACGCATTGGATCCAGTGGGAACAATTCAATCAGTATCTAAAGCTACATTCTGACTCGCGAGAAAGGACAAATGTAGATAAAAATATTCCGATAATAACTTAGAACTCGTGGCTATAATTTTGTACCACCTTGCCTGTAGGTACCGAACTCCACGATCGCTCTACTCTTCACATAAAAGAGAGCAGCCTTGAAACCTAGGGTTTCCATATTCTCATATCTATAGTAGGACAAGGCGACAGTAAGATCTATGCCGGTAGCTCATGAACTGTCTTTCGCTGAATGACCCTCGCATTTGACTCCACAAGCACACTTCCAGGACCGGCGTCAACTTCTGCGAGTGCAGGGTTGAACGTTGTGGTACTTTTATCCCTCTTCTCGCATCCCTTGTCATTAATGTTGGCCTTCCCGTTCACCGATGCTCTCCTACGACGAAACCACCACCAACAGAGACCTAGTAGACCAATAATAACAACTACTCCTGCAACAACACCGCCAGCTATCGCTGCAACAGGGGTCTTGCGACGGTTAACATGCGGACCGTCTGTGACTGGGAATTGTCGCCCTTCGAGGTTACAACAGTTTGATCCTCTTGAGTCACTCCAACAACAATAGTCCTTGGACGAGCACTGTCTGAGTGGCTCTGCACCCCCTGTATTAACTGCCGACGGTTAGCGGAATGTCATGTAACATTCTTTGCGAAAGGTTACCTACCTCTCAGACAAATGTCAGGGCAATTGTCCCAATTCTTATTGGTGCAGTCACCGCGGTACATAACTCCAGTCTCGTTAGTATCGGGCTGTAAACACAAGCCATTTTCCAGACATTTGTCGCCATTCCCGAAATCGCAACAGGTCGAGTAAGCCGTGATCTTGGAGCTACATGGCTTGTAACCAGGACTCGTCTGGAAGGTCTTTGTTTTATCGCCGAAGAAGTAGCAAACTTGAGCAAGAGCGTATTGGGAAAATAAAATTAAGAGGTAGCGCTCGTTCATCTTCATTGTTAGAATGACCCTGAAGTAGGACAGACCTGAAATGCCAAACGATGCAAGTAAGACATCGAGTTACTGGTACAATTCTGATCAAAAGTTTGCGCATAAAGGTTAAGAAGAGAACATGGTGATTACAAGATCAAGTGGCTATACGAGGGATACAAATAATTTAAATTGTTATGCCACATCACCGGTGGCTGTAATGAAGTCAAAATAGAAGAAAATCAAGATACAGTCTAAGGTGGGAACATGAATATTTTATCCATGTTATGGATGGCAGTTCAATTGGACTGGTCCCTGAATTCTGGCTTGGTGTCAGCGAATTAAACATCACCTTACAGATGAGTGTTGGGTTGAGAGTCGCCTTGTTCTGTCCCAGCGGCCTGTAAAACCATAATAGGAAGCTTTTGGCCCCCACGTCCCGGTGTGCCAAGAGAAACGAATACGAAATGGATAGCGGGGATTGGAACGTACGGATTGTATTAATCTTCCTGATTGGCGGTGCAGATAGCTTCTTGCGGGTAACCAACTGACAGTTCATCAATTATATTCTCTTACTTATTACCTTGAAATTCCCGTTGGATTTCATCAATCGCAGGGGTAAGTCACTATAAGCCCCATGCTTAGTCACTCTGCTATGTCAAATTCGGGTTACTTTATTGCGGCTGCTTTGCACACTTCTTGTGAGAATATGCATATTGAAATGTGGCAAACCATCCATGACTTCACTTACACTTCTTCTACCTAATTGCTTCCAGACGTAGCACAGTTCAGAGACAGAACCAAATCCTCTCAACTTTTCCTGGCTTTTACAGTTTTCACAGCAACGTCTAGGCACTAATCGACTCACAGTTTATAGATCACCAAGAGAAACGTCTCCAGTCAGCGACTAATTGAATCCTATTGAGATGTATATTTATATTAGCCACCGTTGTCAATTGTTCTTAGTAACGGTCAGCAATGAGAATATTTATAAGTAGAAACCGAGATATCAGCCCCAATGGAGGCTGTCTTGTTAATTATTTCTCTACTTCATTTCGACTTACTAACTGACTTCAAAATTTACTGATGCTGATTTAATTAAGCTATGATTCATCTTGCCATGCGCCTCTTGACAGAAAGCTAGACTCATTCAATTGCGTGGGAATGCGCGGTATTAGTCTCCAGAACCGTTTGGGACATACCAACCTGAGCTGGGCCAACTAAGGTCAACGTTGAAAGCACAACACTGAGAGCCTGGAAAGGTAACATTGTAGTGAAAACTTGTTGTTCAATTGAAGACAGTCTGGCTGCCATGAAGATTACATACTAGCTATCCTCTTTACCACTTGGGCTTCTGGAAAGCCTTCTCAGTCAACTTGACAACAAACGCACCACGCTCAATGGTGTTGATGAAGATGTATCCCGACTTGAAGAAAGCATACGAAGACCAAGTTCCGACAAACGCAACACTGCCACCACCTGAAAGGTTGTCATCCTCAGGGTAGATGTCGAACCAAGCAGCCTCGTAGACACCAGCTCCCGTGGGGTCAGAGGGAATGGATCGACCGTCAAGAACACGAAGACCGGCGCCGTAGTGAGACTGGTAGATGTAACTGTCCTTGACATACTGGTTGTGGTCGATGGACTTGGTGGGATGCTTGAAGAGACCGGTCTGCTTGGGGTTCTCAAGGTCGCGGATGTCCCAGATGAAAGTAACGGGGAAGCCGTCAGATCCTGGGCCGGCACCGTTTTGCTCGTCGAGCTCGTCATCCAAGACAAGAAACTCTTGGTTCTGTGTGTCGAGAACCCAACCCTGATGGGTATAAGAAGCACCCTCGTAGGAGATACGAGAGATGATGTTGGTGACGTTGGCCTTGTCAGTGACATCGTAAATGGTGAGAGTGTCCTCGTTGTAGCCATAGCAGATGTCACGGCCCTGGTAGCGCTTGTCAGGTCCACGGTAGACAATGCACTGCGCATCATGGACATATCCATCACCCTTGGCGCATCCAAGAGACTTGGGGTTGGAAGGATCAGTCAGATCAAAGAAGTTCAGACCAGAAGCACAGTTCTTGTCGTCTCGCGGCTGAGCGCCAACAGCGACGGCGTACTTGAGCTCCTCGTTGACGACAACGTTGTGAGCGCGACCAACAGGAAGAAGGGCGCTGAAGTGGCTGGTCAGGTCCTTCTTGGCGTCAAAGGTAACAGGCTTCTTGGGATCGATCTTCAACAGCTTGGTAAAGTCGAAGATCTGGATACCATGACCGACGGCCTCAGAGCCAATGATGACGTAGTTCTTGTAGGCACGAATCTCGCGCCATTGGGAGGGCACAGAGTACTGAGGGAGGCGACCGAGGTAGACTAGCTGACCCTTCTTGGTGATCTCGGCGAAAGCAGTGCCGTCGTATTGACCGATGGCGACAAACTCACGACCGTCATCGGAAGTCCATCCCCAAGAAGAGGAGCCTCGACCTCCAGTGCTGCCGAGGTCAGCGTGGCTCAAGAAAGAGTACAAGTCGGCCTAGATGCGTGTCAGCAAGTGCAAGTGAGTAGGAGGTTTGAGGTAACTGACGTTGTGGCAGGCAAAAGTGTTCTTGGCATCGCCCTTGATGGCTTCGGCAAAACCTCGGACACACTTGGTATAACCAAGTTTGGGGTACTGCTCGCTGGCGAAGGCACCAGCGGCCTCTTGCTTCTCCCACACGGCCTAGAGAATGTCAGTCGACAAATTGCAAATGCGTTTGGTCAAAAAGCATACCTGCTTGCTGGCCATGAGTTTGTTGTGAATCACTCCAGTGTCATAGAGTCTCTGAGCCTTGTCCTCATTGACCTTCATCTCCTTAGCCTGAGCATAGGAACTGAAAGCGGCAAGAGCGCCGAGAAGAAGAGTCGACTTGACCATCGTGGAGGAACACTAGGGGTGGGCGGTTGAGAGAGATGGAATGGATGGAGTCAAGTATCACGGTGATGGTTCGAGGGAGGGTTCTCCATTTTATCCTCGACGGACAATACATCTGGTTGAGATAATCTTGGTACCTTGATAGATCTCCATCGCTTCCGTCTCGTATATTGTCCGTGACCACCTTACTGTTTAGTCTCCTAGCCGAGGAACCATATGCACATTCGCGCCTGGAGGTCTACCCACAAAGCCAATTAGATGTTATGTAGGGTTACAATCCGTTCATTGCCTATTCTTGGCGACGGTGACGGCATTTTCATGTCTGCCGGATGGATCCCAGATCTGGAAGGTGAAGAGACAGGGGTACCTTGTTATCAGAGCCTCTGTGCGGCTGATAAGCTCAGATAAGGAAAAGACACAAACAATGCAACTCAAGACTAACAGTGATAGCCCAAATAAGGATGCTGGTTCTTTGCTTGTTGAGTCTAGGAACTATGTGCGGGAAAAAGTTCCGGCCACTGCAACCCAAGAGAACAATGTCTCACAAAAGTCCTTGAAGAAAAGCAACTCGATAACGTTCAACTGAACGAAACGGTATGTTCGGTGTTGTAGAGTCACAATCAAGATGGAAGGTCTGGACAGGTGGACCTGCAGATTGATACCAGGACTGATTAGGTAGGTCAATCCAGTTAAGCTTATTGGCTGTAGACGCTTTTATTCCGTGTTCGGACATTTCGCCGATGATCTTGATAATCTTATCGGGAAGCTTAAAGACGCAATACGACCCTGGGAGACTTGGCATTGCAAAAGGTCTTGGGTTGATTGGATGGAGAATAAATTTGCAATACCGATTGGCGACAGTTCTGCCGCTTTTGATCTTATTCTAAGGAACCAATGTTCACATATACATCATTTGACCATTGTGCGTGCGTCCATATCAAAAGCACGCGACTGACTACCTCTGGTGATCAAGACAATAATATCCTCTAGTAAATGTACCTGAATCCTGGTTCTCTCAACTCTGAAGTCGCAGCCAAGTCGCTCTTGCCGTTCTCTTCCGCTGCTGCATTCGCTTCGTTCTCGGCTCTGTCCAGCTTCTTGTTCTCCCACTTGTGGACATAGCGCAGCACAAGAGCAATCAGCGCGACAAGAACACAGATGGCTGTGTTGGCGCTACCACCTGGAATGTACTGTGGACCATCGCTGCTGGGGTACATGTATGAACCATATATACTTGCTGTGTTGCCAATCATGTTGCAGATGGCGATGGTCGCAGAGCGTTTAACCAGAGGGCGGGGAAAAGAATTGGCCACCCATGAGACAATAATTTGATCTGTAAAGAAAAAGTCAGAAACGACACAATTAAATGCAATGAAAGAACTCACAAGATGATACAGCACCCATTGGCATGAGAAACATGGCAAAGAATCGTGCTCCAACTACCGTGGTGGCTGTTGCGATTGCATTGCCAATTGCTGCTACCAGCATGAGACAAATAATATGCAGCGATCTGTCATTCGTCTTGGCCGAGCTCAGCGTGACACAAACAGACAAAAGGAATGTCGCAAACTATTCGCATTAGTTAGCAGTGACTTGCACAGAAATTGGGGTTGGTAACTCACCCATGCTGGAGCTGTAAGCCACAGCGTAACAATTTTGCCGTAACCAAGCGTCCCCACAATGGTGGGGAAGAAATACTGGAATGTCTGAGAGATGAGACTGACGTGTTGGAGAAGCACAAAAAGGTACAGACGATAATCTCGCACTGCCATCTTGACACCATCCCAGACTGTGCTTTCGCCGTAAGCATCGACTTCGTTAATGTCTTGAGCCAGTCTCCATGCTGCGAATGCGCGTTCCTCCTCGGTCAACCATTTTGTGGTGTGAGGATAGTTGGGAAGGATAAACATGGCGATCAGAGAAAAGCCAATGGCTGCTACACCCTCCTACATAATCATCATATTAGTAGACATCCGTCATTTATAGAGTAACAAGACTTACGATGATGAACAGCCACCTCCAGCCTGCTTTGCCATGCGCGCCATCCATATCACCCAGGATGGCTGCACCAAGAACCCCACCAAACATATTCGCAAGCGCATTTCCCGAGTACAGCCATGCAATTCGTCGCGTGAGCTCAGCACGGGTATACCAAGAACTCATCAAAAACACCGCACCCGGAAAGAACGGCGCCTCGACGAAACCGAGAAAGAATCGGATGACGATAAGATGTGAAAACTTTTGCGCAGCAGCGTTGCACGTCGACACAACACCCCAAAGACAGCATGAAGCGCTGAGATATAATGACGGTCGCAAACGTGTAAGAATTAGGTTCGACGGTAATTGCATGAGTAGGTATCCGACGAAGAAGATGGATGTGGCGAGGTTGAAGTCTGTGCCGGACATTCCCAAGTCTTGTTCGAGGGAGCCTTGACGGGCTTGGGCGAGGTTGGAGCGATCGAGGAAGTTGAGGAGGTACATTATGACCAGAGTGGGCATTAGACGTGTGTCGACTTTGCGGAGAAGTTTCTTTTCAAAGTCTAGTCGCCATTCTTCGGTCTGGGACGGGAAGTTGAAGTTGTCGAGATTCTGCTCTTGACCAGCCGGTGGGGGATCGCCTTCGTCCATCTGGACGGACGGTTTCGCGTTGTCCATATTGGAGTCTGAAATGGACAATTGAGGTGTGTCGTTGGTTGATAGCGCAACTATCTCAGTTGTTGAAGAATGTGAGAAGAGCGCAGAGATGCCAAGTAGGATAAAACGTCAAGCTTTCAGCTCCAGCGTCATCCCAAGATGTTATTTAAAGAGAAAGTCGCTTCTCCTCACGCCATGCAGCATGAAGTCAGAGAACGGCAAAAACGGCAGTAGACTCGGTATTGAGATGCCCCGAGACTCTCGACAACCAGGCCATTTCATTCGTCAATGGCCACGGGATCATCTCAAGATGTAACATGAGGATGTGCTCCGGTCCAAAGGCAACCAAGATCATCGAGTTGATGATGCAGATCTTCCCCCGCAATGGGCATCGCTTACCCCGCGTTGCGCTAAATTCGGTATGGCTCTGGGGTAATTCGACAGGGTCAATGACTCAAGAGCGAGAATTGACTTTATCCGTTGCTCAATGAGTGGTCAAGAAAACATGCTTATTGCAAAGATTGGGAGATGAATGCGACCGAAAACAATTCGTCGTTCAAGGCCGCCATTCATCACCGTTTGGCTGTCTCTTTAAGTTCTACTGATGATTTATTTTCGTGATGCTGACAAGACACGGCTGGGGAATCCTGGCAAGGAAGTCCGCAACCAATATCCGTTGTTGTCGCGCAACAAGCCATGTCGTTTTGTTTTTATCGTCCAGTATCCACTAAATTACCTAGATACGGAAAACCTTACATGCCTGATGAAACATTACACAGTTCAAGGTGACCTAAAAGTCAACAGTAAGATGAGCCTCGGGACTTTAAGCAACACAAATAAATACCATCAATTCTCAATCTGAACAGAATAAACTGACTCGCTATTTTCGTTTTTTAATCTTCTTAATGCGAAGACATCCACGATCACTAAGCTGACATAAATCAATCCGACTTGCTGTTCACAGCTCCTACAAGCGAAGCCTGGTCATTGCAACAGGTCGCTGAGTCTCGCATCAATTCATCCCCAACGCATTGAAAGGAATTGGGCTGTCTCGTGCATCAACCCCGGATATCCTACATGAATAGCAACACATATCCTCGGTACATTGTTGAGTGCAATGGTTACACCAGTATCCCAACAGGGTTACTCCGCACCGGACATGTCCCAGCGTGCATGACCGCGGAGACAGAATTGGCTGCCGTGAACATGCCCGCTTTTACTCTGCTGTTTGTCACGAGAAGAACACGACCCAGAGCTGCAGATGTCAGCATGTTTTACTGCCCATCAATCTGCCACTTGTGGAAATACTTTGTTCTTCCTATTGAGTTTCTTTCAGATAATTCAGATAACTACCTAGAAACAAGATGATTATATTACCTAAGAAGTACCCAGGAGCGTCGAGAGGCAATGTGGAGAATCACACGAAAGTCATGGTCGGCCCAAGTAGACAATTCTCAAACTCTTAGCCTGTGACATCGATGAGCGTTATTATGCCAGCGGAACGGGAACATCGGATTGCTTATACTTATATATAGATACATGAAGTTTCCGTCTTTTTCCCCCATGTGTTGCTGCAGTTTTTAATTTGGTACATCTGGCGTATGCTCCAGAACGCAGATGGTGTTAAACGTAAAGGATATCACGTGAGTATATTACGTAACCATATCCAACGTCATTCATCATTCTACGGTCCTTCATCTTCGATCTCTTATCAACGAATCCATCTTCTCGTGACTCTCTCATGCCAATTGATTGTGCTTTTCTTCATTAATAGCCGAGGCAAAAGATTTAAGGCCCTACAAGCAAAAAGAACCAGACCAAGGCAACTTTATACAGTATCCTTATTACAACATTATCCTTTCGTGGACTGGCTCATAACCACAGTTATGATCCCGTACATACATAGAATGCTTCAAGGTGCCAATGAATTCCGAGACGTTTGATCTGTGATCACCCTGTCAAGGCAATAGAGTCTCGTTGAGTCAAGCACATACATCTTCGAGATATACAAGCTACTGGCGCATTCTAGGACAATATGGTGTGAAGAAAAGGTATATTTGACTCTAAATTTCCTCACGGCGTTATCCCATCTGATGCACGAACGAAGCCTCAGCCGAATAACTAACCATACGTTAAACCATATCCAATATTGATTAAGACATCTCAGGTATATTTCATAATGAAGAAGACTCGTAGACTTGCGTATTATACAATGCCACTTCAGATCTTAGATAGGCTGGTGTTTTTATAATTAGTATTACTTCTTTATATCATCACCAGTCCATATATACTAAAATTTCTCTTCACGGGGCATCCAACGATGGATCATGTTCATAATATATACGTATCAGTACCGTTATTCATCCAAACTTTAACTTAAGCTTGTGTATCGAGGGACACTACGTGCCATTATGGTGATTCTGAGGGCAGGTTTCTCCTATCAGTCACAACCAAGCCTATTGCAAGGTTATTGACGAGGAGGTTAGCATTGCGTTTCGAATCTTAGGTGGACTTCATTCAAATCAGCGGTCTAATGCTCAATCCTCACATCCGTTTTGGAACATTGACTGAGTCTGACTAGCAATAGCTGAGTTGCATCAACTACATATGGTGCTGAATACAATGGCGACTTACATTATCTCTAGACTGTTGTATAATTCTGGTTTTCCCGCAGTTTGACTAGCATACGATATCATCCGGTATTCAAAGCTCTGCAATGTTAGTTCCGCTCGGGGGTAGATGGTAAGTAACTTATTCATTGGTATTGAACTTGGAGGTCTGTGGCTCTATGATGTCGAGACAGCCATATCGACAATTACTGGTAAGAAGGAAGCCACTGAGGCCACTGACACAGTCGGATACTAATTTGGGTCAGACACACAAACAACAACGATAACACAATTCACGACGACAACTTCCACAACCGTCACGTCCACGACTGTCACCAGCTACTCCACCAGCACCATCAAAGCCCCCGACAACTTCAAATTCCTCCTCAACTCCGGCGGATATGTACCGAAGCTCAAAGGCCGCGGTGCCAAGCCGATCTTGCCTCGTGGCACCACCTCCCAGTACCCTCAGCGAGTGGACTGCACCAAGAGTGTTCCCTCAACTACGATCAAGACTGTCAGCACCACAGCCAAGGGCTTTCGTGTTACCCTACAGCCCAAGACGAAGACAAAGGTTGTTGTGAAAACAGAGACTGTCACCTCGACCAACTACCCTCCCAAGGTGACAAAGACAAATACCATTACTGTCTCACCTACGGTTACTGTGCATGATACAGTTACGCGACAAGCTATTGCTACTGATACAGGTACGGCCCATCACTACCGCTCATAGACACAAGCATCAGAAACTAATACAATACAGTTACCGTCCAGACCATCCTGCTGGCCGATCCCTATTACGAAGCATGTGGCTCAGATGCCTTCCTAAAGACTGCAAATGATGACAATTCGGTCAATCTAGCCATACCATTCTCGACGCCTTACACCCAGCAGTACTACTTCAGCGCAGACACCATGAGCTCGTACTTATGCTGTGTCCAGTGTATGAAGAGCCCCAAGTGCTTCATGAGCCAAACGTATAGTGGCAGTATAACCTGCTACAACTATCTATCAACAACTATCGATAACGCCTGTCCCAATGGACAGATCCAATGGGCTTCCTACTACGGCAGTACAGGTCCAGCATTTTACACATATGCCAATGATCCTTGCGGTTTCATGAACAACATTGGCTTACAAGGTTGATCGTGGACTTTGGCATAACAGAACGTATCTCAAGCTGGACAACAGAGACCTCAGCTTCATAACACACTTAATAGAACTCCAGGACTTGTGGGATCAGGGATAAAATTGAAATGTGCTCTTCATTATTCGAGGCATTTGGTTTATGTTTATACACATCGATAGATCATGAACAAGACATTTAAACACAAACCACTGTGTCCGAGATCACTGCATATGAAGCCGTATTACCTTGTAGCGCTCTTGAAGATGTCCAGATATTTCAAAATGCTTCTAAAACACTGTAGTTACTCTCTATCGCAAACAACGATGAGGAGCAGTCATCTTGGCAGGACCTGGGAGCCCAAGTGACTTAGAACTTGGTGTAGAACAACGTGATAAATGGCCATGTCGATGGGGAAGAGAACCATTACAGAGTCTTTCTAGAAGCGACAGTCTCTTTCTAATCTTCAATGCTCCAAGTTCGACCTTGGAGTGTTGTTTCCAGGCCATCTCCAATATAGCGGATTGTCTACCCGCGAGTAGCTTTACGTCTGTCTGTGTTCCTCATCGACTTGGTATACGAATCCTGACAAGACAAAATACTACCACTCAATGTAATGCTTAGACGTCCCTACAAAATCTCAGTCGATGAGTCCCTTCTCATAAGGGAGATTCAGATGGCCTTTGCTTCTTTAAACGTTACTGACGCTGTGATTCTCCTTTTGCTATAACGCCAGGTCTGTGTCAGAAGGACAGAGACATGGGCAGAATGCATACCCAAAGCCCATTCCAGTAGGCAGAATAGAGATAGGTCTTTTGTCTTGGATATATAAGTAAACAGCCTAGGAAGTCTGGTGTAAGTTGTATGAGCTGGTGTACTGATTTCGTGTCTTTACTTCTGACAGCCGATATGTCTACTACCCTGAAGCGAGTCCCAGTTGACTGTATTATGGCTTATCAGTGCTTATCAGTGCTTATCAGTGCTTATCGTGCCATATCTTATCTGATCTCATCTTATCGTAGCTCATCGCAGCTATCATATCTCATCTTATCTTATCAAATCTTATCGTTCATCCTTATCGCATCTTGTGTCATCAGAAAACGAAACAACTTCCGTCCATCAGTTACCTCTCTGTTTATCGCTATGTAGCATTTCGGGCCAATGTAGTCTTGAACAACTCATCACAAATGACTTCACATACCAAAAAGGTGCATCCGAACGTTACAAAAGATCAAAAAGCGGTATATACAAGTTACAAAATCGTCTAGACGTCCAAAAGAAGCCCAGACCGGAGACGGATAATTTTCTCGTTTCAGACCCTTCCGCGGAAAAAATACCACTTTTGTCTCAGGTTCAGCAACGTCCGCGCCCGACATGGAAATTACGGGCAACCGATTCCGAAATAACCGGAACATCCCAGCATGACCCAATTGCAGATTGAGCAAATGAGCCGCCTCTGTTTCAGCCTTTAGTCCCTAATATCGCCTGTCAATTTGCATCCCACCAAGCATCGTACACTCTTTATATATATCCCGTAGCTTGTCCTTGGCAGCTTGGCTTTTTTTTTTTGCTTAGCATTCTATTCACTTTCGATTCTTATTCTTTTTTTTCATCCTTCCAGTTCCACGTTCATATTCATCATGCTTCGTCAAATTGCTCTTACTGCACTTTCTGTGCTTCCTCTCACGCTCGGCCAGGTCGCTGAGGATTTCGAGAGCGGTTGGGATCAGGTCGCTTGGCCTACATATGCACCTGACTGTGATCAGGGTGGAAAGGTTGTCCTTGACAAGACCACCGGTCACAGTGGTACCAACTCTATCAAGGTCACTGGTGGCCCCAATGGTTTCTGTGGTCACAAGTTCTTTGGCACCGATGCCATTCCCAGTGGTGATGTCTATGTCAGAGCTTGGATGTAAGATAACTTGGTCGAGATCGTGCTATATTCAGTGACTAACAACACTACAGGAAGTCTGAAAAGACCCTTGACGATTCCCACGTCACCTTCATCACCATGCCCGACGCAGCCCAGGGCAAGGGCAAGCACCTCCGCATCGGCGGCCAGAGCAAGATCCTCATGTACAACCACGAGTCCGACGACGCCACTCTCCCCGATCTCTCCCCCGAAGGCATCGCCGCCTCCAAGAACATCCCCGCCAACCAGTGGCAGTGCCTCGAGTACCACCTCTCCCCCGACGGCACCATCGCCACCTGGCTCAACGACAGCCCTGTCAAGGGTCTCGTCTACAAGCCCAACGACCCTGCTTCTTACAGCAACGGCTGGAAGAACAGCAAGCCCAAGCCCAAGATCCAGGGCGTCTACTTCGGCTGGGAGTCTTACAGCGGTGCTTCCAACACTTTCTGGTACGATGACATTGCTGTCAGCTCCAAGCGTATCGGATGCTCTACCAAGTAAGGGTTTCTTGGACGATTTTGAAGGAAGGAATGTATATAAGATTGGATTAGGACGTTGCCAGGTGCAACACTTCTTTGTATCTATTTTATCAGAGTATTTATCTGCCAAATACAAAACACGAATGCCGTTTTGTCTCATGAACGTCCATTACTAATTAACAACGGTGCACTATTGATGTCTAAAAGTAAGGTTTAATGACTATAACAATATTTCCCCAATGGCAAAGGTTGATATTTGCTGATGCCAAGACGCCATGGTTGACATTCACTGAGATCCAAGTTTAAAGTTCCTTCTTGTACCAAAGTACCCAACATCCAGAGTTACCATGTCATCCAAGTAAGCCAGATCAACTTCCTTGGGACTCTCATCATCTTGGAAGAACTTGGCGAGACGCTTCGCCGTCCAATTTGGGTTCTCATCCGCTAGTTAACGTTGTTAGTGACATGTTTCTTCAAGTGCCCGCGTTCAGCACTTACCGATCCAGTGCCCAGCTTTTGGAATAACATCAATCTCGAGATTCGTCGAGATTGGTTCGTATGATTCCTGGATAAGAGCTTTGAGTCCCAGACTTGCCTCACCACCCATCCCAAGAAGTGGCACGCTCAACTTGCTTTCGTTGAACGAAGTTTTGAAGAACTCGGCATCCTTGAAGACAGTAGTGCTCGAGAAGGGTCCTAGCATCGCTCTCAGGAATCCTGGCTTCGAGATGCTGCTGGTGTACCTGTTGACCGTCTCTTCGCTGAAACTCTCGACACCAGAGTAACTGCTGTGGTAAAAGTACCACTGCAAGAACTGTTTCTCTTTGCCCGACATGAGAAATTCGGCCAGGTCGGTGACTTGGAAGAATGCCAGCTGCCAGTTCTGGTAGAGATCCCAGTAAGCAGCTGGGTTTGCTGCTTGTTCATATCCAAATCCAGGAAGAGGGTATTCGGCAAGTGACAGTCTCTTGACGACTTCGGGATGCTTGATGGCTAGAGCAGTTGCCATCCCGACACCCTTGTCATGAGCAAAGACATACGTAGACGTGATGTTCAAGAAGTCCAGTACGCCTTTGAGATCTTCGGCTGAAGCAGCGGCGGTATAGTCCCCATCAGGAGGAATGCTCGAGTCACCGGCGCCACGGTTATCGGGTGCAATTACAGTGTAGTTCTGGGCTAGTATGGGACCGATAAACTGCCAAGTCAGGCTATGTTGGGGGTTGCCATGGACGAGAAGTAGCGGGGGACCTGAGCCAGCATATCTGAAATGGATACTGACGTCGTTCAAAGCAACACGTCCATGAGCCCAAGTGTCAAAGGATGAAAGGGCTGTCACGACAGAGACCAAAGAGGCCAATGTGATGTTGAAGAATCGCATGTTGTTGGTGATATGATCAAGAGTGAATAAAGAACTGATTTTAGTATTGGATATTTGATCCTGTTGTTTCTCTATTCTAGCCGGCTTTATACTTCAAATGCTTCTCATATAAGACGTTGTTCGCAAGGTTGACGATCCCATGATTTTTAAGCTCCGATTACTCCTTTGGGCGAACGGTGTTCCTTTTGGGAGAGGTGGGCTTTGTCTTACACGGCAGACCAATCAGTGCCTTCAATTCAAGAGACTTGCTAGCGGCTGAATAATGCAGAGGAATAAAGCACAAAGAATATGAGTTCATGCTGACAGGGAAAAGACTTGGTGCTGACATGGTGATTTGGTAATAAATGCCGAACAATTGATAGACTTGAATGCATGTTTCAAAGGTGCATCCTTTAGAAATACAGGTCAGTTGTGGTGGCGTTTCACCCAGCCCGCCAGACGGTAAAAGTATGGTTGATGGTTCCAGCGGTCACAGAAGGTTCATGCCCTGTAAACCATCCAACAACGTCGGCAGAGCTCACGCACCACCAATTCTCATCCTGGTCAAAATAAACGACAGTGATCTAATAATCGAGAAACATGCCATAAATGCGACACCGGCAAAGATAAAATTTAAAGGCCATGGGCGACGGGCGACGCGTGACGAGCAACACGCGACAAGGAAAAGAATAAGCCAGAGTAGTTGAAGCATTAGAAGGTTCAGGGTGTTCAATTAATGCTTGGTTACAGTGGTCAAGGCCTGTAAGACTCCCCTACAGAAGCCCGGGAGGGTGAGTTCATTCAGGCCATCACTCTGCTGGATTGCAATGCTTCAATCTATCAGCCATCGCGCGCTCCAGATACATTCAATTGAGCACAAGCAATTTGATCCAAGTGTCGGCCGGCATTTTTGGTCTAAATAAAATTAAAGGCAGGCTGCAATTACTCAATTGCTGTGTCATTTGCTAGCTCTGAAGTTGACCTGCACCTCAGAGCAAGACTTTGGCTCGCCAACGATTGACTCTCCAGGTGAATCAGTGAGAAACCGGCTTATGAGAATGACATGAATAGCCAGATCAAACAACATGCTATCGAAGCCTCCAAATGAGCGGTTATTTATGTTGACTCTCATCAGCGTGAGCTTCAATTCCGGATTGTTTTGCCTCCCGTTTGCCCATCACTGACCATGTTGAATTGACGACACTGACATTAAAAACTCCATTCAAGGATGGAGTACTCAATTGACAGAGTTCCTCTAGTATTTCTTGGAAAATGATCGGACGCCTCAAAGCAAACATCAATTCCCAATTGCCAAAGGATAATGCAAATTCGGTGATAGTGGCGAGAACAGTAAAGTCATTTGATATGCGATGAAGTGATTGTCGTTCAGGGCTCATGGGGGAATTGAATCATGAACTTTGGCGTTCCATTCAGTAAACCCTGGCAAGCCTGAATCCTGTTTTTTTCTCTCCATCGACTAACCAAAAAGAGAAACTCCTTGCCCAACTCGACAATGCTAGACTAGTTCACCGCCACCCCGTACACCCCTCCACCCCGCACACTTGTGATAGCATCACAACACAACACAGCAGCTAACTTCAGATAATTGTACAATTATGCGTACTCATTCAATTAAATCCATATTTAGCATACTATTTAGATGACAGTTATACTATCTACTGTTTTTTTCGCGGCTTGTTTTTTGGCTTTTTCTGTAGCTTTTTCGTTTAATCTATGTATTACATTCTTTTCAGCTTGATCCCTCGCCGTGATGATCTCGTCAATTGAAGGGAAAGCTACATTTGGGTCAAATTGAACTGGGACTCGGCCGGTAGGTTCTTTTGCTGCAGCTGAAGCTTTAAGAACAGCTTTTTCCTCCTCAAGGCGTTGAATTTGGCTGTTTTTGTTGTCAATTGACTTCATCATCTTCGTCATGATACAATTGAAGTCACGGATCGATACAATTCCTTCACTTTGGGCAGCTTTCTGTTGTTTTTGAATATCGGCACTTCCTTGAGGCGTACTCCAGGTCATATCGTCAGTTACTTGCGGCCTCTTTGGTGTTATAGGTGCCTCAAAGGTCTTGCGTTTTCTCTCCTTGGGCTTCAACGCCTCTATCGCCTTCCTCACATCGACTGGGAATACACCAGAAGCCGAGAAACCACTCATTATGTTCCTACGGCTTATAGCTTTTTCAGAAGCCCTTTTGTATGCTTCTATGAAGAGTTGTTGTTGATGTGGAGAGGTTGCTTCGTATGTAGCCCAAGCACGGGTTAACTGATGATAGTACGTTTTCAACGGCCCAAATACCGCAACATCGAGCGGCTGAGTAATGTGTGATGAATGTGAGGGTAACCAAGAGAGCCAAATTCGATGCATCCAAGCCTTTTTCATCAATTCCGGTGTGATATGTGATTTATGCTGGTCCAAGACTAAAAGTCTCCATTGAGAGGGATCTGACGGCGTTGTCTCACGGATAAATATATCCATAAACCATCGGTTGAAGATATCTGTATTGGACCAACCCGAGAGACTTGCCTCGTACTTCCAGTTGGGAAAAACGTTAGGAAACCACTGTCCTTGGAGGTTTTTTCCAGTAAATACGACACAGGGTGTAAGCCGGCGACCATCTGCTGATATACACTCAACAACTGAAGCCCAAGTTGAATTATCTGACTTGATAACCTCAGACCGTATTGTCATGACTGTCCCGGCTACTATGCCGGCTCTGGTTTCCCCCAGTTGCATGCCGTTTTCATCGACATTGTATATGTGTTGCCGTGTGATATTTTTCTCATTAATGACCCAATAGAGGCCATCGTAGTACTCAGTAAGGGTTTTTCTCGTTACGTAGCGTTTCCTAGCTGCTTCGAAGACCTTCGTAACCTTCTTTTGTATGGAAGGATGTCGTGTGAAGAACCTGTCTACCCAGTTCTTGCCGATGTACGGTATCTGCCCATTGACATCTGATAACTGCTGTGCAAAGCCCCGTATCTCAGCCTTCGATAACGGCTGAAAAGCCTTCTCTCGATCGATAATATAAGTCTCTAGGTCTTCCTCCTGCTCTGTCGTTAGTGACAGTTCTTTCTGATGTGATGTGTTGATGTCGTGGCTTCCGGCGCATCGATCCTTCAATGTCGATATCTTGATGGCGTGTTTTCGCGCCGATGCACGCAAACCTATGTTATCAACGTCATTGACCGCCAACGACATCCTGTATTCATAATCTGATAGCTGCGAATCCATTGCCGTTGAAATAAAAAAATACGGATTTAATTTAAAAGATACAGAAGAGTATGAATAAGCAGCCTTCAATGACGAGTCGATGTTGTGAGGTGTGCGGGGTGGAGGGGTGTACGGGGTGGCGGTGAACTAGTCTAGTAGATGTTCTCATGGGTAATTTCTTATCCGGCTGGAGTGGAAGCGAGAAGCGAGTTGAGCCCCATTGACCACATTCAAGTGTCTGCTTATTGGCCATGAGTTTCACTGTTGTAGGGTAACAGAATCTCAATCAAAACAATTTATCTCGAAATGGCTTTATCTCGATGAACCCAATGTTTGGACATTGAGAGTAAACAGGACGATCCTTTCTCAAGCTTATGCAAAGATTAATTTATGCTTATTGTTGTGGAAGAAGCTTATCGACGCGACGTTGTCATCAATTGCTGGCCAGTAACCCACCGAAGACATTTGATGAAAACCGACACTCTGAGCGGGGATCATCAATTGGGATGCGTCGCATGAAGTACACAGAGTATCATTCGGTCAATTAAGTCCCAGAACACGAAACAATGCATCTCGTCAAGTGAAAACCTCCTTTCTTGTACATTATCTCGGTCGCGATGCGGCCGTGATGCGGTGTTGCTATGGAGAGACCTTAATTTGTCCGACCGATTGAAGCAGCTGGCGGTCACCAATGCTTATCAAAAGTTATGTACCAGAGTGGAGGCAGCACAATTGCTTCAAGCGCGAGCAACCTTTGCATGATTCTGACCTGCAGTTTAATAATCGGGAAGCGGGCGAACCGAACCGGTATGTAACGTTGAGCCCGCTGTCGTGACCGTCGTTGTTTGCGTGGAGGTCCGTGGGGGTAACCTTTTTTCTCTTCTTTTCTCTCCCCGTGAGAAGAAAAGCACGGTCAATCAGAAGGTCTGTTGGAGATTGAGGGGAAAGGCTTAAGTCCGGTAGTTGAGGTCATCCGAGCCAGCCTCCCCCAATTCCATCCTTGGAGTCTGACCGCGACAGTGGACCGAACAAGTTTTTTACTATCTCTCTCTCTCTCTTTTTGTTGAGGGTGACACAAGAAAAAATATGGGGTACTCCGTATTAAGACCAAATATTACATCTCATGAGCTTAATATTCCCCAGAAATGAGGGGAAAAAACAAGGGAGAAAAGAAAAAGGCGAAGGACCCTTTGAACTTGTCCACAATTTTATTAATTCGCCGTGTTTCGTTGGTTATGAGTCTCCAATTTCCCCGAAAAGTTGCCCGTTCCCCTCCAATTATCCATGTAAGTATTAATTGCAATTTGGACAATGGCAATTGACATGAATCAGTTTACTTTGTTCAATCAATCAGTCAATTGAAGTAACAAGAGAGAGAGAGAGAGAGAGATTTGATCATGAATTTTAGTTGGAGGTGATGTCACGGTTAGCTCTTTCGCCAACTGCCGTTCCTCCAAGACGGATAAATCGGCCAAGACTCGTGGCCAACAAGGGTAAGATCGACAGTTCCTGGCCGAACTGTTTTCGTTTGGGAAACCTTCGAGAAGGAATCGATTACCGCGGGATTTCTACGAGTCAATCTAGACCATCAACTTTGTGTCTGTAGTCTACAGAGTACTATACGGGTTGAGTGAGTACAACAGCAATCACCCATTCCCTCGTGTTGCGCTCAAAGCAATTTACTCCCCCAACAAGGACCACCCATGTCTTTCACTGCCGTAGATGCAGGTCCCTACAGAGTACACATTTAGCCTCAAACTGCCCTACAGCCTAGTTCTTTTCTACGGCAATCTTCTTCTTCAGGCTACTCCGACACTCCGACTCGTTTGACTCTGAGTTATTTTCCACTTTTTCTTCTCCAACTCGCGAGTCGACAACATGACGATAGCGGAGATTCACGGACCCAGTTTCTCCATAAAATGTGAAGCCACCGAAAAGAGACCGTGCCGTATTAGCCGTCTAAACTTGGATCGCAAAGCAACAGACACGACTAAATCCCAGTCTACAACCAGCCAATTGATAACAAATCGTGCAAAAAAATGAAATAAACAATGCTTTCTCATCTTACGTTTTGCTTTGCATCCGGTTCGCTCCCCCACATACGGGGCAATTGGCTCTCCGTGATTGATCCCATGGGGCTCCGCAAGAACGACTCCCTTAGCTCCAACTCTGAAGTTTTGACATCGACAATCTGGGTATAAAGAACCACTCCCCAATTGTCTTCAACAATCGTATCCAGTCAAAGTCAGTACCTTGTTGTCATTTGTTTTGTAACCTCATCACGCAAACAAATCGTCAACATGAGCGTGCCAACTTACCTCGGAGCCAGCGGCAAGTCCCTGGCTATCCTCCAAATCGCCGCCATCGTCGCCCCTTCCTTTGTGCTCTTCGGCTACAACCAAGCTGGCATTGGTGGTCTTCTCTCAGAGGAAGATTGGGTCAAGACATTCCCCGAGATCGATACCGTCAACTCTGAAGGCGCTGAGAAGAGCCGAAAGTCCACCCTTCAGGGCTTTGTCGTTGCGACCTTTGTCATTGGCGCTCTCATTGGTTCTCTGTCTTGCTCGTGGACTGGTGATAGGTTCGGTCGTCGCAATGTCATCTTTGCTGCTGCTGTCTGCTCCTTGATTGGAGAGATCCTCGAGGCTTCGTCCTTTGGCCTTGCGCAGTTCATCGTCGGTCGTGTCATCATCGGTTTGGGTATCGGTCAGTTGAGTTCCATCGTCCCTGTCTGGCAGAGTGAGACATCGGCCGCCGTGAACCGTGGTCGACAGGTTGTTCTCACTGGTCTCTTCATCTGCCTTGGATACGTTCTCGAGTCGTGGATCAACCTTGGCTTCTTCGAGTTCGAGCATGGCTCTGTCACTTGGAGACCCCCGATCGCCATCGCCATCCTCTTCTCCCTCATCCTCATGGCCTCCATCTACTGCTTCCCCGAGAGCCCCCGATGGCTCGTCCTCAAGAACCGATCCGAAGAAGCCCGCCACGCCGTCGCTGCCCTCCGTGGCCTCCCCATCGACTCCACTGAAGTCCTCGCCGAGGTTGCTGGCATCGAACACTCCCTCGAAGAGACCTCAGACAAGGCTGCTCGTCTTGGAGACATGCTCAAGATGGGCGACGACAAGCTTCTCTACCGATTCGCTCTGTGTATCCTCCTCCAGTTCTACCAGCAGATGAGTGGCTCCAACCTTGTCAGTGTCTACGCCAACGTTCTCTTCCAGAAGAACCTTGGCCTCGACGCCGAGACATCCAAGGCTCTCACTGGTGGTGCTCTGACATGGAAGTTCCTCGCCTCGTTCCTCGCTTTCTTCACCATCGATCGATTCGGCCGTCGTGCTGTCTTCATGATCAGTGGTGCTGGTATGTCAGCTTGCATGATCGCCCTCGCCATCACCACATCTTTTGGTAGCGAGAACGAGCCTGCCATGATCGCTGCTGCTTGCTTCATCTACCTGTACAACACCTTTGTCCCCATCGGTTTCCTGGGTGCCAACTTCTTGTACTGTACCGAGGTCGCGCCTATTCGCCTTCGAATGGCCATGTCTTCCATCTCGACTGCCAACCATTGGCTATGGTAAGTTGTTCTTCATCTTGGATCTTGTATCAGTCACTAACAAACCCACAGGAACTTCATTGTTGTCATGGTCACCCCCGTCGCCCTCAACACCATCGGCTGGCAGTACTACATCGTGTACGCTGTCATCGCCGCTTGCGTTCCCATCTCGGTATTCTTTTTCTTTCCTGAGACCATGGGCCGTAGCCTTGAGGAGATCGAGCTCGTCTTCAAGGAGTCGCCTTCAGTCTTTGCGACTGTCAAGTTCGCCAAGACGCGACCTCGCGAAACTCCCCAGCAGTTCCTCGCTGGCAAGGAAAAGGCCGACCACTTGGAACAGGGCGATGAGTAAATGGATTTTAGAATGGAAAGCGAAAGAAAGCGATTGTGTTTATGTTTGACGACACCTTGATAGAAAACTAGATCTTGCAGAATAGAGAATACTAGTATGATTACGACACCAACAATTGGCGCGCATCCTTCTTTTTGTGATCAAACTATTTGTCATTGACCTTGTCGTGTTTTGTTTTTATTCCATTGCATAAATCGTCCGACTTGAACCATATTAGCCGGCGATCATCAGATGAACCGGTCTCGTTTACAAACGTTAATTCGTGGAGGAATTAATAAACATTTTTCACCCGCAAAACTAATCTCATTCCAGAGTCGCATACCGAGTAATTTATGGGGGGATTCTGGAAAAATACGACGCGAACCCACAGAAGCTCCAAAGCTCGTTGATGCGCACGAATCCCAAGAGCCAATTCCTCATCCCCTGGTCTTACTCCAATACGGGAACAAGCCATGATCGGCAAAAATCTAACGTCATTCATCCTGATCACCCCCAGAATTCACCCGCAATCGTCTCTTAATTCCCCCGCATTTCATTTCATCAATTCTCCAGGTTCCCTTGACTTTTGTAGCCACCGGTTAAACATGTCTTGTCGCCCTCGGCACTCGCTTTGATTCGATCGACAAAAGTGCGGAGAAGAAAGATCAGAAGTCTATTGGACCGCTTCTTGAACCCGTCCAGTACCTGCAGCTTTCTCTCTCGACAAAGCTTCTTGTCCGACGTCACATGGCACATGTTACTGGGGGCGGATGAATTAGAGTAGCATGTTGTGGCTAAATTGGAAAAAAAATGCATATTTATATGCGGCTGATCGTCCTGCCATCAGACCTAATTCTGACCTCACACCATCTGCAAAGTGTAGACTTTTCATCATGGTTCGCTTCAGTTCACTCTTGGCTGCTGCGGCATGCTTTGTTGCTGCCGAGTCGGTCAGTATCACGGTTGGCAGCAAGGGCGGTAACGCTACTAGCGGTCACCAATATGGTTTCCTTCACGAGGTCGGTTCCAGTTGAGCGTTGTGTTGACACAAGCTGACTTGAATAGGATATCAACAACTCTGGCGATGGTGGTATCTACGCCGAATTGATCCGCAACCGAGCCTTCCAGTACAGCAAAAAATACCCCGTCTCGCTTTCTGGCTGGCGCTCCGTCAATGGTGCCGACCTGTCCCTCAACCGACTCGACGAGCCGCTTTCCGACGTCCTTCCCGTCTCCATGAAGGTCAAGCCTGGCAAGAAGGGCAAATCCAACGAGATTGGTTTCCTCAACGAGGGATACTGGGGCATGGACGTCAAGAAGCACAAGTACACTGGCTCTTTCTGGGTCAAGGGTTCCTACAAGGGCCACTTCACTGCGTCTCTGCGCTCCAACCTCACAGACGATGTCTTTGGCAGCGTCAAGGTCAAGTCCAAGGCCAAGAAGGACAAGTGGGTTGAGCACGAGTTCTCCCTCAAGCCCAAGATGGATGCACCCAACAGCAACAACACCTTTGCCATCACCTTCGACCCCAAGGGTGCTGACGGAGCTCTTGACTTCAACCTCATCAGCTTGTTCCCTCCCACTTACAAGGGACGCAAGAACGGTCTTCGAGTTGACCTTGCAGAGGCACTCGAAGGTCTGCACCCCAGTCTTCTCCGTTTCCCTGGTGGTAACATGCTTGAGGGTAACACCAACAAGACCTGGTGGGACTGGAAGGACACTCTTGGTCCTCTTCGCTACCGTCCTGGCTTCGAGGGTGTCTGGAGCTACCAGCAGACCCACGGTCTTGGAATCTTGGAGTACCTTCAGTGGGCTGAAGACATGAACCTCGAGATCATTGTTGGTGTCTATGCTGGTCTGTCTCTTGATGGAGGTGTCACTCCCAAGGACCAACTCCAGCCTCTGATTGACGATGCCCTTGACGAGATCGAGTTCATCCGAGGACCTGTCACTTCCAAGTGGGGTAAGAAGCGTGCTGAGCTTGGCCACCCCAAGCCCTTCAGACTTTCCTATGTCGAGATTGGTAACGAGGACTGGCTCGCTGGTTACCCAACTGGTTGGAACAGCTACAAGGAGTACCGATTCCCCATGTTCCTCGAGGCCATCAACAAGGCTCACCCCGACCTGACTGTCATCTCTTCCGGTGCCTCTATCGATCCCGTCGGCAACAAGGACGCTGGCTTCGACATCCCCGCCCCCGGAATCGGTGACTACCACCCTTACCGTGAGCCTGATGTTCTTGTCGAGGAATTCGACCTCTTCGACAACAACAAGTACGGCCACATCATCGGCGAAGTTGCTTCTACCCACCCCAACGGTGGAACCAAGTGGGAGGGTAACCTCATGCCTTATCCCTGGTGGATCTCTGGTGTTGGTGAAGCCATTGCTCTCGTCGGCTACGAGCGTAACGCGGACCGCATTCCCGGAACCTTTTACGCACCCATCCTCAAGAACGAGAACCGCTGGCAATGGGCCATCACCATGGTCCAATTCGCCGCCGACGCCGCCATGACTACCCGCTCGACCAGCTGGTACGTCTGGGAACTGTTCGCCGGTCACCCCATGACACACACCCTGCCCGTCAAGGGAGACTTGGATCCTCTGTTCTACGTTGCTGGCAAGAACGAGGACAAGGGCACTCTGATCTGGAAGGGTGCTGCGTACAACACCACCAAGCACGCCGACGTTCCTGTTTCTCTGTCGTTTGAGGGTGTCAAGGCTGGTACACAGGCTGAGCTGACTCTGTTGACCAACAAGGAGGATACACCCTTTGCCTTCAACGATCCTCACAAGGGTAACAATGTTGTCAAGAGCACCAAGACTACTCTCAAGGCTGACAAGAAGGGTGCCTTCAAGTTCACCATGCCTGAGCTTAGCGTTGCTGTTCTTGAGACTGTCAAGAAGGGAAAGCGTTATGCTAGTTGAGACATGGTAACTGTGATGTGGTAACATGCGAGGAGGAATTGGACTTTATGTAAATAGTTAGTTACTACCATGATGATATATGCTAGAATGAAGAAACACTTCTATTGTCGACTTGATGTGTCTATGGTTGGAGATGATGAAGATGATGACCAGTTAGTGGTTCTGTATATATTACAATGGTGACCAGGTGTGAGTATCTCATTGTACTCCAAAGCTGAAACACAAATTTGAAATTTCACTCAAAAGAAGAAATGGATGTAGATAAATAATATTATCATCGATTAAACCTAAACCCGTCTGTAGAGGGATCCAAGGTGCCCAAACAAAAACCACTCTAAGTCTAAAACTTTTGAACCTTACCCAACCCTAAAATACATACAAATATTACAAACCGACCCAAGATGACTACGGAAATCTACAAAGAAAAAGGAAAACGAAAGAACGCAGATGCTCAAGACTCAGACTCGTTTGCGAGTAAATCTCTCCGCGGGCCAGCCCTGCATCGTCGACTTCTCCTCCACAACGTCACCACCCATGATGAGTGTGTGCTCCAAGAGACAACTGTCGTTCTCCATGCGAGCACCACTGAGAAGTCTGCTTCCAGTGCGAAGAACACACCGATCACCAATGTCCACCCTGTTCAAGTCGAACTTGCCACGAGTGTTGATGTGTGCAACAACACTGGCATCATCAACCACGACACGGTCACCCAGAGAGACGAGCTCAGGCTCGGTGAACATGAGACTCGGTGTGCCATTGGCAAACAGGGCACAATCCTTTCCGATCTTGGCCCCGAGAAGACGGAAGTACAAGACAATCCAGGAAGTTCCGGTGAGAAGGTTCAGAATGCCGTTGCCGTTGTAGCAACCCCTTCGAAGACGCTCGATGCCAAGGAAGATCTGCCAGCGCTGACAGTAAGACGACTTGTCCCAGTCGTAGTTGCCCGGTTGTCGACGACCCATGAGAACCCACTTGGACATGATGATGATGGCCAAGGCGAGAACCGACTGAATGGTGGTGAGAACGGCTATGGCGACGAGCATGGTGCAGAAGATGGCAGCCAGATCCTTCCACCAAGGGTGGCCAGGTCCAAGAACATGGATGAGAACGACGCGAACAAGCTGGATGGACGAGATACTGGGAGCGTCCCAGTAGATGGAGGTGAAGATGGCGATGAAGGTGGAGTAGCAGAAGATGGCGAAAGGACCAAGGACGTAGTACGGTGCCATCTTGAGGTAGAAGGCTCGACCGAACGGAGACAGATCATCCTTGTCTGGGCTCTCACCAGTGATACTGCCAGAGGTCTGACTGGGATCCGTGTCGCTCTGGAACTTCTTCTCATCAAAAGACATGTCGAGCATTGATGATTGAGCGCTTCCATCCCTCGAGCCTTCACGGCTGGTCGTCAGACAGACTGCATCACCACCCTTGGAGCCAACATAGGTACCGTCAGGGTAGTTGCCCCTTCGCCTTGTCAAGGCACCAGAACCCATGGTAACTCGTTCTCCAACAGACACGCCCGGAAGAAGAGTCACTCGATCAGCAATCATGGCCCGGTCCTGGATAGTGACCTTCTCAGACCCAATGCCATCAGAGGTAACGAGATGAGAGCGAGATCCGAACACGACGTCGTTGCCAACCTCGATGAGATGGTAGTCACCAATGCTAGGACCGGTTCCAGGCCAGTAGACACGCTGTCCAACCTTGGCACCCAGAGCCCTCAGAGCAATCGACGTAGCCTCATAGTGCTGTCCAAACAGACTCGTGAGCCTGTGCAGTGTCTTGACAGGATAAATATCCCTCATCAAGCCAGCTCTCCAAGCTGCCACAGTAGACGTCTCCTGCTTGGAACCAGAGCGAAGCTTGCCGAAGACACAGTCCAGGGTGGCCTTGACAAGAACGATGAAAGCAAAGAGGAAGAAGGGACCAAGGACGCAGCCTGCCACGCGAGCGAGATAGTGGTATCCGATTCGCTTCGGCTGACAAAACCACTCGACACTGCTTCTCAAAGGCTCCATGCGTGGTGAAGCCTTCTTCAAAACCATGCCAACAAGACCACCGGCCCATGGAAGAGCGGCCACAAAGTGAGAGAGACCCATCAGTGGGAGAGTGAAGAGGATGTTGAGAAGCCAGTGAGGGCCCTTCCTTGCGCTGGGGAGTTGATCACGATACTCCTCGCTGGCGTCCTGCATCTCCCAGGTGGACGAGTTGAAGCCGAGACAAGTGTTGGCTGGCATGGTGGTACCCGGAACAACAATAGAAGAGAAGCCAACTGTGCACTTCTCACCGATGGTGATGCGGCCAAGGTACATGGAAGTGTTGCCCTCTGCAGCGAATGGTCGACAGATACAACCAGTGATGTTCGCATCGTCGCCGATCTTGACAAGATCCCACTCTCCGATGAAAGACTCATTGAGCTTCACATTCTTGCCAATGCTAGCACCCATGAGTCGATGGTAAATCCTCAGTGTCATATCGTTGGTCTCGAAGAAGCCTTGACCACAGACAGCAACGATCTTCTGAACCAACCACCATCGAGTGTGATACGATCCCCACATGGGATACATGCCCTCACGATAGCGACCGATGATGAGCCACTTCGCCAAGATGCCGACGAAAGGTGAAACGAACTGAGTGACGACGCGAGAGATGATCATGGACACGACCAAGTTGACGAAGCGGCCAGGGACGGAGCGGTTGGTGGGAAGCTTCTGACTGTAGGCGAGTGCAACAAAGAAGCATGTCCACTGGAAGGCACGACGAAGGGGATAGACGATGACAAGAGGAACGAGCTGAAGAAGCATCAGGAATGGGTTGGTGGAACTGTGAGTCTTGGTGCATCCCTCGACAGTGTCTACTTCTTCATGTCCCTCACGCTTGCCCTCCAGCATCTTGTCGATGTGAGCGGCAAGGGCACTGACAGTTCCCTCGTTGAAGACGATGGTGATGGGAAGATGGATGCTGAACTCGGATCGAAGAGCTGCGAGAAGACGTCCAGCTCGAAGGGAATCACCCCCAAGGCTGAAGAAGTCGATGTCGTGGGGAATGTCGGCTGGTGGGAGAGAAAGAACGTCTGCGAAGGCCTTGGTGACAAGGCCTTCTGTGCTGGCTTCGAGTTGCTTCATCGAAGCCGTCAACAACTCATCGAGCTGTGCTTGGAGCAAGTCAACATCAACTTCTCCAGAAGGTCGTCGAGGTAGCGGACGATCGAAGATGTGGATCTCGCTTGGGACCATGTAGTTGTCGACGAGGTGACCGAGTTCGTGTCGAATAGTGGTGACCAAACTGGTGTCCTCGACAGCAACATCGTTGGTCTTGGGTGCCAGGACGACTTGAGGGGCACCGTCACTGCCTTGTAGACAAAACACATCGACATGATCAGGAACAATGCCCTGAATGTGAGTCGAAAGCACGTGGTAGTCAACTTGACAAGGCGAGCTGCCAATGGATGCAGATAAAGGTGTATCGGCAGGAGGGCATATGGCATCCCAATGTCTTCCCATGTGAGGTGTATCATCGGTAAGACATGGAAGGTCCATACGCTTCCCAAGGTTGATGCGAAGAACCTTGTTGTTGTTCTTGGGAACATCATCCATGTAAGCAATGACGACGGGCCACTTTGCTTGCTGAAGGGAAGTCTTCAACGCAGCATGGAGTGTTCGAAGGTCGACGCGAGGCACACCAGACGGTGTCACGAGAATGACTCCGACGACTTCCTGAAGAACATCGTGAGTAGCCGAGAAAGCCAAAGTCTGGGATACCCTTCCGTAGATGGGTGAATCCTCAGACTTGGAAGCGGTCATGATGGCATTCTCAACCTCGAATGGAGAGATGAGTTCACCGCCACGGTTGATGACTTCCTTGCTGCGGCCGGTGATGTACAGATATCCATCACTGTCCATGTATCCCAAGTCGCCCGTGTCGAACCATCCGCTTGCGTTGAAGGGTGACTTGTCGTAAGATCCATCAGCCTTGAGATAGCCTGGAAAGATAGGATCGCCGCGAACGCAGATTCGGCCGACTGTGTTGATGGAGACTTGGTCTTCGGACCAGTCGAGGATGGTGAGTTCGGGGCCAGTGCTGATACCGGATGTACCTTCACGGTCGAGACGGTAGTCGAGAGGTGGTGTGGAGATGGGCATGCACCTGGCAGTGTTAGCACCCGGTGTAAGTGAGTGGATGATGAACTTACTCTGTCATTCCATAACTGGGGAGGACTACACAGTTGAAGGTATCACGAAGCTGGTATGCCAAAGACGGAAGCAAACCGCCAGCAGCGTTACAGGCAAGTCTGATACGACTCTTCTGTAAAGCTTCAGGTCTCGCAGCTGCCTCGGCGACGATGACGGAGTGCATCGAAGGTGAGGCATAGTACCAAGTTGGTTGAATGGTCTCGGCGACGTCCCAGAAAAGGTTGGCGTCGAAGGATGGACAGCAGACTGTTGAACCGTTTGCGAAGATCGGGGCAAAGATGTTCCTTACCAAACCACCACTATACAGTGTTAACGACAATGAGAATGCATGATGGATTGACTTACACGTGGTATAAAGGCATCATGTTCAGACAGATGTCCTCCGAGGTGAGACCCCATGACTCGATGACTGCGACTACTCCAGTGACGATGGAGTGTGTTGTCAACGGTACAACCTTCTTGGTACCAGAAGTACCGCTAGTGAAAAGGATTAAGCTGATGTCGTCGGCTGTGTTGGCGACTCGCTCGATCATGCCAGTAGGCACGGACTTGCCATCGAGTGTCTCGACCGAGATGCCGTCACCAAAGACCCAATCGATAACATAGACTCGAATTTTGTTGTCCGAAACCCATGATGCATCGAGTTGCAGCTTGGTATACTCCTCTCTCGTCGTCAATATAAAATTCGATCGTGCTTGTAGGATATCGGCTCGGAATTGTTCGGCACCGGCGGCGGGGTTGATGGGTGATGCAGTGTAGTATGTCGTGACGGCGATACATGTTGCTGCGAGGAGGGGACCGTTCGGTAGTGCGATGGAGACGATGGGTTTTCGACCGGGTGACTCGACGGGAAGTTGGAAGTTGTTGACGAACTGGAGAAGTTCGTGATGAGTGATGACATGACCGCCACTTGATGCTCGAAGGGCTGGCTTGTTCTCGTTACTGATGAACTGGGAAAGAGAACTGTATGAAGCCTTGACAAGATCTGAAGCCTGCTTTAGGAGAAGGGCAGATTCAGTATCATTGCCAGTCTTGACATCTTCGGGGAGATGCTTGTAGACTCTTGTCAAACATTTGACAAGTGGAAACACAGGCCAAGGTCCAGAGATATATTTCAAAAGAGTGTGAAGAAGGTGAAGAGGTGACGTGGATGGCTCCCCTGTCGTTGGAAGTGATGCCAATAGGTCGGCCTTGTCAAGGGTCATGGCATGAATCGACTGGATATGTGGGCTCTGTGCGATGTTACCCGTGGGCAAATCACACAGCTCCTGCATCAGAACACCCAGTTCCATCTTACGATGCACCTTTGATCAATCGATTGGCGAGCTAGAGCCAAAAGGTAAAAGAGAAAAAAAGGAAATGGAAAGGGAGATGGAAATGTCGTTGCGCTAGACTCTCAGATCACTTCCTATTATCAAGCGAAAATCTGAAGATCTCAATGTTCTGCTTCAACCATCTACCAAAGGTTCTGTGTCTCAGGCTATATACTCGGATATCCTATCCCATCTTATCCGGCAAGGCGCCCTCCTGACGATCGTCACTGATCATCAACATGCTTTGTCGAGTGGGATTTTGCCCATGCTATCCGTACAAGGGCCCGTTTTGCCCAATCGACCTCTCGGCAAGTTCAGAATCCGGCATGCCTTGTTTTTGCTGCAAACCTCAGGTAAGAGTATCCTCAATGGGTGAACATCACTGCCGCGATTGTAAAGTAAAGGGGTGCTTGTCCGTGCTGACGAGCTCGTCCTCGATAGACAGCGTCTAGTTACGACGACCAATAGTCTCAGACATGCCAATCAAGGCACTGCCGGGACTTAACAGATGGGTTAACACTAATTATTCCGGTTACGGCGATTGCGGCTCTGTGACAGGCCGAACCGTATCTTGGCTTGTATATCATTTCCTGCAACGGTAAGGATCGTGAGTCTTCTGCCGAGCGCTAGTCCCGGCCTGACAAAAATGGACAGGGTTACGCAAGCTTCCATGTCTAAGCCGCACACTCGGTCTGGACAGCATCACTGATATTTGCTATCTGATAAGTGACATGCGAACTGAGCTAGGCTGAATTTTCTAGAATTTGCGGTTTTCGGCAATTGTCTCGCACAAAAGCCACTAGAAACTTGGACACTTGTGGAGTATAGGCCAACACTCTGATACCGATCTACAGGCCGTGCCATGACTGCTTTGACAGCAATACAGTCATGAATTGTTAAAAGACGCAAACGAAAAAGCACAGGACAGAAGAAATGAAAGAATTTTCGCTTTCGCTGGCTGTGATTTGAGGCTTAACTCGACGGGACGCGTCATGACATCAGTGACATTCTGTGGCATCCCAGCCCAATGGCTTCAGATTTATGACATTGACACAGTCCTGATGTAATTAAAGTGCATGCACGTTCACTACCTCGTCAATTGTCGCTTCTCGTATTGAGAACGTTGACTGTGATCTCTCCAGACGTATGGACTCTTTGCCTGTGCACGGATTTAATCCCCATTGGACCTACCGTATATCCCACTTCTGGCAAGGCAATAAGGTTCTCACCAAGCTTCAAAATAACTATACATCTTATCTCATCTCGCCTACTGCCGGTGAGATGAGTAAGCGAAACAACGAACAACAATTTTAAGAGAGTATCTTACGTATGCACTCGGAACAATGAAGATCTTGCAAGTAGAAAGTCGGAGAAATTGAGCGGTCCGATTGCGCTCGACAATGTTTCAGTCGGATATTTTCTTTGATCCATTGATTGACAAAAGTTGCATTAGTGAAGCGGATATCTATCAAGGAAGAGGCTCTCGACTCGGTGTTATTGAAATGCGCTTTGACGATCATGACGGGATCTACAGATATTACCAGGGTGCGCGGTTGCTTTTTTATTTCCCGGCGCCTTGGCATTGGGCCCCGAACATCTTGTCCACGTTGGGCAGAGAATATGTGGAACAGTTTTCGCATTGAGTCAGTGAATTCGTGTCGACCTTGTCGTAACGCGTGCGTCTTATCAGTTTAGAGATGCGAACTGTATATGCGAGACGTATCATCCCGGGTAATCTCAATGCGACGTGTCCTGCAATCAAGCATACAATAAACATGTTCCGATTAGGTTGTTAGTTAAAAACGTTAAATCTTACCAGTTTCATTCAGATATATTTACTGAACGTTAATTATTGACTCTACGGAGATATCAGTTAGGTACATAGCAGGAACAGCAGCACGAGGAAGGATAATTAACGCTATTGAACAGTGTTTTTGTACACCAATCTAGATCTTGTTTATAGTTAAAATTGTTAAAAAGACAGAATATCAAGTTGAAGTCAATTAATTCCCAGTACCAATACACATTCCAAGTTCATGGAGTCCAGGGAAAGGATCAATTAAGATAAGCTTATCTTTAGGGTAGACGTTGACGAAGGCACTACATGTGGCGTTGTGGCGCAATGGCGCGGCCGTTATCGCTGATAAGATTTGACATCATATCTTATCTCTCCATTCTAAGAATAGCAACCGATCCCAGCAATCTCTAACAACGTCAAGCAACATTGACAACAGATTATTCCCGTTTGAACTGACCCAATTGACACAACCACCAAGATATCACAAGGTCAAATAAGTGTAGATTCAATATAGTGACATTATCTATTAGAAACAAATACAATCTACATATTGATCTTCCTTTGAAGAAGCCGCCTTTATACACAACATTCACAGGGTTAGGGCGAGAACCTGGTCAGGTCAACTGGCAAGTGTAGGTTTGGTGTTTCGTGAAAAAAATTGAAGCTCGATGATGGGTTGAAGTAGTCTTTTATCAGGTTATGTTGAAGGAAAAGAAGTGGTAGCTTGCTGCTGGGCAGGCATGGCGTTTGTGTGTTTGAGAATAAGGTTACGTCTTTAAGCTTTGTCCATTGCAGGCTGGAAGTATAATAAAGGTGAACTCTGTTCCATATAATGCAATTGGCCAGTACCAACTCATAGGCTCTAACCATATCTCAATACCGTTAGCAGTGAACCGACGTTAAACAAGTACGCTGCGTGCGTGCCAAAAATCACCTCCATCACCTTGGCGTCCGTATGACTTGCAGCTACAGGGTGAGGGATAAAGTCAGCATTGGTATATGGAAATCGCACATGACTGTGAAAGGAGATGAACAGAGCCCTGCAGAACCCTGCAGAATTATTCGGCTAGATATTGCCACTCCTAGCAATAGCAGCTGGGTAGGTCAACTGACAGCTTGGCATCTCTTTCACATAGGTGTAGGTATCGAAACAAGAAGGGTTGGAGACTAACCTCGAGCGTGACTTACACTGCTTTTTGTATGTGTGATGATAACTTAACTGGAGTGTCCCTGTGGGTGGAAAACGGATGGACCTCTTTACTTATAGATAGCAAAACTGCGTCGATGAATTTGGGAGATTCATTGCCACGCATCAGTCAATTTACTTTGTCAAAGTACCTGTCGAAACTCGTTGAATTGTTCACTGCCAGATACAGCCGCTGATCATTCGGTGGTCACCCAAGGTACCGTGCTTCTTCTGAATCGATCATGACACCTTCAACACCAGAAAGAATTAATGTACAATGGCGCACAAGCAAAACAGAGAAACCTGCTTCAATAGCTCAATTTACACACTTAGTCGACTTGAAACGTTCGCATATCGGAGTATTTGTAAACTACATTCATTCTCTTAGCACTTGTATACAAAGGAAACATCTTTATGGCTTCCACAAACAGCTTGATTATTGTCTTACATGTCTTCTTCGCTCCATTGCTATGCTAAATGGCGTTATTTCTGTTGAGATAACCCTCTTCATGAGATGAACTCTACTCATCTGGTCCGTTTCGGAGGGAACGCAGTCGTTTTGGAAGCCAGAGCCTAGGATCTCAGAAGCTCCTCTCAACTACCAGCCCTGTATGCAGAGTAGTTATTTCTATCATTAGCACGGGCCTGTCTGGTGTGGTGATTGTCACACCTATTCCAGCAATTACATCAACTAAGAATGAGTTTTAACCCTTACTCTTGAAGTTGATAGCTCCTTTTAGGGCCTGCCGGGAAGGACCAACCACGAGACCAGTAGAATAGTTTGGAGAAAGGAGATTTAACTGGACATTCCAATCGCCATTCACGGATCGTCATTGGGAGATACGACATCGAGTCAGCTCATGGAGTCGCTCTACTTGAAACACTAGACATCAAAACTGAATATCTATTACAAAATAACGCTAATTGCAATTTTACTTTTTTGATCTCGTCGGTTTACCTCTTCACAGAAGATCAGAGTCAACCTAAAGAAGATCATAAGAATCTCAACGCTACCAGCGGAAAACCAACTAAACGTACCTTGGCCGGCTCGGACAAGGAAGTTGGGTAGGTGTGAGGACTGCTCAGCGTTGTGCGCATGGTAATGAGTCGTACATGCTGCGCCCTACCACGTGCTTCACAACAACAGAATCTCGTGTCTTCAACATGCCTCAACGTTGGGAAGAAATGACCGAAGTTCCGAAACGCCGACACTATCGAATCATGATTCTAGACCTCTCCACGCTAGATAACGCCAAGTTCAAATAATCTGGGGTAATCGCGGGGAACCTAGTGCTGTGATCCCACAGCCCCAAAGCCTAGACGAGTAACATCGCGGGGTCAACCCTTTTCTTCGAGTCGTTTGTGGTATGCCCCACGCTCTGATGTGAGTCTTAGTGGCTTGAACTAACATGTCCAGTGCATGCATGTATGCTACCATCTTTATTCAGGTATAAATCAGTCTGTCCTTGCAGCATGGTATCATCCTATCTTCGCCATCATACTTCCTTCATTAGGAAAGACATCGAATAGATTGTCGATAACCGCATCAAAAAACAATGACCGTTCAACGCACAATATCCCATGCCAGTTCTATGGAGAAGCAATCTGCAACCCATGTCGAAGGGCAGACGGTGGACGATGAGTACCTCATTCTCTTTCCCCTCTTGGCCAATAAAAGCCTTGAAGATCGTCAGCGTATCGAGAAACAGCTCAAGCGCAAACTGGACTGGGTTTTCCTGCCGGTTGTTACGCTCATGTTGCTGATGGGCTACCTCGATCGCATCAACGTGGCCAATGCTCGGCTGGCAGGTATGCAGGACGATTTGCACATGTCTGACACTATGTGGTCTGCTGGAATCTCGCTTTTCTACGTTGGCTATATCGTCACCCAACTTCCTGCTACTGTGTACCTCGCCAAAGGGCTGCCGCGATGGCAGATGCCAGCTTATGTCGTGGCATGGTCTGTCATAACAGCCTGTATGGCTGCGATGACTAGTGGGTGGTCCTTCTTGGTATGTCGCTTCATGGTAGGAGTGGCCGAGGGCCCCTTTCTTCCTATGGTCAGCTTGATGACTTCCTCGTGGTACACCAAGGAAGAGGCACCTTTGAGAATGGCCATCTGGCATGCTGGTAACATTGCTTCCAACATATTTTCCGGGCTCCTTGCTGCCGGTGTCTTAGAGAATATGAATGGCGTTGCTGGTATGCGTGCTTGGCAGTGGTTCGTTATCATCGAGGGTAAATAAAGAATTTCTCCCACTACCAAGATACATGACTCACCTCAACCTTCACAGGCGTTGTCGGGCTATTCGTCGCTGTCATGGGACTGTGGTGCATCCCGAACTTCCCCCACAATACAGGCACATACTTTATGACACCCGAGATGTCAGAGATGGCCCAGTATCGCATGATGGTGTCAGCAGGTGGACGGTCCGAGGACGACGAAGGTGGTGCCTGGGAAGGTGTGAAGCTCGCATGCCAGGACCCGTTCACATGGATCTACACTGTTCTTCACTTTGGTCTTATCGTTGCCCTTTCATTCAAAGACTTCTTTCCATCGGTAAGGCCCACGCATAAACTGTTGCAAAGATTGAACATAACTGACTTGTCCAGATTGTGAAAACTCTGGGATACTCGAACCTCATGACGTATCTCATCCAAGCCCCGCCGTACATCTTTGCTTACATCGCCACCTGTGCAATCTCTTGGTCTTCGGGAAAACACATGGAGCACTGCTGGCATATCATTGGTAGCACAGTCGCATGCATCGTAGGCGTCATCATTATGATCTCGACTCTGAACCCAGGTGCCCGATACTTTGGCATGTTTCTTTTGTGCGCTGGACCATTTGTTGGCCTGAATGTAAGAAAGCATCAACTTTAGTCCGACCCCATACTAACAGGAATGTAGGTTCACATCCCTTGGGAAACAACCAATGTCGCTCGCCCTCGCACAAAGCGTGGCGCTCTGGTTGCCATTACCAACTGCATCGCATCAGTCTCACACTGGTTCACACCATACTTTTTCGTAAGTCTTTCGGCATTAGTATTTCAGATTCTTACTGACCAGACAAGCTTCGCTCGCAGGAACCTCGCTACCAGAATGGTGGAATTTTGATCATTGCAGGCTGTGTTTTGGGTATTGTCGGCTGCCTGGTTTGCAAGTGGTATGTCAAGAAGCTCAACAAGAAGATGGAGGCACACGAAGCGGCCAACAACCTGCCAAAGAGATGGCGGTACGTTGAGTAGGGTATATGTTTTGGGACGACAATGGTTACATTAGTAGTTGTGTTCGCTTTGGCCATGTTTTGCTTAGTGGCTGTGATGGAATGGGTTGCTGAGGTCTACTATAGTGAGTTCAATTCAATAGATTCTGCTCCAGATTGGCATTCATCACTGTTGCACACTCAAAAATGAAGGATATAAATGATCTGTTCATTTAAACGTTCCGTTGTACAGTCATTGAAACTATTGCCTGTCTGGCGTTTCTGGCATTTCATCACACTTTGGGGTTTTAGCAAGCATCCATCTGCTTTGTCTTTAACAAAAATTCCTTCCTCACGTCCATGGCCAGAAACACTGCAGTGGATTTTGGGTACGGAAATTGTGAAATCATAAGGCACTGCGCCAAAAGATATAGCGCGCTGAGCGTTATATTGTAGTGACATTTTTTAGGTCTTATAGGCCGGTCCAACAGAAATAATTGGCGGCCAACCCCCAGAAGTGCGGACTTCCACAGACAAACGCAGGTCAATTTGGTGAGGGGTAACGTTTGTTGGAACGTTATCGACTGTGAGATCATGGAGGAAGACCGGAAATCCGGCGAAATACCGAGTCGTAGGATGAGGCTTGCATAGCTAGTGGTAATTGATACGCCATCATTTCTTGGCCGTGCACTTACAGTGTCTCACTCAGTAGGCTTCTTGGCAAGTCTTTGTGACAATCATTGGGGATAACGACATGAGCACAGTTGTCCCCTTTCACTGTTGTTTCACGTAATTAAGGTTTATTAATTAACTACAGCTGTGCAAGTTCAGATGCAACCTCACAGAATTGGCCTTGGTCTTGGGAGAATGCTGTGGTCCACTGTGGTCTACATGCCAGCCGTACACTCGTTTCCCTTTTCGGCTAAGCTGGTCGGCGTTTCGGTGTTTCGGAACCACACCAACATGTTCAAATTCCAGGTTCTCCTCCGTCACTTTTCCCGACCGGCACAATCCTCACAACAACACCGACGGTTCATCCAAAATGCTTGCCTGTACACTCTGTCACAATCGCAAGGTCAGTGCATGTGTCCAGAAGGCTCTGTCTGGATGATCAACACCGCCTCGGTCCAATCGGATCTAGTCATGGCTTGGTCAGATGGGCTAACTTCCTCCAGGTCCGCTGTGAAGCCGATGCCGAATCAAATACGTGCGTAACATGCAAGGCTGCTGGAGTCGAGTGCATGTGGGTACCCCATCTCTAGATCAAGATTTATCCAGTGTAGGCTGACCTAATACTCAAGCCCACGCTCCAGAAAGCGTCGTCGTGCAGGAACTGCCCCCAGTGGTCGACAGCCCGATGATCATGGCAGTCAGGGTTACCGGGATCGCCAGAGCGTTTCCCAGGCGTCTGCCGTAGGCGTAGAGATACAGGTGGAACAACCTGCATATCAAACTCCATCCACAGTGAGTCACCTATTTTATGTCTATCTAGATTCCGTACCCGACTACATCAAGAATGTACCTATTCGTAGCCATTCACTTCCAAGGCAGCAGAGAAGTCATGGATTGGTCTAGAACTATTCTTAATCTGATTACATACTAACACGTAACTACAAGAGTCATGCCACCACATACATCGGCAGAGGCCACTATATTGACGACGACGACGAGATAGATGAGACCAGTGCTCGTGCATTCGAACCTGCCCAGATCAAGGTAGGCCCTCATGCTACCACCCAAAAGGAAACATTGGTTCTATGGAAAGCTTTCGACGTACCTCCCCAAGCAGCACGTCAAAGCCTGCTAAGTGCTTTCCTGGATTATTGCAATCTATGGACGCCCGTTCTGGAACCGAAGGACATTCAAGAACTTTCATGTTTTGACCAAGAAAAGAGTTCAATGCTCGTGGCACAGTCATTGTGGCTGGCCGGTAGTCGAGTCACGAGTGCACCTTCTGTAGTTGCCTTTGCATCATCAGATGACTTTTATCACCGGGCCAAAGCAGTCTTCTGGTCTGGAGTAGAGACGGATGGAATGTCTGCTATCAAGGCTTCATTGATGCTTCAGTGGTACAACCCACAGGCTCCTGAGCATATATCGTTTGACAACAGCGGTTTCTGGCTCAAGATTGGGGTTGGCATCGCCCATCAGATTGGCCTCCACAAAGAACCCCCTCCAGGACCATCCAAGGCGATTCGTCGGAGGCTATGGTGGAGTTTAGTGGTAAGTACGAAACGATTATATCTAGTCAGACTTATGCGTTAGTTCATACACTAAGAACGTCTTAGGTGCGAGACTCATTGATCTCAGTCGCGCATGGAAGACCACGAGTCATAAATCTCGATGACAGCGATGTCCAGCCCCCGATGGCAAGCGACTTCCCAGACTCCCTCTTCGCATTCCAACTGTTCTCCGCCTGGGTCAATATCTGCCAAGTACTTGGAGATATCTCATCTTGCTGTATGAGGCGGCATATGTCACGAACAAAAAGACTCTACATCGTGAACGCGTTGTGCTGTTGGACAACGAGTCTGCCGCAAGAGCTCTGGGTCGCGCCAAGCAACCAGCCACCACACAGCTATTTTGCAAACAGTCACAACTTACCGGCACGCCAGTTGTATTTGCCATACTTCACTAGCTTGATCGTGCTTTCTCGAATGCAACACTCAGCTGGGTCGTTGTCGGCAGTTGCAACGCTGGCTGCATCGTTTGTCGCCCGCATTTTTGAGGATTTCCTGGCCAGGGACGAGATCAAAGTTCTGGCACCGATCAGCACTCGATATTGCCTCATTTCAAGCATGGCGCTGGTGTCGGTCATGCCTGACAAGCGGTTGTGGGATGCTGTGCAACCAGACCTTGAGATACTCCAGCTTGCACTCACGGAACTATCCAAGCGTTGGCGGTCAGCAATTGGGGCTTCTAGAGCACTCCAGAACGCTATCAAGAAGAGACAACAACGTACCGAAAGCTCTACAACCGAATTACGGATGGACAATAAGAATTCTCTAGAATACTTCAAGATGATAGACCTCAGCTATTGCCGTATATGGAGCACTTTGAGTCAACAGGTATCCTCAAGCCCAGTTGATGTCCAAGGGCAAATGGCAGTGGTAATGCAACCACCAACTGATGCGTTAGAGACCGATTACGAACAGTTCATGGGGGCAGGGGAGGCGTTTGACCTGGGGACGATTCAATTTGAGCATGTAGAGAATTGGATTCTCAACGATGGGTTTTTATTCGACCCTTAGTTCATTAGATACTGTACATCTGAATGCTGAACAGTCATACCGTTATAGCTTATGCTTCTTCTGCCCTTTCCTCAGTTTCTCAAACTCCTTCTGGGGAATCCCTTGAACGTTTCTCTCCAACGCTCCAAACACTTCATCAACATTCTGCGCGTCCAGTTCTCGTCTTGATCTCTGTCTAATCATTTTCTTAATCTGCAACATGCTTGAAGCATTCAGACCGTCATGAAACCTTTCTTTGACCTCCTTGAGCACCTCAGTCCGAAATGACTGCGCGGGACAATCGAATATCTGGTTCACGAAACCTGCTTGAAGCAACTCCTTGCTGGAGATTCTCTTTGACAGAATCAGAGCTTCGTTTGCTTTCGAGATCCCCATGCGCTCAGCGAAAGCTATCGACGAGACACCCTCGCTAATTAGGCCTAAGCTAGCGAACGGTGTCAAGAGATAAGTTTCCGGGGTGCAATAAATAAAATCGGCAAAAGCAATCAGCGCAGCAGCCATGCCAACCACAGGGCCATTGAGTGCTACCACCAGGATCTTGGGGTGTGTATAGAATGCCCGTGCAAGATTCATGTTGCTGGCTACTGTGACGGTCAAGTTGTGTCGATACAAATCTGTGCCCTCAGGCGTCTGTCTGGAAACCGACACGTCTGCGCCGCTGCACAGATCTGTCAGTAATAATACGAGTCAAATTTACAGGATGATTAATGAGCTACTTACGCTGAGAAGAACCTTCCAGTGCCTGTCAATACAGTCGCTACCACTTCGTCATGGTTGCCGACATCCTGAAGTGTGCGTGCAAGCTCGTAGAACTCGTCTTTAGTCAGAGCATTCAGCTTGTTGGGTTTGTTAAGTACGATGACCGCAATGGCACCGCTGTATTCAACCTCGATCACTGCCATTGTTGCGATGCTGTGTAACGATAATATTGAACGCGATTCCAATGTGGATTCTGTGGTAAACTCTTAATGTAGAGATACGTAGGATGCGTCACAGCTCTGTCCATAAAGTCAAACTCTAGCAATATATTTGCACAGTCTCTAGCGAGTCGCTAATGGCTCACAAGTGGCTGGTTTGCCACGACCAAATCATTTCGCCGAAACGGCAGTGGAAGAACTTATCCATAACGCCGAACGCCGATCTACCGAAGTGGACCCACCCGGAGCTTCCGGAGCTTCCGTATCGACACGGCCCCACATTGCCAGTGCTTCCTAACGCCGGGTCTGTCCGGAGTCCGGTGAGTGAGGAAAGACAGAAAATAAACATCTAACGAACGGAAAACAAAACACGCTATGGCAGTTCAGTGTTCAGAATCAGAATGTATTTATCATATCTCGTGCTAATGAGAAATCAACGTGGTCACATATCACAAGTCAAGTACCTATCTAAACATGGCTATTGATACTAGCACTGCGAATTTGGATCGCACACAGATTGTGCCGTTACATGACGGTCCACATGTGTTGCCCAACAACCCATTGTTCACAAGGCTGCTTCGGCATGCACATAGAAACTACCTTGCCATCAGAGATCGAGAGCTTGGCGTCTCTAAGACATACGGAGAGCTGCTTGATGCGGTGTTGGGATTGAGAGATGTGGTGCGAGCAGCGCTACCCTCCGAGGTCATTGAACAACTGAACAATGGCAATGAGGTTTACGTGGGAGTACTAGCCGCAGGAGGCTATGAGTTCACAGTCGCTGTTCTGGCTGTTCTGGCGCTGGGGGCAGCAGTGGTTCCTATGTGTGCGTGTATCTCGACCGTTATTTTGTTTCGAGTGACTGACTGATTCCATCCATCTAGTCCCGACGGCGCCTGTTGACGAGATCGTTTACTACGCTACAAAGTCACAGCAGGTGGCCATCTTATCCAGCTCTGCAACGACGCAACTGGCTCAGGAATCGGCGCAGTGTTGTGGGATCGCACAGCTCAACATTTTACCTAATCTGCCTCGCACACCTCGGTTCGAGCCACCCGACATTTCGTTGTCTTCCAACCCACCACAAGATCCCAGTGCACCCGGCGTGGTCATCTTTACTTCTGGCACAACTGGAAAGCCCAAGGGTGTAGTCCTACGACGTACCTACACGCACGAGGGTGCCATTACCGTCGGTGATAGCTATGGAATCACGCACACAGATGTGCTCCTACACACGCTTCCTGTACATCATCAGACTGGCTTGGGCACATCGTTCTTCCCATTCCTCAACGCGGGTGCCTGCATCGAGTTTCATGGTAAGTTTGACGCAGCCACTGTGATGCAACGATGGCTACAGGGAGGACTGACTGTCTTCTCTGCCGTTCCTACTATCTACATGCGCTTGAAGTGGTTCATCGAGCAGCTCCCAGCGCAGGAGCAGGTCCCTTACAAGCAGTCAGCCACCCAGTTCCGTGCATTCCTGTGTGGATCTAGTGCTTTGCAAGAGCATGTGCAGGACTTCTGGGCCGCTGAAATGGGCCGGCCCATCCTCGCACGCTATGGTGCCACCGAGATTCCTGGCTGTATCCGGGTGTCTGTCGAGCTTCGAGACATTCCCAAAGGAAGTGTAGGCCAGCCTCTGCCAGGCGTTGAGGTTAAGATCTCGCCTGAAGGAGAACTTCTGGTCAAGACACCAAACATGTTTGCCAAGTAAGTACTGCATCTCACTGATACGAGTATATCTTACTGACAACGCAGATACCTCATGGAACCCGAGACTACCAAAAACGCCCACGATGCTGACGGCTGGTACAAGACCGGTGATATTGCCCGACGTGAAGGGAACTTCTACTTCATCGTGGGACGCGCATCGGTTGATATCATCAAGTCTGGTGGTTACAAGATCTCAGCGCTGGACATTGAGCGAGCATGCCTAGCACTGCCGTATGTGAATGAGGCTATGGTAGTGGGCGTTGAGGACGATGAGTTTGGGCAACGCGTTGGTGCAGTGCTGGCTCTCAAGAATGCGAAAGCATCGGATGTTATCCTTGCCAAGGTTCGGAGTGATCTTAGGGGTCAGCTGGCTGGGTATAAGTTGCCGACTTTGTTGAGGGTTGTGGAGGGGGAGCTTCCCAAGGGTGCCACAGGAAAGGTGCAGAAGAAGATCCTGGGGCCGAAGCTGATACCAAGTCCTGGATATGAAAAGATTCCCCAGGTACAGGTGTGGACGAATCCGAGACAGGCAGGGCGAGTGCAGGCGAGATTGTGAATTACATCCAGTAGTGTTCCATAGCTAGTTTCAGTTGATGCAAATATTTCGAGACAGCAAACAGTGACTTGAGACAAGACAGTATCTTCGAGAATGTATTTAGATGGTACATGTACAGTCAATGCTATTTCTCATACCAAAGACTATGATTGAAGTTGGTTCATGCTGCAGTTTACCACTGCTGGAAATACAATTGTTTCCATTTTGATGATGCATTGGTTGTATGTCTTCTTTCGTCATTATGTAACTCCGCAAACGCCGAGTGCCGAGTATGTACACGTTATTCCGACTAAGTCAGACAAGCGCCACTTGAGGTTTTTTAATCCCTTCTGTCCCTGTTCATTATAAATCTACGCACGGAAGCGCGCACATTGTCTGTACCATCACAGGCCGTCCTAAACAGCTATCAACATGACAACTCTACCTTCATTCACGGTCACAAAAGGGCCCATTACCATTGAAGCACTCGACCACGGCAGTGGCCCTGTCATCGTTATCCTTCCATCACTAGCCCGTGGCGCAAACGACTATGATATTGTTACTCAATTCCTTGTCGAGGCTGGCTACCGAGTTATTCGTCCCCAGCCTCGTGGCATCGGCAAGAGCAGTGGACCAATGGAGAAACTGACTCTGCACGACTTTGCCGCCGACGTTGCCATGGTCCTCGATCACATCAAATGTGGCCCATCTGTCATCGTCGGCCATGCCTGGGGTAGCCAGCCAGCACGCATGCTAGCCGCCGATCGTCCAGACCTTGTCCGTGGTGTTGTTATGGCAGCCGCCTCCGCAGGCAAACTCCCTCCCGGATCAACCGAGAAGCCATTCAGTCGGTTACGCACGGAGATTGACGGCTCTGGCGATATGTCCCTACCGGAATCCAAGCGTCTTGAGTATTTGCAAGCGGCCTTTTTCGGACCTGAGGGCAACCCACGTCTGTGGCTGGATGGGTGGAGCGAAGCAGCTCACAAGGCTCAGGCACATGCTCGCATTTATACGCCTGTTGATGAGTACTTTTCTGCAGGGGAGACTGTTCCAATCTTGGATTTACAGGCTGAGCATGACGCCGTTGTTGTGAAGGATGTTATGAAACCGTGTCTCGGTGATCGTGTCACGGTGCAGGTCATCAAGAATGCTGGCCATGCTATGGCGCCAGAGCAACCAGAAACCATGGCTAATGCCATAATTGATTTCACCAAGAGCCTCTAGATAAAGAAAAATAACATTTCTCATCTTTATGATTCATGGATTTAGAGATGTCATGATTATGATTCACTTTGTTCTCGTACACATATTGGTAGTATTAATGAGCAGTGAGTGTCTGTCTGGATGTATAGGGAAGATAAACCAGCACCGAATATTCGCTCATGGAGGTGTTCCATACTTTAAAAACATTGCCGCGTCTCGATGTCCTATGGATGGTAGATATTTCGGGACATAAGATTGAGAAACAGCAAATAAATAACCCTGGGGCAGGTTGACGATGGCATGAAGACTAAATCCTGTTCCCTGACAACATAGTATCTGGAATTCTGCATCGTCCAAGCATACTCGACTTATTTACCATCACGTCATATTAAGCAAGCCGTCCAGACCCAGGCTTTCCTGCGTGTGTCAATGCCCACACAATGCTGTTACTGTGGCGTGGGAGACTTCAACGCCATCATCAAAGCACTCTTGCAGTCCGGTAAATATTGTCGGACTGACAAGAGTTTAATCCATACATGGGAATGGAAGAATTGTTTTGCTAAAGCCTGAAAGTTAATTGGACAGCATGGCTCTATCGAATGATGAGCTGCTGTGTTCTGCCATGATGTGGACCATAGCTCTGTAGACAGCTGCATTTTTCGGACGTCCAGACCATCCCGAGGCCGGTCCCAGTGGTTGGTAGAAAGAGTCCACAAGACGTCGGTACCAATACCAAGCTGTCACAGATAGCCAATACTTCCATCCGACATTGTTCGGACCTGCTGTGTGGCAAGACGTCAAATTGTTTGGGATATCACGGGTCTTCGGCGAATCTCGACGGCGTTTCACTAGCATGGCCGCTATAACCGTAACGCCGAGACCCGCTAAAGGTTTTAGTTCCGGGGCTGGTCTGTGGCAAAACGGTTAGCCTCTAGCTTGGGGTACAAAAATAAGCGAGCCAGCGCGTGCGATCAAAGCGGCATGGGATGGCCTACTAATTTCGTTTACTGCTTCCGTAGTGATGATACCCGAAGCTGGGAAAGTACCCCACCAAACATCGTTAGAAAAAGGCCGGTTGATGAATTAAACGTCGGGGTCTGGATCATCAACACCATCAAGGATCTGGTATTCGTTGTTACTAGCCAGCCATCATGTACGAAAACCTTCAACTCGAGCGTCGTGAGGATGTCTTCATCCTTACTCTGCAGAAGCCACCAGAGAACCGTCTCACGTCACAATTCTGTCAAGAGATCATCCGGGCTTTAAGCGATGTTCGTAAGGAACTGGGCCCCGACGCGCCTGGAGCTGTCATCATTCGTGGCAATGATACCAAGTTCTTCTGCACAGTACGCTCTTCCACGCTCTCCCTTGAACGCCTTCTGACAACATACGCGTAGGGTCTAGATCTGTACGAACGAGACACAAACCCATACGCCAGTTCCGAGGGTTTTTACCCGGTGAGTGAGAATCTGAGAATAACCTGAACGTGGTGGGCCGCTTACTGACATGCGCATACTCGGGCTGTAACAGCTCGTTGCAACTCTCCTGGATTTCCCATTCCCTACCATCTGTCTCATCACTGGACACACGTTTGGGGGTGCATCAGTGATGACATTGGCGCATGACTATCGTATCATGAATGCTGCACGTGGGTACTGGTGCATGCCGGTAGCCGAGCTCGGCCTTCACTTCGATGGAATGGGCGCTCTTTTGAGAGCCAAGTTACGACCACAGACTGCCAGGAAGGTTATCCTACAGGGTCACAAGTTCACATCTAGTGAGGCATTGGCAGATGGAATTGTGGATGGGATAGCCCCGCCGGAGGAGATGCTGGATCGTGCCTTGCAGCTTGCCAACACAGTCAAGTCCAAGGCAAAGATGGGCGTCTATGGTTTACTGAGAGGAGAGTTATATGGTGAGGCGCTGAGAGCGTTCCAGCAGATTAGTTATGTCCATTCTCGCCTCAATTCCCGCCAGGCAAAGGTCAAGCTTTAGACGTAAATATCACAATCACGTTATTGAGTGTAGACATTGGGTCCCGAGTCACTGTATACAAGAGGTCTACAATATCGTGACACGTCGATATTAACCGGACATGGTTACTCGTAAGGCCGAAGCGAAGCAAGTTCGTTATATCTCCATTGTATCAATGTGACAGACTATCCCGTTTAAGTCTCAGAGATCAGCTCTGTCAGAGTAAGCAATGTACATGCCACTCGTCTAAAGAATACATTTGTCACACTTGCATTTGTGGCAGAATTTAAAATGACTCACCTTCACACAATACTCATGTTGGATCTAAGACTTCTAGCCCATGCCCTTGTGCTGCCTTTACTATATCATTATGTGACAGCCATATCAACATCTTCAACACTTCGACCGGCATTGTCGCCTTGCAGTGACATATCCTGTTCCAACAAAGCATCTATCCAGTCATCGCTCAGTCCGTCTTCCAACATAATGTTGTCCACGTCTATGGAGTCTATCGCTGAGGGTTTGATCTCTCCATCAGTCGTAGCCTGGTCACGTCTTCCGTCATCTACGGTTTCTTCTGTCCAATATCTCTGAGAGGTATCCAGTGATGTTGGCGAGTATGTCTTCTCAGGTACACCATAGAGGTATGAGTGGGCAACATCGCTGAAGCTTTCACGTAGTCCTCCTGAGCTCGTAAGGGCAGAATCAGCTGACCCAGTCTCCAACTGTGCCTCTGGCTCATCCTCACATAATATAGGCGAAGACCTCTTCTCCATCCTCCGCCGAGATGGAGTTGAAGACACGTGCGGGGTCAGTGTCGGTGTCGGTGATATCCCCATAGTTCGTAATTGTCGAGTCACGGTAGGGTTAGTCCGTGCTTGGCTGTCGTCAACCGAAATACCCATGTATGTTTTTGGCAAGTCCCCTCCCCAACAGATGACAGTATCCAGTCTTTCTATCAGACGAGCAAAGAGTTCGGGTCTGGTATCCAACAGTTCGCGCCAGCTACTCATGTGTGGCTGTTCCTCGCTGGGCTGGGGGCCATCGTCTTCTTGCAAGCTTTGAGCAATGCTGTTGTTGAAAATTTTGACTGCTTGTAGTATAAACTCGAATTCATTTCTGAAGTAAAGTCTCAAGCATCCCATAACCTTTTGTACCCAGTCTGGGTAGCAAGATTGTGCCTCAATGACTTGCTGGCCAGATGACATCGACGAAGGCAGATGCAAAAGAAGTGGAAGTGCTATGCACAAAATCCTATCCGTATGTATATTAGCTTCGCTGGCCATCCTGTGTGGTGGACTCGTTGATGTCTACTTACATGCTTTCTGGAACCCTGCACAGATGCCGGCGCTGCAAGGAATGCGAAAGTTGGTCCGCCATTTTGAGAATGCAACTGGAATATTGGCGCTCCGGTTCACTCAATAAAGGCTGTTGTCGCCTCGAGGTTGAGTACGTCGTGCGAGGATTGACCGTGAGGTGCAGAAGTTCGCTCTGACAGAGGGCCAACATGGCAGTTCTACCAGCACAATTTAGTTACTGACGATCAAGGGCAGTGTTCATGCCATTCAAACAGTTACTTACTCATAATGGAGGTGCATCATACTCCCTAGCAGCTCTACAGGGTCATGTTGCGAGCTCCCATATTCGCTACTACCGTCAGGACTGACAGGCGAGCCCAACGCAGAGTCTTGTCCCGAAATTGGAAAGACATCACTTCCGCTATACCATATTCGTAGCTCATTCTTGCAGTTGATGAACTCATACTTGCCTTCATCGTGTGTCGACGTAGCTCTTCTGGCGGTCGTGCCTACCTGTGGGTAGACCAGAGCCAAAGCTCTACCCAATATAGTGATGAGAGATGACATCTGTTCCTGAGCATCAATTAATCTGTGCTTCGCTTCAACACCATAGACCCTGGAGCGCCCAATCTCATGCGACAAATCGGCACGAGAGAGCACAAGGTGATCACTCTCGGTGTTGGCCATACCAGGAAGCATCATGAGTGGTCGACGGTTGTATAAACTGTGAATACAGTCACTGAGTTTGCAACATCCCACAAGTCGCCGAAGGTTGCTCTCATTGTAACAAACCCCGAGCGTGCTCCAAAGCTGGGCCTGAGAAATGGCATCATGACAATGATGGATTGCCCGACTAAGCCATTGAGTGCTCTGCCTACCACAACTTGAGGTTGTTTGCGGAGTCCAGTGTGCAAGTAGAAGAGCGACTTGAGCAAGCACGACCGGCGATGACTCAGTCTCGTGATTGTAGAGAAGCTGCAAAGAGAACTTAGCATATCGAATGATTTCTGAGTAACGTCAGATATGAAACGAACCTTGGTCTTCCGAAAAAACCTGTCTCGCGCCTCGCGTGCTGAGTCAAGCTGCACGCTCTGAATCGTAGAATCGTCAACATACTGTGACGTGTCATTAGTCAAGATTTGCCTTCATAGATTTCAGCAGTTAGCTTACCTTGCATGCTACAAACAACATAGCTGAAAGGAGTACAACAGGAACTCGACTGGTGTTGTCGTCAGATGTCAATGGATCATAGCTGGACCAGAACTCTGCTTCATTAATGACAGGCAAGATCGGATGAGCATAACGAAAGAATGTTCGGATTAAATTGTCCAAGCAATTGTTTTCTGGTACTCTCAAACATCCTTGAGAATCCAGATACTTCACGTCGTTCGCATTCAGCGAGTTGAGATTGTTGATACAGAGGAAAGGGTAATACGCAAATGTTATCTCTGGTTGGCCAGTCTGACGAGGTTTTTCCTCTGCCAGATTGGGTGTCTCCGGGAATTCGTCGGTCAACACTGCAGGCAAGTCTTCATGCTCCTTAGGAGCTGTCGGAGTTTTGGTTGCTGTCTCTGTCTCTGCCTCAGAGGCAAGGTGCTTCCCAACGGGCTTCCTAATGTGAATATGTTAGTGTGCAACACAAAATCCTACAAGCCGGGTCTCTATAGGTTACCTTTGTTGATGTCGACGGTGCCAACTGACAACGCACTTTTTACTATCAAGCACACAGTTTGTGCAGGAATCATGCACGAATGCTACATCACAGCGGACCTTGCGTGCTCGACAGGATAGGCATGCCCTGTGGCTCAGTGGAGGCACAGCCAACTTGTTAGCCGAGTCTTAATGATCGCGCTTGAGGGAAGTGATTGGTTGCTTTTCCCTTCTGCATACTAGACTACTTACTTGGGTGACCTCTTTCTAGTCTCTTGTCGCTTGGGCTTCAACATGGCGAATTTGCCGTGGTGTTCCTCGATTGTGGTCGGCATCTTCAAGCCTGGACCTCGGCTTGTATCAGACAGGGGAGGAAAGATCGCTGTGATGATAATCGAACAATCTTACCAATGGCATCATCCGTATGAGGACCAAACGAACCATTGTTAATTATTATCCATATGGAACAGGCAACGGCTACGATGGGAGGCTACGGGTGCTGCGCCGGTTTCTTTCCGGGGGATTTCGGATAACGCCGACGTATGTCTATAACGCCGAACGTGGCTATAACGCCGACTGCGGCTTGGCAACCAGCCTTTAGGACGGACGCTAATTGAATCATGGCGACGAGTTCCAGGAGCGAGTTTTTTAAAAAGTCGTTTTTGTGTCAGATTCAATGATTTTGCTCGTGAAGAAAGAAAGAGAAAATCTCCCAAGTAATCATGGCTGAACGTGTAGCTCAAATCGCTTCTCACATCACCTACCCAAGAGGTCTTCTTGCGGGACAAACTGCGATAATCACGGGGAGTGGACAGGGCATTGGTTCTGAAGCAGCGCGCCTGTTCGCTCGAGAAGGTGCCAAAGTAGTTGTTTGCGACGTCGATTCAGGTAAGTGTCTACTGCCAGGTCCTCTGGGGCAACCCCAGAAGACACGACTTGACAATGCACATGACCAGCCATGCTAACACTTCCTGTTTTATTACTAAAGCCAAGGCACAGAGCGTGGTAGATAGAATCAATAGCTCTGGAGGCCAGGCACTAGCAGTCCCTGGTGATATCACAGATCAAGGATACATCGATCAGCTCGTGAAGCGTGCAGCCGAGTTTGGAGGAGGAGAAATCCACATCATCGTCAACAATGCCGGTTACACATGGGATGGTGTGGTACACAAGATGACTGACAAGCAATGGGCTGCAATGGCGAACATCCACGGAACTGCTCCGTTCCAGCTAATTCGCGCCGCAGCCCCATACTTCCGCGTCAAGGATGGAAAGCAGCGAAACATTGTCGGCATCTCTTCAACTTCAGGTGTTCACGGAAACGCCGGCCAGTCTAACTACGCCTTCTTCAAAGCCGGCGTAACTGGACTCATGAAAACGATCGCAAAGGAGTGGGGGCCGGCGTTCAACGTCCGAGCTAACACAGTGGCATTTGGGTACATTGAGACACGCCTAACGCAGGCCAAAGAGGCAGGGGCGTTTATTTCGGGACCAGGCGGCGAAAAGATACAGCTCGGCGTTCCTGGTCGGGATGGAAAATCCTCCTTCGAGGACATTCCACTTCGTAGACCTGGCTCGGCAGAAGACGCCGCCAAGGTTGTCCTAGCTGTTTGTAGTCCACTCTTCTCCTACGTTACGGGCCAGGTGATCAGTGTAACTGGAGGCAGAAATATGTGAGGGGAAAGGAGGGTTGAGAGCCAAGTTCAGTAGTACTATCTAGATGAATTCACATGGTGATGCCCAGCATATCTGCATAATTCTCTCCATAGCGACGTTCCGCGGCGAAATTCCGCGGCGATTTTAGAGTTCCAACCATGTCCAAACCTTCATAGACTAAGCGTTCTTATTCCTGTCCAGACATTGCAAAATGCATTTGCCAACCTAACTAACATACATGCTAACGCACAATGCTACTCACAGCTTCCCTTGGTTTTCATCCACATTCCTAGTCTTGAGGTTCCGGGATGCTGAGAGGACCAGGTTGATATGGCTGGCAAGCGCAACAAGATTGCCCTGCTGATCCAGAATACTAACTTGCAAGTCAAGCCGACCTTGTTCAATGTTTCTAGCTTCTGTCCTGATGAAAAGCCACTCCTCACCCTCCTGCGGTAGGCCCTTCTTGATGTCTAGATTCATAACGAGTGTTGGGTACCAAAATGGATCGTTTCTGGAGAAAGGAACAGCTTCCCTGCTTTCACCAGCTGGCAATGGCCTCCAGCCTTCAACAACATAAGGCTTTGCATCCGCAACGAGGGGTAATGTGGCGTTGGTGAAACGTTCGCCGCTTGTCAGTCGGATCCATGAATCTTCAAGCCCTTTGCGAGCGGGTTGTCGCCGATAAAACGACTCAAAAGCCCCTTCCACGGCGCGGACGAATCCCAGCGATGCCAAGTGATGTATCTGGATACGAGATGCCTCCGACGACCAGTTCGGGTCACGTCCCTTGGAAGCCAGTTCCACATCAATAGATGGGGCTGGGGGGAGGAGTTTCCAACTAGTAGCGAGAGTAAGGCCGTCTGTTGCCGGAGCCAAGCATACATAGTAGCCGAGAACACACTTTCGTAACTGTGCCTTCGGAGTGTCGGGACCCTGCAGGAGGGTTGCATGAAAGGTGGAAGTTGCCCGACCGCTTTTGACTTTCTCGATGGTGATGATTGCTTCACCTATCTGAGTACGGTTGACATATTGGAGCTGCGCTGAGATGATCTGTTGTCGTAGGCCAAGATTTCGAACATGACTCTCGACAGCCTGGTACATCACACTTGCCACGTAACCGCCATTCGGTACTGTTGTGCACGTCAACCACTATTTCTCTGTTTCTCGTATACGTCTCACAACATGACATACCTGCACCTACACAGTAGTCTGGGTGAAGATTTGCACTCCACGAGTCGTCCTTAAGCTTAGTCACGCTTGTGGCAGCTACAAACGGCATAACAGATAAAGTTGAACTCATTTTGTTGACTTGGATTGCCTCGTGATGAAACTTTGAACGGTGTGTGGTGCACCGACAGTTACATGCAGTGTAGGTGGATGTTTATCTTCCAGTTGGGTGGGGAAACAGCAGCTTCCGAGAAATGCCTCGGCGATATGGATGCACCATCTCTTGGCATGTGCTGGCGAGTTATCCTTCTTGGTGAAAAAAAGTGATGATCCTAACCGTAGTATAACAGAAATTCAACAGTAAAAAAAAGAAATCTCTTGGCATGGCATGATACAAATACTTCGACACCATTGGGACTTTATTGCGGCATTTCGCCGGGTCGCCTGTATTCCGAAACCCCATGTGGTAAAGCTGGACGGCGTTTTTTTCCCCCTTGCAACACCAATGGGTATGTGGAGAATGGCTTTCTGTTTAAGCTTCTAATTAACCTTGATCGTTTATGGAATCTGGGGAAATCTTGGCCTTCCTATTGTGGGGTAATTCCAGCTTGTTCCCTTTAAGTTCTTTGTACATATAAGAAGAGTTCTTTATCACAATGGCACGTTCCTACTGATAGATAGTATTCAACGTAATCTTTTACGTTGTAACTAAGAGGAAAAGCAACTCCATATCAATCGTCGCTGTTTGAGTAATCATTCATGGCGTCCAGCAGTATCAATCCGGAGATGCAGCCAGCTGTTGACCTAGCTCCAATGGGCCATGGTAAGACCGAAGTGCCGAACACCGATAACGTTTTACATGTAGAGCACGATGAAGAAGGTAGCATGAAGCATGTTGATGCTGATTCAACACCTGTATCTGCTCGCGAGCATGCTTTTGCAGAACTCGGAATCCCAGATTGGGAAGAGTTAGAGAAGAAGGTTGTTCGCCGGCTAGACATGACCCTGTTGCCTACACTCTGGCTTCTTTATGTCTTCAACTACCTTGACAGAGCTTCTCTTGGGTAAGCACTTCCAACTTGGGAGGCTGTTGGGGCTTATACAATAACTAACCCATTGGTTACTTAGACAAGCTCGCCTGAGTACTCTTGACGAGGACCTTAAATTAGAGGGAACCCAGTTTGGTTCTGCTGTGTCTATCCTGAGTGCTGGGTAAGCGCAAACGCAACTTGTTGTCCTTCAGTCCGTTTCTCTGATGATCCACAGCTATGTTCTTGGTCAGGTTCCTTCGAACATGATCATCGGAAAGATCCGACCCAGTCTGTACCTCCCTGGGATGGCCATTTTATGGTCTGGTGTTTCTGCTGCAATTGCTGGTGTCAAGACCTACGAGGGTCTGTTGGCCGTCCGTTTCTTCCTTGGTTTGGTTGAAGCGCCCCTCTTCCCTGGTGTGAGTTCTCATGACACATCTCTACATCAAATACATATGCTGATCCGTGACTACTATCTTTATCACAGGCTATCTACGTCATGTCGAGTTGGTACACACGCCGAGAAATTGCGGTCCGCATTGCCATTATGTCTACTGGAGTCTCTCTAGCCAACGGGTTGTCAGGCTTGATCGCTGCAGCTGTCTTCACTACACTAGAGGGTGCACGTGGTGTCGCCGGTTGGCAATGGCTTTTTATTGTGCTGGCTTTGTTCGGATCAGCATTTGCCTTCGCTGCCGTATTCCTTCTCCCTGACTACCCTCAATCAAAGAGTGGAAGTGCAATGTGGACTATGACGGAAGACATGCGCAAGGTTGCACAAGTTCGGATCATCGCTGATAGAGTCTCCGAAGTCGAAATTCAGTCTACTATCTGGACTGGTGTCAAGCTTACTGTCATCGACTACAAATTCTGGCTTCTAACTGGTGTTAACATCGCCATCTCCGCTGCTTACGGCTTCTCCAACTTCTATCCAGCTATTGTCCGTGGTTTGGGCTATGACAGGATCATGGCACTTCTTCTCACTTTCCCGCCATACTGTGTCGCGGCTGCCACTTCGATTGCTGTCGCCTGGAACTCTGATCGTGTTGGAGAGCGTGGATGGCATTTCTCGATTCCAATTGCCGTTGGTCTCGCAGGCTATGTCATTTGCATGATTACAACGGCCACTGTTCCTCGGTACTCAGCGTCATATCTGTTTATCGGAGGCCTGTTTGGTGCCAACCCTCTGATCCAGACGTGGTTGTCTACCACACTGGCCCGCACTCCGGAGAAGAAGGCTGTGTCTGTGGCGCTCTGCAACGTTCTCAGCCAGATTGGCAACGTTATAGCGCCTTTCTTCTTCATTGACTCGGATGAACCTCGTTACCGCCTGGCATTTATTCTGATGTTCCTCATGGGTAGCCTTTGTATTACCTGTGCTTTGACCCTCAAATACTGTCTCTGGAGGGAGAACAAGAGACTGTACCGCGAGGCACAGGAGAATGGAACTCCTTACATGCCATATTTACAGTAGGGTGGTGGTATCTATCACGCACGGATTGCTCAAGGCTATGGACTTTGTTTATCAGACTGGAATGGATCTCATCAGTAGCTTTACATAACGGAACTTACACTATTCGATGATTAGTCTATGGATTTCAGTTAAGCCAAGTGTATTAAGTAGCTGTATCGAGAGTGAATCACAAAGTCTTTCAACAGGATCAAACCCAGCCGTGAGAAGCTCCAGAATTAAGGCCTTACAAGAGCCACTGTGTTACAACTGGAACCCAACGGCAACACGTACAACTCCCATTGTAACTCGATGGTTATAGGTCAACCTTCATCACTTTCACATGTCGAGTCTTCGGTCTGTAAACAGGCAACATTGATAGTTCAGAATTTTAAGTATATTGAGACGACTTAGGCTTCTGTCGTGAGCCAAACATATTTACATGTACAAGAATTTGATCCTCACTGAACCCCCAGTCTCATTGACAGCTGTCAGAGCACTTAACAGGTGTTCTGGCCGTTACCCTGGAAGGTTCCAGGCTGGTAAGCACCAGCAGCGTTTCCAAGACACTCAGCTGTAAGCATGTTAGCATATAACCCCAACTTGAAACCCAACAGTGTTACTTACCAACAGTGACAATCTTGAGGTTGTTCTGCTTTGCCCAGTTGAGGAGCCAGGGAGTCAGGGTGTTGACAGTGCTGGCATAGGTCTCGTGCATGAGAGGGATGTGGCCGTTGCCACCAGCGCCAGCCTGTTGGAACTTTTGCTGGCTCTGCTGAGCAGATTGACCGTTCCAGTCACCGGAGTCGACGTCGTTGGTGATGACCTTGTAGCCGAGCTGCTGCATGGTGGGAAGGACGTTGCCGCCAGTGGCGAGGTAGGGAGGACGCATGTAGGCGGGCTTCTTGCCGATGATGTTGACCATGGCCTGTTCGAACTTTTGCATCTCCTGCTTCAGCTGGTCGGTGCTCAGACTGCCAAAGTTCTGGGGGTGGGTCCATGTGTGACTGGCGACCTGATGGCCAGAGTTGTAGGCCTTCTTGACGGCGGCTTGGTTGTTGTACACACATCCGTAGAGCTTGCCGGTCCAAAAGAAGGTGCCCTTGGCGCCGGCTCTGTCGAGAGTGTCGATCAGCTGGTTAGTGTACTGGCCAGGGCCGTCATCGTAGGCGAGGGCGAGAACGCCGGGCTTGGAGCATTGACGGATGACTTGTCCAGCGGCCTGACGGTTGAAGATCTCAATGGGATCTTCAACAGCAGCGGCAGCAACATTGTTGACGAGCAGCAGGGTGCTGAGAGCAGTGGCGAGGAAAGACTTCATTTTCGAATAAGTATGTACAGGAATATTCAGAGAAACAAAGAGTGGATGGTTGCCAAGATGGATTGTTTTGTGCCAAGCTGGACTTATATAGTTCTAACTGATCTCCTCACCAAAACTCATGAGCCCTGGCTAGATGTCGCCTGAAGTTGGATCTTTCTAGTCGTGAACAAAGTGGATAGATAGTAAGACCCCTGTACGAATCAACCTATCGGAAGGTCTTGGAACGGGACAACTGTTCAGGCTAAACTCGAAGATCCCTGTCTCTTCCCCCCTTAGCTCATTAAACTGCTGCTGCACCCCAGTTTCTCGACGGTTATTTCCAATCCGTGGACAGCTAATAACAGCCGAGAGATGGTATAGACGTCGGCATTAATGCCATGTGGCTCGACAATGCGGAGATTCAGTCTTTATGTTGCCATTTTGGGGAGACTTGAGGCCCAAATGGATGGGACGGGCATTCATCCTCCGGCATTGCGTTGATCTCGGCTAAAGCAGGCCACTTTCATCTACTTGGAAACTTGTTTCAAGATCCGGAAATGAAAAACCCCGTCTAGGGAAAACCCGCTCATCAATGCATTGCCTGGTCCTTGATCAACCAATCACATCATGTGACGTTTGCGCTGGGTAAAGTCAACAACATCATGAATTATGCGCTTTTGAAGTTATGCTACCCTGCTATTGAGTCGCTGAAACTCATGATCTTCCCATGTTTCTAGCCGAAGGGCAGATGAAGACCCTGGCTGTTTATCCATTCTTGGCGTCTGTCAATATCCGTAAACATCTGCCTGTTTCGCTTTTTCCCGCAACCTACCCTATTGCTTGCAAGGCACAACATAGAAGGCACGGCTTCAAATAATGCACAGCAATAGTTACTAAAGCAGCAATTTCCTTATTATCATAATGTGAGTTTTTATTTGTAAACATTAATAATTTTGGATTTTTAATAGCTAGATGCCAGTAAATGCAGTGGCTGTTGATGATTACTAAATCACGGAACTCAATTGACAAAAACCATGACGCACGCGAAAAAAGTTTAGTCTCATAAAGGTTCGTCCACCTTTGATAAGAAAGATTAAGCATAAAGCAGTTGGCGATTATCTCTCTTTCTGTTTGCTCATTAATAGACAAACGAACCTTGACCTGGACAACGTTGCCATGTTTCACTCCTGCTGTGTGGCCGTGTACTTGGGGCAGAATTGGAGACAATAGCCAATCTTGTTGACTCTTTCGAGGACTTCAAAATGACTCGGAATCGCGGAATGAGAAAATGAACAATTCCGGACCATCTCCACCATGCCGGGTTGGTATTGGCTCGACTCTCGCTGATTCTATCAATCATCGTTTCTGTCTTGGCTTAGAGGGATTTGGAATGCGACGCGACGCGACGCGACACAACGCGTTGCTAAAGTTCAACGACATATCGCTCAAAAATAACCAAGACGCAAGCATCACCAATTACACGTCTGTACTGATAGCGTGAGAACCCAATATGACTGGAATAATTGTGCTTTGAACCCAGATCACAGTATGTGTGTTAATGTTTTTGTGTTGATCGCCTTTGTCAATGAAAATGTGCAATTATCTTGCCAAGTTGCCTTTACTGTGCAAGCGATGGAGATAAAGGTCGAATCAGACAGCTCACAGCGTGCGTGACACATTGAATATGTACTTGCATGATCCTCCACGGCGCACTTTTAAATCCATCACGCTACCTTCTTCACCTTAACACTGAGCATGTCCTTCGGGTCTCTACTAAATGCCCCCTCTACCGTCCTTGTCTTGAGAGATCTGAGCTTGTGCAATGGCTGTCCGCTTACAAATAGTTGATACACCTCTTCCAAACTTTAGCCCTTCAGTTGAGGGATAAAGAAGTAAGCAAGAAGTACTATACACACGCAAATGTCACTTCACTTTGAGCGCTGCGTAAGACACGCTGAGACGATGAGGAAGTGTGCAGGATGTCACAAATATGGTCAAGACCGAAATAAGACAAGAGAGAAGGTTGATCTTTTCCTTAACGAAGATACAGGTGCCCACTAGAGAGCGTAGGATGCTGAGAAGAGGATAAAGGAAGCAACCTGAGGCAGATCAGTAAAAACAACTCCCAAAATATAATGTTCGTCATTGGAATGCATACAAGGCTGTTCCACTGCGCCTCGTTTGGATTGGCGAGTGTCCCAACCGAACCCACGACAAAGAGGAAGAAGATAACTGAGTATTGCGAGGCAAAAGCCTGACCCGTGCTTTGCTACCCAAGCATGGCTAAGATGGCAACTATCTCGGGAGATTTGTTCTCAGTATCAAATAGGCTATACCATTTTCCTTCGTGGTCGGTTGAATGAGCACGTTGAATGGCCTGTATCTCGAACTAAGTGTCCTGTTCGGACGTGTTCTTTCGAATTTGACTAAGAGCCTTCATGGCCTCTTCGACTCGACCTTTGGATACAGGCCTGATAAAATGTGTTAGCCTGGCGCAGACTTGATTCGAATTGTAATATAAGTACCATTGGGGAATTTCTGGGACCCAAAACCAGAGAACAAGGAGAAAGATAGGAGCCAAGAACTGTAACGCCACAGAAATGATCCAACCTGCATTGCTATCCATTGAAGCTGCTCCCCATGTCACAAGAGAACCGAAGAGAATCACGATTTGGATCCTTGAGATCATGAGGATCTTGGGAGCCGTCTCAGCTTGGTAGACGGGAACGACTACAATGGTCATACCGGCCATAGCAAAGGACATGAAACGAACGATTATGAATTGAGCAGCCATTTGAGTAGAAGTTTGAGAAATGACACCACTATTGATGCTTATTTAGAGATGCAACTGGAACAAGAGCTCTAGATAGTAAAACGAGAACTCACACAAAGGAGGTCATGATAAGGCGCATGATGGCAATTCGTGTACACTATCGCTCAGCGATAATAACACAAACTAGGATACCCAGAGCCCTTTCCAGAAATAGAACTGAAGTCATGATAGCAGACAGCCATAGATCTATGGAAAGCGAATAGTCAATAACTGTCGGTTATCGTGCTGACGAAACCATTTTACACTAATAGGAAACGCATGGTTCTGTTCATTTTGGTAAAACGACTGCGTTTCACGGCGGTGATAATATTGCCAGCCATATTGTAACAGTTTAGAAGTCAGCAAGATATTTAACCATTGCTACTCTTGACGGAGAAGACCGGTCAGCCTAATCACGGAAGTTAAAGGATCGAGGACATATCAGAGCTTTTGCAACTCTAGATCCTGCAACAAACAAATGTTAGCTTATATATGGCGTGATGGATAGGTGAGGGGATAAATGCCATTTTTCACTGCATCCCAGGGTCAAGCAAAATTCCGGTAATGCTAGTCGACGAGTTGAGTGTGAAACCGAGACCCATACTGTACCCTGATTAGTCGCCGCCGGCAGCGACAGGCGATATCAAATCGCTCTGTCCATAGCATTGGCTCAAAGGATGTCTTGGTATTTCGTAAGGGGAGGGACTCATCATTCAAAAATCTACTTGAAGATATGTACGAGGCTTAATTTAATGGTGTGGGGGAATACCGCTCGTTGCGCAAGGCTTCTCGCTCTGGCATGAATTCTTCTTTCCATATCTAGCTAAACAGCACGGTCAATATAAACGATGAGCTCCCGATCACAAAAACGAGCGAACTTTCTAGTCATTATGGCAGATGATCTCGGATTCAGTAATTACGGCTGCTATAGCTCCGAGATCTCAACGCCAAACATTGATAGTCTCACCTCACAAGCTGGTGGTATCCGCTTCACCGAGTTCCACGTCGCTGCTACATGTAGCCCCACGAGATCGATGCTTGTCGGTCACAGATCACCACATTGCTGGACTGGGACAACTACAAGAGATCACAAGAAGCTCGCCTGCCCATAAGGAAAAGACTGGCCCTGGGGGCTACCTCGAAGAGAGAGTTACCACACTATCATAATTGCTAAGACATGGCGGTTACTTTACTTTGATGAGTGGAAAGTGGCATCTTGGCCCCGAGCCTGAGCACCATCCGAACGAGAGAGGGCTCAACACGAGTTTGGCTCTTCTACCCGACTGTGCTCACCGTTATGGTATATTGCCTCATTCCCACATAAAACCTGTTTTAATCGCTATAATCATGCCACTATACAAGCCAGAGTATGATGACCCTAGGTCTGAGCTTGGTAAGGTCTTTGAAACAGCTTCGAGAACCCTTCATGTCCAAAACAGGAAGTTCTTACTGGAAGGCGAACAGGGCCCTGGATGGTACGTCCCATGGATATACGGACAAGTTTCTCAGCTACATTTTAGGAACAGCAGAAGAAGATCTCCAGAAGCCTTTCTTCGCATAACTCCCCATTTCAGCACCACACTGGCTTTTCCAAGCACTCAAGGAGACATGCGACAGGTACCACAGCTTTACAACTTTGAGCCTGAGGCACTTCGTCAAAAACGCCTACAGAGACTCAGAGACCTTGGCCTGATTGAGAAATCAGTGATGCCCTATCCACTTACAACCATGCCAGGTGAACTTGCTGAATGGGAATTGCTAGATGAAGAAACAAAAGCAGCGAGTGCCCGAGCCATGGAGGGGTATGCCGGTATGGTTGATAGAATGGACTGTAATATTGTTCTTGTCGTTGAGTATCTCAAGGACAAGGACGAATACAACAACAAATTCATACTGTTCATGAGCGACAATGGTGCCGAAGCAGCAAGGTATGACGCATATCCTCGTCGAAACAATGACCATGGATCATGTACACTTACTATGATAACAATCTGAAAAATATCGGCCGCAGCACCTTCAAGAATTTGAAATATGTTTTTAGCGGAAGGTGGTTGTCGATTGCCCCTTGTGGTGAAGCCAACAGCTGATACCGCAGCAAGTGTCGAAGGAAATATCGCGACGGATGCATTCTGCACGGTCATGGACATCGTTCCCACGATTCTGGACTATGCTGGTCTTTAACATCCCAATTCCCACGCTGGAAGACCGGTCATGCCTTTGCGCGGCAAGATTTGGATGCACGTCCTGGAGACTGGAGGATCAATTTTGTCCCTGCCCCAAAGGGCCCCAAGTGTTGGGAGTTATTCAACATTGGTTAATTTAATATAAATAATATAAATTATTATATCTTAAAATGAGCCTTATTTTATATTTTTATATATAAGACTTAATTTAATATTTTTTATTAGCTTAAAACTTATAACAGGCCCTATTACTAACTAGTATAATAGAATAGGCTGTTACTGACTTATTAGTAGGTCAAGGCAGTTGCATGCGAGGCTGCCTGACGTAGCTTTCTAGGGCCCCAAACCCCACTTTCTGCAGCCTGGTTTTCACCATCATCCTTTAACAGTACCAGCTCGCATAAGACATCGTATCGGTCCGCACATACTAAGTCACAGGCGGCGTATATCTGCTTGTTAATCGTTAAGCTGCTAGACACGATGCCTCGGTGGCATGACCCGTCCTGCGATACACCGTTAGTGTTCGTGAAAGACGGCCTCCCACACTGTCAATCTTGCGGCCACAGCCCCGACATCCGCAAAATGGTGGCAAAACAAGCCAAGGCAAGCCCACCATGGGCAATACCTCCCGACGACAGACCTGGCGAATTACGTCTACGTTGGCCCTCATCTGTTCTGTACAAATCTCAGTCGTCCACTGACCCGCAAAACCCGAGCGAAGCCACGGCCGGTAGCCAAAACATCATCAAGAACGAACCGAAAATTGTTTCGTCTACCAGGAACGCGTCCATCATGACGACGGATCCCGTCTACAAAAGACAGCTCAGCGATACCGAGTTCCGAATCTTGAGCATATCTCCAGCCGCGGATGGGAGCTATCCTATTCATGCTGTGCTTGAAAACTACAAGATTGATGATTGCCCCGAATATGAAACTGTTTCCTATTGTTGGGGGGGCGAAGTCGGGGACTCAGAACGTTATTGCCCTGTATATCTTGGTGTTTACTGGGATGTTCTTCTGCAGACCAAGAATTGTTGGTCAATGCTTCAGTACGCCCGCCCTCAATCATATCCCCGACTTATCTGGGTTGATGCTATTTGCATCAACCAAGAAGATCACCTCGAAAAAGAGTGCCAAGTACCAATGATGGGAAAGATATACTTGAGATGCTTGAGGGTCATCGTGTACCTGGGAGACCAAGTTGTTAAACCGAAAGAGGCCAGCTTGCGGAGGTCGTACCCAGCGCGACGTGACTTCTCTGAATTCGACGATGTGATACCGGGATCCCTGATCGATTCAAGTCAACTCCTCAAACTCAAATAATTCCAGCGCCTTTGGGTTATTCAGGAACTGATACTAGCCCCTTCTGCCCTAATTCCCGCTCATGGCTATGAGTTCAGAGTTGGACCCTTATCACAATTAGATTCCAGATTACCGCACCCAGGCGATCACGAAGTTTCGTGGATGGGGGACATCTGTACCGGATACAAGTCTAGAAGCTTGTTAATGCTACTGTAACGCACATGGGCTTCTCAGGCAACAGACCCCCGTGACAAGATCTATGGTCTACTCGGCCTCGGCTACCACGTTGAAGGGTTCAGACCAGACTATTCTATCTCATTACTTCACACATACGTCGGAACAATCCTTCATCTTCTCCTTGCTGAGGAATTCATTGAAATTCTCACAGGAGCTACTGATCAACCGGCGGAGTCAGAACTCCCATCGTGGCTTCCAAATTGGAATCTTTTCGACATGGGGAAACGACTCTTGTCGATTTCACAAGCCACTCCAGAGGCACCTCCAGGCGGCTTTCGCCGCAGGAAAAGATACATCGAAGAGCAGATTGCCTCACTTGACCGCGGTTATGAAACCCTGGTTGATATGAGCAATGATACATTTTCAGCCAAAACTGGATTGACAGCATCAGAGTTGTGGGCCATCGAAAAGCCATATGTTGACCCATTGACTCTTGAACTGACCCTGTCAATGGTTCATGTTTGCAAATTCACGTCCCGGCTGACCCAAATCTACCGGTTCGATAATCACAAGCCGCCTATGCGCGTGTTTAAAATCGAGGTATCCAACTGCAGGTTGTATATATGTACTTCAGATATCCCGCTTGATCTGCTTGTTGAATCTGGGAGTAACGAACTGTTTCTTCTTAAGAAGTCACATGATGTCACTTTAGCTCTCTTTCTGAGACGTCTAGCAGGAGATGGAAGATACCGCCTGCTGCAATGTAATTTTTGCTTCGACCTATTCCTGACCGGAAACCCATCTCGTGAACCTGGCTTCAATAGATTGCCAAGTAATCGAGATGTGAGTTTGAATACAGTAGAAGGCCAACAACTTTCACTACTCGACGGAACAGTCTCTAAAGCCCTGGCCGAAAGCGCTAAGGACGTTGAGAGATGTTTCAAGGAGAGCTTGGACATCTTGAAAAGAACCCCATCCCCTGACCTGAGTGGAGTTACTTCCGCGATCTTTGAAATATTTTACCAACTGGTTTCAGATGCTGGAACATCATTCCTTCACTCTTATATCGCCTTTTTATTACAGTGCTGGCCAGGTTGTTCTGCAAGTGTTGAGCAGAATATTGCCTATATGGAGCTCGAGCCAAACGATTGGGCAATAGCCAATGACGCTCTGTTTGATCCAAATAGGTTTGTCGATTTCGAAGTCTATGTGCCCTCAGAAACAAAATCTCCGGACTCGGGGACGTGGCATAAAGCTTAGCTGATTAAGTCACCATTTAGAAGAACATTCGACGTTTAGCCTCTTAGTCTTGTTTCAAGCCATTAGACGTTCATGAAAACAGATGCCATGCATACTATGAGCCTGAGAGTGAAAGCGGAACAACTACGGACGTGTCTCGAGTCGAGTTTTTACTATATTGAAGTAGTCAAAAAGTGGTACTGCGATATAATTTTGATAAACGGGGAATCAGTATTGAGATCAGAAGCATCTTGGAACACACCTGACGCTTTCTGCTACTACCCATGGCCCGAATCGTTGTACGAGGACGGTCAAAATCCTGGGAGGGTTTGCAAAGTAACTATTGTTTAGCATTTGAAACTCCATGTATACTCTATATCACTACGATGAGTTAGGAATTAAGAACCAAAATTCATATCCTGAGCCAGTAGGCCATAGCATATAGCGACTTTTTCTATTTTTCTATTTGAAAGTGGCTAGTTGCATGCTACGAGGGTATAGGATCGGAGAATAATATACGTCAACCAGGAATAATTTGACTGTACTGACTAGCAAATTGGCTGGGCATGTTTTTTTTTTTTTTTTTTTTTTTTTTTTTTTTTTTTTTTTTTGGCTGTGAACTAGGCCTGCCTTTGCTCTCAAGTGTTTAAAAGATATCTTGTACTATCTCGTCGATGCCCAACAACGTCTGAGGATGTTAGCGATATTGCTAATCCACAAAGTCAATTTGGTCTGCAGTGAGAAACTCTCGATATTTTAACTGTTCAGGCTTTACCATCGGCTGTTTGTCTTTAGGATTGAAGTTGGGAGTTCGAGGCTCCGTGGCGTTGATGGAATGACGCCTTTAGCGGAAGCAGGGAATATCAGGGCTATCGCCAGTGTGAGATGCAGCTGGCGTGATTTGGATAAAAAAAGGGCCCTCTGATGAGGTAAGGGTCTCAATGCGGGAGATTCTGGTGTAGTGGTCACACGTCAGTACTGGAAATGAAAGATACTGCAGAAACATATGATATGTTACGCTTTGGCTCTGATGACGTCTGTTTGATGATAGTCATTGTAAAACCAAGGCCGCTTACCGTCTTATGACATCATTTTAATCATAATGATATGGCTGCATCTGAAGAACTTAGGGAAGGCACGTCGTATTTGGTTGTCGATAATGATTTACCAATACATCTGTGTGGTTTCACACTTTATACCTAGCCATATTGGAGGCTAAATTGATACTCTTCGTGAACTTGCCAATGTCTTTCCTACGAGTTAGAACTAAACGTGACGGAACATGGGAACGGATAATCCCACATTTTGTTCTGTACCCTACAGTTATGAGCCAATGTGGAAGATAGAACTTGTCCTGCTTCGAACACACAAATTTGTCGTATGTCACCCTGTCTCCGTATTGAAACACGTTTCACAGCCTTTAAAAGTGTCAACATACCCTTGTGGCCCAACATGGGTAAGGCTGGTATTTTGAGAAGTCTTACCTCGTAGGAAAGATGTTCGGCTGAGGCAACATTGAGCGACTGTGGCAAAGTGGTTCTTTAGCGTGAGTCCCTGACTCGACAGGACATTTTTAACGAAGGGTTGAGCCCGGAGTGACCCAAGGCGGTCATCTTGATCATTACTCATAATTACCATAATGTTGGACTTGCTTTGTTTGGTACTTACAGCCGGCAAGGCTAAAGCTGCTAATATTCCAACCAATACAACCAGTAGCCTCTCCATGTTACAATGTTGTGGCTATATCATGACAGGCAACGAGACTGCTTATCTGATCATTGACTAATCGTCCCTGTATTCAATGTCATGTTATCCCGATGCCGATCTACAAATTTGATGTCGTGATCCTCTTGTTCTAGTGTCAGCTCTCGCCCCCGGCTGACTTGTTTATTGTGGTAAGTCTAACGGTAAAATTGCAAGGGTTAGCTTGGGACTTGTAGATGCATTATGATTGTGCATTATGTATATTGTTATCAGTCCAGAGCTATATCTGATTCGTGAGTTACAGATGTCTAGTATTGTTTTCTCTAATTGTAGATTTTCGATGACGGAGTTGAAACATTTTAGGATACTGTCCAGCTGCATAAGTCATGCTACCTTCAGCTTCTCTTCCACTGGAGGGTTAAAACTCTCATTTTACAACCATTAAATCAATTGTCAGTAGCAGGCAACATTGCTGCGTCTTGTGTTTTATTTTTTAACATATTATTATTAAAGGTAAATATCTGTATAAGTGTTATAAGTGGACATCTTGGCTAATTAAACAAACTGTGTTTAAAGTTGGATCTACAAAGTATTGAATAAACTCGCAGAGAAGTGCATGGTTTATTAAAGCAGGAGTTAAAATAAGGTTAACCTGCAATGGATTGCGGTTAATGGGATGACCCTACTCGGATTAGCGGGGTTTCTTATCAATCAGCAATCTTATCAACCGTCTAACGCCTTGACTTATCTCCGATACTTATCACCATACTCATTAATATATTTCAATCTCGGGATATCCACCATTGTTACAAGAAAGATGCATGCATGCGACATAAGAGTGATTCCAGTTACAGTATACAGAAGAGAATATATGACAAGGACATGATGTCTGTTTACTTGTTACAGATGGACTCAGCTACCATTGCATTCACATATTGTCCCGTGATGAAGTGTCGAACAATCTATTGATGAGCCTGTAAAAAATGGATTTGTCAAGCCCAAATTCTACAGGTTGCGGACTCAGAGGGCATGAAGTACCCAAGACTAATTATCTAGGGCGTATATGATCTCCATGCAGAACAGGTAATTAACAATTTATCCAAATAGTTCAAAGGAAGCTGCTTGCATATTACAATCCACTGATCGGAGAACACTAAACAAGGAGTTACGGCTGGGGCCAGCCCATTATTATTCTATTATGAATGAGCCCTGCAATATGATATGCAGATATGGCATCGGAGCAGGTATCGGAGCACGGTTTATTGTGTGTGTCCTGAGTCTTAAGACACAACCCTTCACTTTGCATATGAGAAGACCAATAACACTAAGATGACATCAATCAAGTAAATTTATTGCATATATAGTCTTGTGACTAACATCTATAGCTTTGATACAACTACCACACGAAATGTAAATGGTTGCAGACTGTACAAGAAGTGTATGGTATGCATATTTCAAACTATTCAATTTCACTATCTGACAAGTTCAAATCACTCTCCAAGCTAGTCAAAGTGGCATTTTGAAATGCACTTTCAACTCCTCCCAACTGTGCTTGTTATAATCTGCCTGGACCTTCTTGCACGTTTCCAATCCCCAGTCGGTGATCCCCAACATCAAGCTACTCTCAAACATGAAAGCCATGCTTCCTTCCCCGACTTTCATGGGCTTCAATTCTGAGTTGCTCGCCTTTTCAAATGAATCGGCATCAGGTCCATGCGCTGTCATAACGTTGTGTAGGCTTGCCCCAGCGGGTTGAAAGCCACCACCTGTCTTAGCGTCATATTGACCGCAAATCAAGCCCATAAACTCTGACATGGTATTGCGATGGTACCACGGTGGTCGAAAAGTATCTTCCTGGACAAGCCATCGAGGTGGAAAGATCACAAAGTCCGCAACTGCTGTGCCAGGGTGATCGGATGGCCCAGTCAGGACCGTGTAGATGGAGGGGTCAGGGTGGTCGAAAGAGATGCTACCAATGACTGAGAATCGGCCGAGGTCGTATTTGTAAGGGTAAACTAGGAACATTAGTGAGGTATATCCAACCTATTGAGCCCGTTACTCACATCTGCAATGTGTCAGCTTAAACAAACACTTGTCACAGAAAACTTACTTCCCGTGCCAGGACACTACATCGAATGGTGTATGTCCCTGCTGTGCCACAAAGAGCTCATTGTTAAACTTGTTCAAGATGGTCCAGGTTGATGTCGTATCCTCCTGGAAATCTGCCACAGGGATCTGGAAGTCCCTTGGGTTAGCGAGACAGTTAGACCCAATAGGTCCAAGTTCAGGTAACTGAAAATGCCCTTGGTATAGCTCCAAGATGTATCCTCGAATGGGACCCTCTGGGAGTGTAACGCGATAGCGGATACCACGGGGAAGAACTACGATTTCATTAGGGCGAACCAATAAGCGTCCGAGTTCAGTCTGAATATCCAATACTCCGTGCTGTGCGACAACGAGCATCTCGCCGTCGGAGGAGTACATGGCCGTTTTCTCATCCATATCTTTACCAGCAGCAAAAACATAAATTCCAATACCTGCTTTCATTGTTGGATCACCTGCACCGGAAACAAGTTTCATACCCGTGACCCAATCGACTTGTTCATCGATATCAAACGGATCCCATCGTAGCTGCTGGGGAACATAGTTCAACTTTGGTTCCAAAATTCGCTCTGAAGCATTGCTGAAGCGCTGGTAGGTTGAGTGAGAGGCTGAGGGAAGAACACGGTAGAGCCACGTTTGACGATTCTCATGGCGTGGAGCGGTGAATGCTGTGCCGGAGAGTTTCTCGGCGTAGAGACCGTACGGTGGCTTTTGCGGTGAATTGGCGCCAATTGGGAGCGCACCTTTGATGGCCTCTGATCTGAGAAGCGTCAATAAAATAACGGCGATCTATACAAATAAAGAAAAAAGATTCCTACTCGTGGAATGAATCGAAGCCATTCAGATAGCTATACTTCTCAGACGTGGAAAAGTTGGTGACAGGCATTGTAACTAGTTGGGTTGGTACTGGCGATCAGCATGAACAAGATCCAATTCATGTTTAGTATGACGGATTAACCAGATAAGAAATACACAATTGCATGCATGTTGTCGTCTTCTTGACTGTGTTCCGGCAAAGGGCCGAGGTTCCGAGCAATGATGCCATAATCGCGGATCCACCCGAATGCCCGGAATGATATTATAATTTCCGAACACTGCAAATTGATTTCGGAATTGAGATTGATTCACAGTGAACTACAACTGTTTCCTGCTATGAAGATGCTGTTGAATAAGAGGCTCAATGCTTGGGCAAGTACCAGGGTTTTCTCACTTCTTTCGCTTCCCCTGCGATACAAACCAATCCAATCTTTCTCAACATCAAGCCACCGTCGAAACTTTATCACAATGTCATCTTGGCTTCCAATTCCCACGAAGAGTCACTTCTCTCTCGCCAATTTACCTTTTGGTATAGTCTCAACTTCGACTCAGTCGGCACCTAGACCAGCTGTAGCGATCGGCGAGCAAGCACTTGACCTGTCTGTTTTTGCGCAGAATGATGGATTCTCAAAGTTATCCGACTTCCCAGCCGAGAAACTCGATGTATTTTCCCAATCTAAATTGAATGACTTTGCTGCTCTCGGAAGACAAGTGCATCGTGCCACAAGAGCTTATCTTCAAGATGTTTTTCGGAACGACACACCATACCCCGAGATCCTCAAGAATAATGCATCCTTGCGAGAACAGGCTTTGATACCACTTGCCAAAGTCATTTCTCATGTACCACTTAGCATTGGAGATTATACTGACTTCTTTGCCGGTCGTAACCATGCGCAAACTGTGGGTGCTTTATTCCGGGGTCCCGCCAATGCCCTCCAGCCAAACTATAGCCATCTGCCTGTCGCGTACCACGGACGTGCAAGCTCCGTTGTTGTTTCTGGTACTCCATTGCAGAGACCCTGGGGCCAAGTCCTTCCCAACCCCCAATCCCAAGACCCGGTGTTCAAGCCCTGTGCCAGACTGGACATCGAGTTAGAACTTGGCATGTTTGTCAGCAAGGGTAACAAGCTTGGTTCTTCAATTGCCGTTGAGGATGCAGAGGACTATATATTTGGATATGTTCTTATGAATGATTGGAGTGCGAGAGACATTCAGCAGTGGGAGTATGTTCCGCTCGGTCCGTTCAATGCTAAGAACTTTGGGACATCCATTAGTCCTTGGGTCGTGCTAGCCGATGCGCTGGAGCCATTCAGAGGTGAGGGACTTCTGAACGAGACGCCGCTGCAGAAGTACCTTGAGGAAAAGAGAAAGGATCCAATCCTCCATATCAACCTCGAAGTTTCACTTACAAGTAAGTTCTGGTTATCTACCATGACATACAGACACATACTAACTTAAAGCAGCCAACAAAGGTCATACAACGAAGATCACAACAACAAATTCCAAGAACCTATTGTGGTCCTGGCCTCAGATGCTTGCTCACCATTCTATATCGGGGTGCAACATGCGTACGGGAGATCTGCTTGGATCCGGAACTATCTCTGGTCTAGAGCCGGGCACACAGGGTAGTCTTCTTGAGCAAACGCAAGGAGGAAAAGTCTTTGTCCAGTTGGATGGTGGAGAGGAGCGTAAATTCGTTCAGGACGGTGACACTATCACCATTACTGGCTGGTCGGGCAATGCCGACGATGGGCTTGTAGGTTTTGGGGAGTGTTCTGGTACTATTTTGGCTGCTGTGTCGAGAGATTAAACCACTGTGTTACTATCAATCCTAAATGTCAATTGTTTTGCGAATATTGTTCTTGTTGCTATTGTGAAAATCCAACATGAGTGTTCCATTTTATTATTTCCATGTCCCAAAGGAATGCTGTGGTGGAAAGACTGTAACTTGGAGACAGTGACCGGGGAATCTGAGTTGCTGTGTCAATTTTGACAAATCGCAGCTACAGTCGCGCGCGACATAGAAACTCTGCACAAGCAAAACATCAGGTTATTTCTGACCCAATAATCATCAATGTACTGGACAAAAAGTATTGTCGTTGGCCGTATAGCGGACCGGAAATACGACTTCGGGAATGAACTCTTTGATTGGCTCACGGTGTACAACTATGCTCCAGATCCGGAAATGCGTAGTAGGCATTCCGAGCATCTTCCAATATAAAGCTCCTCCTTGATGGAACTGCCTATGATAGCAAAAAAGTTATTCATAACACCATATCGAATCTCATTTTCACAGAACCGAAACTTCGAATTAGTCATCCATTCCATCATGTCACCTGTTACCCGCGTCACCCTCTTTAAAGTTGCCTCTGAGAAGGACCAACAGCACCTCGTCGAGCTTTACAAACAGATGCCTCAAAAGGCTGTCAAGGTATTTTAAAATTCCACAACCGATATGAATCATTGCATCGGATTGAAAAGGAATTGATCCAGTACTGACTGGATACCAGGATGGAAAACCTTACATTTCTTCCGTCCAAGCCGGAAAGGCCAACCCCGACCAACGCGCCCAAGGGTTCACAGTTGTTGCCATTTCCACGTTCGCCTCGCAGGAAGACTTCAACTACTACGACACTGAATGCCAGGCTCATTTGGAACTAAGGACCTTTGCCAAGGGAGTTAATCAAGGATTTGCCATGATTTACTTTGAGAATGAAGTAGTCTAGATATGCTTTAATGAAGAGTATAAATTATTAGATGAGCCCTTGAAAACGCATTGAGATATCATGAGTCTCCTCAGTAGTTGTTGTGAAATCCGTATCATGCGTGAATGCGCCAGGAACAGGTTGTAGGAACTGTTGACCTTGCCCAATTGCATCGAAAAGATCGAGTAGATCATTTCTCATCTGGAACATGTCAGGTACGGAGCCAAGTAAGTCTCCTTCAGGCATCACTATATCGCCAAAAGGTAAAGCTTCACCATCAATGGTAGGAACAGGCATCTGCTCTTCCACTGCTGCCGTCAGTTGCGTTGGGCCGACTTGTCCATTTGCACCGCCTGTCGCTTCCCCATCCCCTTCGCTTTGTCCCTGACTCTCATCCTGAGTTGCGGGAAACCCAAAGCTTTTAATCCTCGGTATCACTCCCCTGATGCTCTTCCATAACCGCTTGCTGACCATACTGTGTCTTGAAAGTCCCCTTACGAGGTCGACCCCATCAGAAAACGTCCGTCGACATGGTGCAGAGAACGTCTCCGGGGCGTGACAGACAGCCAGGAACAAGACAGCCAAAGCACTAAGGAGGAAGTAGTTGAACGCACTCTGCTGCCTAGAGTAGATGTCTGTTGTAGAATGCAAATGAACCAAGACTTGGATGGTGTCTTGTGCAATGTCAACCACAAGCCATGCACTTTGAGGGCTGGATGCGATACTGTCTGTACTCATGAGATGGTGTCGATAGATCAGGATCCGAACGTAGTTCCCACGCAGATATAAAAGTGCACGGAGACGGTGAGGAAGTCTTGGCTGTGCGCGTGGAGCAAGTCCCAACCGCGGATGACGAAGCCTCAGATGGGAAGGGATAGACTCCAGCCAGTCTTGAGTTTGTAAGTCCAGTGCTGCGGCCGTGTCATCTGGTATGCTTTGTGACGCAGACCCAAAAGGTGGAATGGCTTCCCAGATTCTGGAACACAACTGGCCGTAACCGACCATACACTGGAGATAGAGATATTCTTCATCCTAAACGTTCCCGTTAGATAAATGAGACAAGCAGCTTGTCGGTATTGTTTTTAGGACTTACTGGCTTGGGTAACTCTGGATCAATATCCTTGTCAACCAACGCAAATGACAAACTCGTTCCAAAACTCCATCTTCGGTCCAAAACATAGACACACCAGAAGACTCTTGTGGCCAGTCTGCGAGAGTCGGTGTCTTTGAAGTTGTCCAGCAAGCTCCGCTTGCGATGAAGGCCCATTTCCAGGGCTTCGCGAGCGGCGATGCCGATGGTGCGCCAAGCGAGAAGTTCTTCGCCTGAGTGAAAGTAGTATATACTCTGTAGCTGTTAGTGGAAGAATTGAAGCCATGGCGATGAAGTGTGACACATACCAGCATTGCAAGTAATTGGATTTCCTTGAGGTCGACTTGCGGACTGAGTATGCTCGATAGATTCAACTGCACAGAGTCCACTATGGCAGTAGTCAGTTCTATCTTACTCGGCTCGTCTAATATAAGCCCTGTGGCTATCGCAACTTTGGCAAGTGTAATATCTTGACTACACAATCTTTCATCATCCGTGATAGAGCTTGAGCCCTGGATTATCTGCAGAATTTCTTTGCTTTGTGCAATATAATCGCCGATGTCGATAAATGGATACACACTCTCAACCTCTTCCTGGAATGTGACCAGATATCTTGTTACATCATTCCCAGTACAACAATTCCAGAACTCTAAGTCACTGATCGGTTCATCACTCGTCGGCCCAACAGGAGACTGTGCACCACTTGGGGGCATCGAGTCGAACTTTGGTACTCCAATACGATTCAGCGACCGTTCGCCGACAAGAATACCAAACGCTGACCGTGTTGGACCGACGAAGTGGGGCTGCCGTGGGACTTGACTACGCGCACTTGCTGGCGAATTTATGGGGATGTTGTCGCGTGTATGCGGTGAGACTGTTGCTGGGTTCTGGGGTCGCTGGGTTTGTTGTTTGAGTTCGTGTACTACGACGATCAACTCCGAGACTTGTTGGCGAAGTTGTGAGATTTCACTGCCAAGACTCTGATTGTACTTTTCCGACCTGTCCTTGGGTAATTGGACTGTAGTCGTACCAAAGGTACACGATAAACCACCAGAGACACACCGCTCGCAGTTGCTGTCATCTGCTGTCGGTATACATTTGAGCTTCTTTTTTTTACAATCATCGCTACTACTGTCAGCACAGAGATGCATCCTAAAACTTGAGCGGTACTCACCAAGCTACAGTGGTATACTTGCCCCTCTTGCTTCGTCCTGTAGCCACTGTCTCAGGGATGGACTCTGCATCGGCAGCATTCCGCTTCCTCGCCTTTACTGCCGGCTGCCCGGGGCTCTTTTCTGACACAACTTGTTGGTCCATGGCGGTCGTTGAATGCAAAGAATAAGTTCCGAAGAAAAAGAATGGCGACTGAGGGGCCATGATTAAACATCGCGTTCGGAAACGGTTCCGAATTTCCGAGTCCATTGTCAACCCCGCATTCATTGACTACAGGGAGACTTTGGTAGCGCCTACTGACATTCACAGTGCAGTTCTGCTATGGGAAGCTGGAAATACCGTTATTTGTATATATGAACCAACTGTTTTCTTTGTCTTTGCTTCCTCTGTTCTGCACACACACGACACATTGAAAGCCCATCGATACTGTCCAAAATGACAATTGCAAATCTTCTTGTATCCCTCAATGACAAGGTCCAGGAAAACAAGGGCCAATCCGTTCTCATCACACTCTTTATCGCACCGTTGTTCTACATTCTCGTCAATGAGCTTGTGCGCTATAATGCACGGGTCAGCAATCTCGACGGACCTTGGGGATTACCCATGATTGGAAATATCCGAGACATCAAGGTAAACGCTTCGGAAAAATATCGCGAGTGGGCCAAGAAGTACGGACCAGTTTATCAGATCCAGCTTGGCAATATTCCCATTGTTGTTGTCAACAGCGCTGCTTCTGCGAGACACATCTTTGGTGCTAATGCACAGGCTTTGAGTTCTCGGCCAGAGTTTTACACATTCCACAAGGTTAATCACATCACCCCCAATACTTGCCAAGTCTGGCCATTAACTCGATTAGGTTCTCTCGGATACCGCTGGCACCACAATCGGCACTTCCCCATACAGCGACTCCCTCAAACGCCGTCGCAAGGGTGCCGCCTCTGCCCTCAACCGGCCTTCCGTGGCCACCTATGTCGACCATCTCGACGTCGAAACCCGTGACTTTATCAAGGAGCTCATTGAATACGGCAACAATGGAAAGTCTCCTGTCGATCCCATGCCCATGATCCAGCGCCTTTCTCTATCTCTAGCTTTGACACTCAACTGGGGCGTCCGTCTAAAGAGCCAGAAAGACAACTTGTTCGCCGAGATTACACATGTTGAAGAGGAGATTAGTCGATTCAGATCTACGACAGGTAATCTCCAGGACTACATTCCCTTGCTTCGTCTGAACCCTTTCAATTTCCACTCTTCCAAGGCGAGGGAGATGAGGAACAGGCGAGACAAGTACCTCACTGCTCTGAACGACGGTTTGGATGAGAGAATCAAGAATGGCACGTCCAAACCGTGCATTCAGGCCAACGTTATCATGGATAAGGAAGCCAAGCTGAACAAGGATGAACTCACATCTATCAGTCTCACCATGCTGTCGGGCGGTTTGGATACTGTCACTACACTTGTCGCATGGTTTGTTGCTTATTTGAGTCAACATCCCGAGATTCAAGACAAGGCAGTATCCGAGATTGGCAAATTCTTCAGTCAGAAGGAGCCTATGTGTGATGTCAATGACGACCAGAAGTGCGAATATGTCGTTGCCCTGGTCAAGGAGTCATTGAGATACTACACTGTGCTGCGACTCGCTCTCCCGCGAGCTTCTATTCGCGACATCATCTACGAGGGTGTCAAGATTCCCAAAGGGACTGTCGTCTTCCTCAACGCGTGGGCATGTAACATGGGTAGGTCACTACATTCACCTTTTTCTATGAGTTCTCTGACACTGGACAGATGAACAAGTTTGGTCAGATCCTCAGGAGTTCCGCCCCGAGCGTTGGTTGGAGCAGCCTGAAGCTCCTCTCTTCACCTACGGCGTTGGATATCGCATGTGTGCTGGGTCATTGCTTGCAAATAGAGAGTTGTACCTACTGTACATGAGACTTCTCAACAGTGTCAAGATCGAGCAGTTTGACAATGTCGATTGTCACCCTGTTCGAGGCAACTTGGATCCCACAAGTCTCGTTGCGATGCCCCGTAGATACAAGGCTTCGTTTACGGCAAGAAGTCTGGACGATTTGAAGAAGGCTCTGGCAGTGTCAGTATAGTGGGGGGTACCGTAGTAGTAGTCAACTTGAGGAATCTTCGTCAGGCTCTACGAATTCTACTGTGATTTATAATCTTTAGTTTCTTGTCATCGTTCTTTCAGTTGAAGTAACAGTGAGAGTACAATAATTAATTGTATCTTAATTTAAATGTTGTGAAATATTCCTCTCTGCTTTCATATGTATACAAATATCGACATTGTCTCATTTGCGAGCTAAAATCTCACATAACTACTAAGTCCGCTAATTATAGCGCTGGTCAACAACAGCCAGTAGAAATCTTTGTAGCGAAAATGGATGACAAATTATTTTACGGAGCCAGTGAGCCATGCACTGTTGCCTGGACAATCTTGGTGCGGATTTTATTTAACCCCTTTTCACAGGCAGGATAGAGAACGTGAAACTTACAACATTTATACCATATTTCCTCCTTTAGCCCAGTATCATAAAGACAAAATGTCACTCAGAAGGAGTTCCAGATTGACCAAGATGGGAGACAATCAACAAGAAGTGGCAGACTTGGCGCACCAGGTAATTTCTTCGCAGCCGAAACGGGGTAGCAAGCGCAAGATCGAAATGCCCGATCCCAACCTGGGTACGAAGGGCGCCCCGAAAACAGCAAAGACTAAGTATGCGGCAAGCAAGACGAAGAAGATCTGCATTCAATCTTCTAATGCAATCAAGCTTGACAGACTATCCAATTTGCCGCCCGAAATACTTTCTATGGTGGTGAATAACGTAAGAATCCACCTTGATGTACTGATGTATATTAACAATAAGCAAGATCAAAGAAAAGTCCACCTTGAGCAGACTCAGCAGAACATGCAAGAAGTACTACTTGCTGATCGCGCCCCTCCTCTACAAGCGCATTTCTGTTGCTGCCATGTTCCACGCACATATCGGAAAGCTTATCCGTACCCTCGAACCACACCTGAGCATTCAACAACGAAAGCAATTGAAGAAGGAGGGTACATACAAAGGCCAGAAGGACATCTACCCAAGTGACCTCAGACCCGATGAGAAGCCTATCTGTGCGAACCATGTCCGCCAGCTCGTCATTGGATCCGTCCAAGCGGGTAGGAATCATGATTATATCGTCCATCGATATATTGAAGAAACGTTGAAGAATACAGACAATGTTGAAATCTTAGAGTCTTGTTTCGTTACAGAGTGAGTCTTCATAATACGTTTACCTGATTCTAGTACATACTTACGTTTGTTCTAGATCGATGGCAAAGCGCATAGCGAAATTGGAAAAACTACAGGCGCTATCACTTGACCTTGGCTACCGCGATTACCAGTCACTTTATGGCATCAAGAATCTAAAGCATCTGGCGCTACAGGCCTACATTCAGACTAATATTCTTCATTCCCTTCTACTGAACTCAAGGTCCACACTTCGAAGCCTCAATCTGAACACAAACTCTCTTGACTTCTTCAATCATTTGAATCAAATTGTAATCGCAGCAGAACAAGATACAGATAATCAGCATTACTTTACGGCTCTCAAATCATTGACGATTCAAGTCTCCAACCTTGATTCAACTTCGATTCGATCATTGATGAGGGCAACAAACTTTGCCGGACTACAGGAACTCCACATCGAGCTCCTACCTGAAAGCTCATCCGTCTTCTTTCAACAATTGACAGACTTGTTCTCAACAGCTAGCACATCTGATTTGGAAGTCCGATTAAGGAATTTAAAAATCGACATGCGAACCTCGGGTTATAATGTGACCGAGAGTCAGCAAAAGGCAGTTACAGAAACCAAGAGCAGCTTCCTGAATTCCTTCGATACTCTAAAAAGCCTAGAGCTTTTCGACTATGGTCAATACCCACTCGAGATATCCGAAAACCCAGGCCTGCCAAATAGCCTTGTCCAGGCTATTCTTCAACACAAAGGTCTAGAGAGACTCAGCATATCATACAACGGTATCATTGGTGGCTATCAGTTACCATACCTGACACCATCGACGATTGGGAGTCTTATTGACAATTTGCCTCTTTTAAGAGAGATTGACATTGCCCCGGAGGAACACGATCTTGTAAGAAGGCCCTAGGTTACACGGGCAATAGTAATGGTTGACTAATATCTTGAAATAGGACCAGCTCGGAAGCGTACTATCCCGCGCCTCTAATATCGAGCGCATTGTGTTTTCTTGTACTAGCAGTTGGGCGTCTCATATTCGTACTGATGATCCTACAAAGCCTCTGCTACATTCCGTCCTGAAAGGGTTTCTATGTCGAAGTCATTCTGGTGATGTTGGTCAGCTCAAATGGGAGGAAATCTGCAAGCTGAGGCTTGTCACTGTCAACTGTCAAATCTATGAGATTGCATCCAAGTTTGGGAAGGGCGGCAAAGGAATAGGTAAACCTGAGAAGTTCACAGTGCCAGGTAACCCTAAGCGGGAGGTCATGTTTCGGAATATTACAGGAACGGGCCCTGCTACGTTGCACGTTGGGTTTGATCCTACATTCCAATGGGTAGAAAAGGTATCGAAAGACCTCGACTAGTTTTCTGCTTCTGTAACTGCCAAACACTTCACCTTTGTTAAGATAAGATAGAACTCGGGTTTTGTACTTATTATGAGATTTTCTGCGACTTGTTTTACGTATGCATATTCTAGAAACTAAATCTCCAACATGCACAAGAGTACTACATTGCTCTTTATATGCGTAGCGACCTTTTTGTTTAATACAGATATTAAAATACCGAATTTACATAATTTGCTTAGACGAGATAAGCAAAATGCAAGATGTGATCAGAGATATCTGGCTGGCCTGGTTAGGGATACCAAGGAAACTTAATGTACCTTAATAAACACTTCGTCAATACCTATGGTTATCGCCTAATGATAGGATATCTGTGACATTGTCACGCCGATACGCTATTGTGAACAATACGTACACAGATTGGTGGAAAGGAATGGTGGAACAAATGCGTGAATTTATTTACTTTTACTCTACGAGATGCTCACGAGTAATTGATGACATTTCCAATAAGCTGCAATTAATAGAAGCATATCCATTGGTGTAACTATCTACATTCTACAAAGTCCTACTGACCCCGAATGGTGTTCAAAGAAGAAGTGTAAGACGGCTTCTTGTTGAAGTTGTCGTCCCATAGAAGAGCAGAACCCTCACCAGGGAACGTACCAGGGACCCAGGAATACTTGTCCGAGATTCCCTACGAGTTGTTAGTATAGATAATAACGAATAATATGGGAGATAATACATACCCAGACAGTAACGCCAACGCATCGCTTAACATCCATACAGGATCCTACCATTCTGGCGTAGGCTGCAGCATTAGCCTGAAGCTTCTGCTGGTTAGCAGGTGTGTTCATGCGAATATCAAGCTCAGTGTAGGCAACGTCGACATTCAGCTTGGTGAAGCTGTTGAGAACGGACGCCAAATTCGCCCGCGAAGGAGTAACTGTGCTTTGAGTAGGAGTGCTCTCGCTGGTCATGTGAGCCTGCAGACCAACACCGTCGATGCGAAGGCCGTAGGACTGGATAAGCTTGGTGATGCGGATAGCGCCTGCAGTCTTGGCACCGCCATACTCGAGGTTGTAGTCGTTGTAGTAGAGCTTGGTGGTAGGGTCTGCAGCCAGAGCCATGCGGAAAGCAATGGGGATGAATGCCTCGCCGATAACGCGGTAGAAGACACTGTCACGGTAAGTTCCGTCCTCATTGAGAGCTAGGAGTGAGTGTAAGTCTTGAGTCTTTGTCAATGGTTCAAGTTTAACGTACCCTCATTGACAACATCCCAGTGGGTGCACTTCCCCTTGTATCGACCCATAACAGCATTGATATGGTCCTTCATGACCTGCTGTAGAGTTTGGTTGTTCCAGTTACCATTAGCCACCCAAGAGGGAAGCTGGCTGTGCCAGACTAAAGTGTGGCATCGAAGCTCCATGCCTCGCTGCGTAGCCGCATTGGCATGCTGATCGGCCGGACCCCAGTTGAACTGGCCACGGTTAGGCTGGATAGCCTCCCACTTCATAGCGTTCTCGGGAGTGATGGACCCAAATTGACCCTTAGTGTTGAGAACGTTGGTCTCTCCAGCGTCATTGCGGACTGTCAGCGCTGTGCCAAAGTACTTCTTGCCGGCGGCTTTCATGGCGGCGTCCAGGCCAGAAGTCTGTCGAGACTCGAGCTCCCTATCGTGAAATTGTCAACAATAATCTTTCAGATGTTAACAATTGGCGGACTTACGGCACAGGGTTGGCTGCTACCAGGCCATTGTAAAGGGCCAAGGCCACGGTGGGAAGAATACTGAAACGCATCTCTGTAACAACCAAAAGTATGTACGGAGACTGAAGACCTAACCAGGCTGTTCTGATGAATATTCTACAGACGTGCTGAACCGTCTTATATCGTCAGATCTGGCTACAATTCCCCAGCAACTGAGAGGCAAATTACCCGGCTAAATCACTGTGTTTTAGTCTTTCCCAACTTGACATACCCCAGAAATGCCAGTAGCAATAGCCGGCTTGGCAAAACACAACTTTATTGGAGTATAGGCTAATGTTATATCCAATAACAGCCCACAATGCCCAAAAGTGCCATGTCCCTTGCATGAAGCCCCGGTAGATAATTGGTAATGATTGGACATTTGCAGATGACTTAAGACTGAACACCGAGATATAAAATAACTGTCACTGCAAGTCCGTATTAAATACAGTATTAGCAGATACTATTCCATAATTTTCCAGTCAACTACCATGAAGTATTCTACACTCTCAATTAGTTTCCAGGAGCTGTCTACAATAGCGGTGTGAAAACCGAGTGCCGCTTGGTTCAGCAGCCTAATAACTGTTATCCACATTTCCCCGCAATTAGACTCGTATGGTTCGGCTGTAACTGTAAACATCTGATGGTAGAAGTCTTTATTCCTTGGACATTTGCTGTAATGCTTTGCGGTTAATTGATGGTCATTTCGGAGGATTAGCTTCCGGTTACTGCATATGGATAAGCGCAGCCGGCGGACCGATCTCTACTCAATCGAGCTAGCCCTAGCTAAACAATGCAACAATTGTCTTTCAACAGGAGTAAAAGGTAGAGCTGCATTCCAGTTGATAACATCTATTGTAGCTATACGTCTATATTCATGGCTCTCATTCAACATCTTGATGTATTTGTAACCTTCAATTACTTCTGCTCAGCCTCTCCAGTAGTATTCTGCCCAGTTCTTTACCGATGAGTGTATACCACAGCGCCAGGCTTTGTAATAGCATCAAGGACACCAGATCTGATGGTTACCATTTCTGGGTACCTCGGTGTGCGCATTGCCATTCGACCTGAGCAATTGCCACATACAAAGAGCTGCAGACATATAATTATGTTGTCATTAAGAATGTATACTACAATTGCAAACTCAGGAAACACAATTTAGGCTCATATAATGATAATACAACAACTTAAATGCACCTAACACTTTCTTCCTACAATAGCAGAACCTCTGTCTACTCTCCTAAACCAACCTCCCATAGCCTGTACCGTGTATTGAGTTTATGGAAGGCGATGTATCCTAGTAGATGGCTGTTCAATAACTGTAGGTACGTATCCCTACCATTGAGCACGAGCCTCACTATCGAATGTGTTTGTCAGTGTCCTCTTACATAGAAAGTGCAATAAGTAACCTTTATGTATCGATGCTCTGAGCTTTAAATCATACAGTCATTCTGCAGTAATATAAAATCACGGAAGAGAGATGTGAGACTTACTGTTCCGAGTTTTCAACTTGACGTCGTCAACTATGTCTTCAAAAGTAGACCAAGTGTCTTTATCCTCATACCATCCTCTGCTGTGGATGTAGTTGTGTTTTTCTCCAGCTTTCTCCTCCTTCCAAAACCTTTAGGAAATTAGTAAGGATAAAGATACAGACTTCGAGACGGAGTGGACTGACGAAAGTATGTCATTTGTGAGGCCAATCCATATAGAGAGATCGGGTATCACCTCCAAGAAGCGTGATTTATCCTCACATAACTTTTTCGGAAACGTGAACCAAGCGTAAGCCTCCCCAACGCCGTCTTTCTCACGCATGAACCATGCCCAGCTGTGACCAGCCTTTGTTCGCTCAATACGAGCGAAATCGTCTCGGGCTTGAAGAGCATTTGCATTCAGAAAGTTCAGCGAAGCGGTAACAATGAAGTTAGCAACCAAAGGATCCCAATACTGGAAAGTCATTTTCATAAGGTCTGCCCAACCTTGTAGTAAAGGCAGTGGCTGCTTTTCACCCATACAGAATCTTTGATGGAACATTTGGAATTCATCTGGATAAGTGACAGCTTCGTCATCAAGGAGTAGTCCGAGCCAGGAATAGATTCCGATAAATGTCTGCACCTCAAGAGGATGATGAGGGAAACAAACCTGGCCAAGGATATCAGTATGTATAACCACATCATATTTACAATCATGTGCTCACAGCAGGATATGTGAACCCTATCTTGAAACAAGTTCCTGAATGAGTTCCCTCGTCATATTGGACGCCTGTTTTATCCGCATACAAGCACATCGCATCCCAGAGAGCACTATTATCGGTTGGTGTGAGGGATGAATACTCAAGCTCAGAGGCGAGTGACGTAATAAGAGGTTTTATAAACGACTTTAGGTCTTCTGAGTCTTCGGTAGCGCGTGTTTTCTTAGTTTGCTGTTGCTTATCTGAGGGGATACCTCGATGCAACCTGGGAAGGGTTGATAGCCAAATGCCCATATTGTTGAATATCGTCCGTATGAAACTGAATCGAAATAAACTTCACTGGAACAAGACATCATTAAATAGCTGTCTCTCACTAGATTGAACATCCATTGTTCTTTGTTGGTCGATGGTTTGCATGGGCTATGTTAACCCTGATCTGTCGGTTGAAGAAGTCTCCATAAAATGCCGTCTTCTGAGTATCTGTATGGAGTCAAGATAATATATCCACTTCATAAAATCCCAGTCTTTGTTGGTCCCTCCCTGTCTTGTTGGTTGTTTTCACATGTGCCTTCCTTGCCTGTATCTTTACCATATGAAGTAGGTCATTCCACCTCACGTATGACCTTTATTATTTCCTTCCATACTCCGTATCCTACAATCACATCAGCGAGACCATATACCAATCTATGTTATAAACTGAGTCTAATTGAAATTTTTATATCTTAGTCATGTTAAAGTACATCTTCACCGATGGCATCTTTATACCTCACTTAGTAGTTGCGCATGCTTATCTATTGTTTTCCTCTTCCTTGTCTTCTCCTTCTTCTTTAGTAACTCTGTCGTATTATGAATGCCTGCATAATGCATGGATAAACGAATTTCAATTTCCACGAGTCATTTCGCCGCCTTGGCAAATACAAGGGTTATATCGTTTATTTTTTGTTTTATGTGGATAGTTATCTTTCGATATCATTTTGCCCCACAGTTATCTCAAGCAAGAAGTCATAGAACCAATTGGCTCATGACATTAGTATTCCACACTTTGTCTGATGTTAGAGAAGATCAGTAATAATCGCTTTCGATAATTTATTTGAGCTACAATTATCTACAAGAGCTGCTAGTAGCCTATGTTGAATGCTTATAACATCCCATCTAGTTTGTAACTCTGACTGTTGGGAGTGGTTTTAGTTTTGTTATTGCGACTGGTTTTTCTCGTTGTTTCATAATGCTGCTACAAGAGACAGCCATCAAAACTGAGCAGTACTCGATAACTATTCAACATTAATTAACACATGTCACCGTACAGTTACTTGCAACAGCGGTCTTTTCTCCTGTCTATTTGTGTAGGGATAAACGGACTATCAGCTGTAGGGTAAATAGTTTGCGACGTTTCAGTAACTCAATTAACGTCTGAACAGCTGAAATCCTATTAATTGTCAGCTGCACTGTGCCTGACGCTTAGGCAGAGAAGAGTAAGAACAACAGGTAACTGAATCATACTATTTGAATGAAGTGCTGAGTTGCTTACGACTATCCAACATCTTGTCTCTTCCGTTGTTCATGTTCTTTGTGCTGCCCACAACTTCACTGTATTTCATAACCTGGCCGAATGGTCTTACTAACAATAGTATTTTAACAGAAACATCTCTCACTTTCCAGTCTCGCCTGTGACGTTTCAGGCAAGTAAAGTGGTCCGATGTTAGAGACGAAACCATGCTACTGATATCCTTGACGGTGACGAAGACGGAGTTATACCGTGACCTGTAAGTTCACCTATGATGAATATGTTGGTTTCTAGTGACACTTGTGATACGTTGAAATGTACCTGCAGATTCGCCTACTCAGATGCTGAATCAACACTGTCTTTTTCGGCAATTTTTGAACACGGGCTATCTGAATCAGACTTGAGGTGCTCTCCTTTGGAGTTCATGTAAGGGAATTAATGAGAATTGGATCTGTGACTACCTGCCTCGTCCAGTGGGTCTAGAGTACAGCTTACGAGCTTCCAAGATAACGAACGGTTGACTGATCCCTGGGTTAATGATGCAATATTGTATGTATGACGGAAGAAGCGCCCGCATACAAGGTTCAATACTAATTAGAATAAATAATGCTGACCTGTATTTGAGTGGCCTGATAAAGATTGATGGGAAACATCAGTAAATTGTTGGTAACATATCAGCTATGAATAAACCCTGTCAATTACACGAGTCCCTGTAAGAGATGAAGGGATTTCATTGCTGCGATATGCCCCAAGAAGACTGCAGCGAAAAAGACAAACAATTGAAATCAATGCTGTAATAAGGCAGGATATACAATCTGTGGGCAGTTCTTCTGTAGTCACAGGGTTCAAGTTGAACGGAATTACAGTAGAATCAGATAATGACTTGTATTTAACTAAATAACCTTCAACTAGTACTAAATTTCTGTTTTACTTTACAAGAAGTAAAAATGTCCTGGACATAGACTGAAAGGGCTATTGCTGTCGACTGATACTAACTGCCCAAAATGCATCAAACTTTGGCTTCATTGTCAAAAGAGATGTTCATGAAACGAACAATGGTCTCGGAGAGGAACTTCTGGAGGTAATCAGCATCGATATCCCCAACGAGCTGTTGCACAGCCTTCTGAGTTGAGGCTGGTAGGTGAAGGGCTTGGATCAACTGTGGATAATCAGTGAATGATCCATGAACAGTGCCCTTGATTGCGATCTCCTTCTTGGGTCCTCGAAGCTTAGCGTAGAACGTCTTCCATGTCGTATCCTCCTTGCTGTGATTGGGACGACCGACGAGAAAGAAGGGCTTATCTAGCCCTTTGCTAAGAGCAGGCTCAAAAATCTGACCATCCAAATCCATCCCTCCGCGAAGTCTAACATCGGACAGAGATGCCACAGCAGCGCTAGCACCACCGAGAGAATGTCCAAGAGCAAACACCTTCTTGGCATCTACTGATCCAGGGAGACCTTTGAAGACGTTTCTCTGGAAAGAGGGTTGCATAACCTTGGAAATCACAAACGAAATATCCATAGCTCTGACCTGGAGGAAAGGAAAAGATAAGTCAGTATGTTTTGTCGAAAATTGGGAGGAAGGTGCTTACCTTTGTCAAATCTATAAGAGACTTTGTCGTCTCGGGGATGTTACCACTCCTTATGATTTGTCCGTCGGGAAATTCAACGATGTCAGCATCATAAGGGTGGTCGATTAAAACCACGATGTTGCCGTAACTGGCTAGTGACCGTGCCATGTTACTGTACAGTAGCCGAGAGTTTCCAGCACCAGACGAGAAGACAGCAAGAGGAAATGATCTCTGGCTGCCACACCCCTTTGGAGAAGCAGGCGTCTTGCAGACAGCATACTCGAAGGCTGCAAAGGTATCGTTGGAAAGACCCATGCTCTGTGCCTGCTGTCCATAGAACTGGGCAACGGCTGGCGGCATGTAAGGAACAATTTCCTCAGAGCAGGCGGTCGAATGAATGGGCCAGAAGATAGAAGCAAGTACTTGTCTGTGGCCCTTCTTTGGATCGTAAGGGTCGATCCGTTTTGTGTCGGTCATGCCTTGGGAGCGGAGGGCCACGCCATATGGTCCAGTGGGATCAGGAAGATTGATGGCAGTTCCAATGCCTAGTAGCGATAGAAAAAGAAGAGAAAGGTGCATGTTGAAGTTGGCAATGACAGTGGTTGTCAAATCTTTCTTGTTGACTGTGATTGAAAGACTGTTCCGATGTGTGATGGTGCTTAATGATGGGATAGCTCTTTCTTGACGGGTCACCGAGCTTTACTTATAGTAGGATGGATGGATAAGGGCGTCAAGCAGAATGAAGAAATTATGTTGCGATAGAATGGATGTGTCCAAGCTCGCGAGAAACAATTCGTCAGCAGCACAGCCTCATGTCGTCTAACTTGGTGGTTTTCCATGCTCCTTCTAGAAAGTCTGCCTCGACTATTCTCAATTGGGTCAAGTTCAAGCGACGTAATTTACGTTAATTGAGGATGGACTCTCATTCAGACACAATGTGACAGGCTAGAAAGCGAGCTCAAGTTCAGCCTGCCCAAATGTCGATGCCATGATTGGCTAGTACAATCCACACGACAGTAGCGTCGCTCAATTGTATCCCTAAAGGGAATGGCAGCTGCACAGACCAAGCTCGCTCAATCGATACCACTTTCAGTATAAATCAACATTCCGTTTGTTTTCCCCCGCTGAATCATCAGTAATCACACCGCATCAAACGACACGCAATACGAAACGAAACAGTCATGAAAATGCCAGTTGGGCCATTTGATGGGCGCAAGAAACGGTCAAGATGTGCTTCGTGCGCTAGAAGTCACCTCAAGGTTCGTGCAGACAATCTTGGCGCGTCGCCTGCGTGGGTGTGGTCTAATTTTGTCATTAAGTGTTCTGGAAACTACCCATGCAACAGTTGCCAGAAGAAACAGATCGACTGCACGTTCGAGGCACAGAAGCCAATGCGAATCCGTATTGACTATGCACAATCTGCCGTGAGGGTTGATGGTCGTGTGGCTCGCTCTAAACCCTGCGGAAGCACATCTCCTCAATTGGGCATCGGCCTCTCTAATAATTATGTCTACTATCTCTCCCACTACTTCAACGAATTTCTTCAACGCAACGTTGTCAATCCCAAGACAAAGGGCTTAGCCGATGTGGTCAGTTTGATGAAAGACAAAGTCCCATTTGGTTTCGTCCATCATGCCGTTCTTTCGGTTGGAGCAATGCAAGCCTTTAAATTAAACGCATCCGAAGGAATTGACTCAAGCAAGGCTTATAGCTTAGCTGTTGGCCACTACTCAAAAGCAGTAACAGGGTTGCGACAAACCCTTGATCAATTCGATCAACAACCTAGTTCCCTTCACTGTGTTTTGTGGACAACACACCTTCTAGGTCTTTTTGAGGTAAGTCGCATTTCGAGTATGCCTTCTTTTGTTCTTGCTAACTGATATATTTGAGCTTATGAATGATGCATCGGGAGCAGGGTGGGTACAGCACCTGGTCCACGGTACATCCAAGGCTCTTGTTGCTGCAGGCCCAACAGCATGTAAGTCAATTCCCGGCCAACGGTTTTTTGCAGAGATTCAGGCATTTGAAGCCTGCCGGGCCATCATCTTCAATGAGCCTACGTTTCTCGCAAGTCCAGAGTGGAGGCTCCTCGTTGAGGAAATACAGGGTAAGGGTCAAGGAGACAATTCTAGTTTGAATGAACTTCTCAGCATCGTTGTTTCATGTGCGACTCTGCGCGTTAGGTAGGTAAAGAACCATTGGCTGACCTAGAGCGCGCACCTGACTGAAACTACCTAGGGTACGTGATTTTCTCTACTCGCCAGAGAGCCAACCCTCAGACCAGCATGGAATGAGTCAGGACAACTCCTATGGTATCATTTCAGAAGGGTTTCGCCTCCGACAAGCTCTAATCGACTGGGAAGCCGGGCTGTCTTCAACATGCCCCGAAGAAGAAAACATCGATTTAGTAGCTAAGAGCTTTTTCTGTCTGGCACAGGCATACTTTGCAGCTACAAGTATTTATCTCTCTGGAGTGTTTGACTACGAGATGCCATACTGGCAGGACATGGAAATTGTCCCACCCACCTTGAGCGAACAGGAGATACAAACGCATGTCAATAATATACTTGGGAAAACAACCATGCTCTTGGAGAATTCTCCGATCTCGCCGTTGCTGGTTCTTTTCCCGTTGCGTGTTGCAGGGGCACGGTCTTGGCAGAAGTGGCAGCAGGATTGTATCATACAGAGTCTCTTGACAGTGGAAATGTCATTTCCGGTTGCTGCTGCTTTCAGAGCTGATCTTCAGGAGCTATGGATTGGGCGAGATCATCTATTGTAGAGCCAGAAATCATAGTGTCCAGTTGTCTCATTACCAAGAATATTGCAAACGCTGCACGTTGTAACAATGAAGGTGTCTTGTAGTCAATCAGAGAATACATGGGAGTCTAGCAGCTATACCCAAAAACTACAACAGTATGCAAGCAATAATATAAATAAGGAGCTCAAATTCATATTACACCGAGGCTTTCCACGCATATATATGGATGTAATTGAGCACTAATGGCGCCCTGCAACACTGAATTGTGGAATCAGAGATGTACCGTAGCTGGGTCTAAACTCTATCTGTTAAGCGTGAAGCCATCACGAGTACGATCACGTGATCACATCATACATACATGTACATCTTCTTCTTGTCTGTTTAGTCCTTCAACTTAGACCTTCAATCAATTCAATTAATTACCTCAATGATTACCTCAATATATTTAGTACTATCTATACCATAAGTGGTAAATCTGTGACTGGAAAAGCTCTACTGGGTGCAAGGTTAAGCAACTTCGAAAGGGAACTAGGCCAGAACTAACCATAAGAAAAACGTAATTAAAGTAACAAACGATACATAATACTTAACAAAAGAGTCTGAGCAAGAGTATCTTAGCCAGCCAGGATAGACCTAATACTCAGGCCGAATAGTAAGAGAAATCCATATTATCATCTGCTATTGGCGCTATTATGAAGACAGCACAGTGTAACATAGCTGATATAGTTGTTGAGTACTTTTGTCTATAATATATTGCTTGATCTCATGCAGTTTTTCGTTTTTTACGATCCTTCAATTGGAGATCTATTCATGGAATACTTTACATTATATATGAACCTTGGGCTGACGACATACGTCATGGTCCTTTCCGGCGACCATTACGAATCAACTTGTCAGTAAGTCTTCAAGACAAACATGAAGGTGAGTACCTCTGGACTAGTATTGGGGGCATTCATATCAACTGTGGCATGATCACATACAATCACAGGGAGAGAACAGCATAGAGTCATTGGGTACGGCGCTTCCTTGTATGACCCTCCTTGTGTATGAGGATGTATTGATACCGTCAAGTCAAGGTAACTCACTTGTATTATTCATTACGGTTTGAATCATGGCTTCGGCTGAATGCACATGGTTACTGCGAACCTAGAGTGTAAAGTTACTGACGGCGCCTTTCTCTAGACAATGGCGTGATGCTTCTATATCCATTGCAATGACGCTAATAACTCCACGCTGGAACGCGTCTGGGTTGTGGATATTGTGGGGATGAAGAAAGTCCATCCTCAACCTAAATAGTCTTACCGAGCCACCCTTGCCCTCGTCTGTATCTAACCAAACAAAAGTATAGATCTGCTGACCACATGTGCCACTATCCTTATAGTCTTCTCCTGGCTTCGATATCTCCCCATATCACAATTACTTATTTGAAGGTTCCCTGCCACATTAGTTCACCCAATTCGCTTCGGTAGACCCCATGCCGTGTCAGCTCTCGGGGTAGGCTCCGTCCCTACTCGGGTACATGGTTTTTCCATTGCATTCATATGGATCATCAAACCCATTACTATTACTATCGAATACAAACTGAAAGATCCTTTGTCATGATATAACTCTTTAGACTAGCAACTTGTTTCGTATACTAGTAATCGCGTTGGCCTCTTGAGCTTTGTCAATTTGTCTTTGGCTATCCGTTTCTCCAATCGCAACAAGATACTTCTCTGGATTACCAAATCGGTCTTAGTCAACGCTTGTCCTCGTTTATCGCTGGGTAGCTATCATCGGATGCTTCAGCCCTGTTTGTATTAAGCTATATACTTACAGATTTACCTTGACCCTGCTGTCATAAGCAAAGGTGTACACGGAAAGGATGCAAAATAGGAATATTGGATTTGGAGAATATCGGCTACCTTGTCTTTAGTCCTGCTGATTCCGTTGTCTATACTCTCACTCAGACGAAAGCAATATGAGACATTCTTAGCTTTCCATGTTGCGTTATCTCTTCTTGCCATGATTGGCTGCATGCTGAAAATTTCATATCGATATGACTGGCAGTGGGGATACCAAACGTGGGTTTGGATCGCTTTTGCATTCTGGATCTTTTATCTGTTCCTGGCCAGACCACTTCAACTCATGCAGCGCGGTGTAAACCAAGCTCAGATTACCTTTGTAAATGAAACTATCTTGAGATCATCATCCCTCGTGTCATAGCTAATATTCACGTCTATATCTATTCTCGCTCTAATGTGACATGTCTAGGAAAGTTATCCTTTCTCGGTAGCTACTCATTCTTCCAGATGACGCCAGTTGTCTCAAGCAGAGTCAAGGAACGTAGTCAACAATGAAGAAGAAGCTGTTCATGATTCGACATTGATGGATTTGGAATTGTATGGCAGTGATGCTGAAGTCGGCGGCTCAGTTATGTGTGTTCGTCTTTATGGCGTACTAACATCTCTACTCATAAACTCGAAGTCAAGCTATGGTATTCTTATCATAATTGAAGGGTTACACGGCGCTCACGCATCGATGATTGTAAATACAGCAAGCCATAAAGTCCAAGTACTGATTATTAACATATCTAAATAAACATAGAATAACAAGTCCATCGTGAGCCAGCTCATAGGATTTAAAAGAGAACGCAACCTTAGAAACCAGTATAAGCCAATCGCCCCATTCGCATCCGCCATGATAATTGTTATCAAACATGAGGAGAAGCCAGAGAAGTCTCGCTATCTGTCTTGCTCAACGTCTTGCCCAGACCTCGCATATAGTTCGAAGGGTGTATGATATGAAAACTGATTGTGATAATCGCCATGGGAATTGCATCGAGAGCGTAGACATACACTTCCACTGCTTGCAAATTGGATTGGGGCCCTTCAATATATTCCACCATACGAAAAACAGATCGAATAAGTATGAGCATGCTGGCAAAGTAGATAACCATCATGAACTTCTGCCAGTTAGGCGGCTGTACCACTGAGGTCTTGGAAAATCTGTAATGAAAGCAACCTGCAACGACAACAAACATGCTGAAAAACACGAGCTGGACTATCAAGCCAGCGACTACGACATCTTCTGTTGCTGTCAAATTGTGTGATGAATCCGTCTTGTCATTAGCTCCACCATCTGTAGTCTATAGTCAGCATGCCGTCAAGAGTTGGAATCTCCGAGCCAGATCCATACCAAACGCTTGGAGCACTATAGAAGTGATGTCACCAAAAAGGAAGATTTTAGTTAACCATTTTGGTTTGATCAGTGCAAACTTGTCGCCATCCAGATATCTGATGAAGCGACCTAAAAGCATGTAAATTGCAGCGGAATAGCATGTTGGACCAAGAAGAAGAAGGTGATCCTGGACCATGCAGAGGCCTACCGTGTAGTTGGGCGCTTCTTTCGCACTGATGGCTCGACTGATGAATGCTGTGGCCTCGACTGATGGATACCCATTGTCAGCTCACGATTGACGTGTCCACAATGAAAGGAACACTTACAGAGGGAACCAAGTAAAAACGGCAGGAAGAACCATACTCTTGTTGTAACAACTTGGTAAACATGAAGATTCAATGAAAGACTAAAGATTACAAAAAAGATAAGTGCCAAGGGAAAGGAAGGATCGTAGTGAAAATAGTCTGCCATATTGACTACCAATATTTAAAAATGAAAATATATTGGAACTAGAGTATTGAAGGGAAACTTGAACTATAAAGGTGCAGATGGCAGGCAAGCGGGAGAGCCTCCCCCTTAAGTTACCCCTTGCGCTTTTCTTTGAAAGGGACTATAGGTTGGCTGTGTTTGGCGCCTAGGGTTCATTCATCAGTGCTCCAACAAATCACAGGCAATGAACGCTCGACCCCTCGACATACGATACATATGAAACATTTGTTTCATTGTAGCAGTTATGCCAGGAGGCTGATGAATGAACAGATGGTCTACTATTTACCTTGGTAACATGGGCTATTGAGGCTTAACCAAGTCTACCAAGATGCACGTTCTATCACTTGTACAGAATATGTTTTTTGTATTTTTGTCATTACATTGTTCATTGCTGAAAGATCTGTTGGCGCCAATAAGCTTAGATATGGAAAGTAGATAAGCCTCAGGGTGACAGAAGACAAGTTACATAAATACCCACTTTCACTATAGTAAAAACGGGATCTACATGTAACTTGTTTTCTGTCCCTCCCCCCCCCCCCCCCCCCTAGATAAGGTACAATCGGTAAGGCGTAAGTATTGATTACATTTCAGCTAAGATATTGATCAGCGTTTACCTTGAAATGTGGGAAATATCTATCAGTATGTCTCAATGATTTGCAAAATGTACGCGCGTTCTCGTCCGTGCGAGTGCATCACATTTATCCAAAGCGCAAATCACAATGTTAATCTGTGCGCTACGAGATATCAGTGCCTGACAAGCGAAAGTTACCTGCCCCCGAGATAAGGATGTTCACATGTGATTTCTTACTTGAGTAATCCACAGTTCCAAAGTCATGTACTAGGCTTCTTGTATTTTTGCGATTTGCGTCACGGTTAAAGAAGGTGTACCTTGCTACATGGAAGATATTGAAGGGGCGGTCTTGCCATTATATATTCGGACCTTAATGGAACCAATGTGCGGTACTTGCCGCAGTGTTTATTTATGAATAAATAAGCATAAACTGACATCTACCGGTAACAACGATGCTTTTTGTCACAGACGACACAATGCGTCATTCAAATGTATTTTCTGTCCTTTGTTTCACTGTTGAAAGAGACTTTGCGACTCAATGCTCATGGCATCCAGATGTAATTGGGCCTAACTTTTGATCTGCTTTGAGAAGACCTCGCTTCGGTCATGTGAAGAAGCATGTAGATGAGCTTTGGAACTGCATGACTTATGCGCTCGGCTTCTATGTAAATTGCTGGTAGGCTGTTCTATCCGTTGATCAATTGCATGGATTAACCTTCTAGTTGTCAAGTGTGTTCAGTAAATTATACCTCTAGCCGCAGGAGTTATACATCGATTCAGAAGAGTTTATTTATGTGTTAATACTGACACAATCATTTATTGCCATTTTTGACAACATCAATACTGCAGCATGATATCTATATTTAAGTTTTCTAATAACGACTTTTAACCCTTCACTTGGTCAATGTTCCTTAGGTTCTTTGCATCAAGATACTTATCACATGTCCGAAGCTCCACTTGAGGCGTTGTCACAACGCCGTTAAACAAATCGAGAAGTGCATCGACTAAGAAGTCCATACCAGGAGCAGTCCATTTGTCATCAGTGGCACTTCCAGCAAGTCCTTTAGTTTCATTAACTAATGGCTCAAACGTTGCTGGTGGACCAGGATGGAAACCGGTGCACAGATGTGATGACTTGTTTACCAGATACGGAATAGCTCTCCCGAATCTGGCATGCAAGTCAAAATGGTACGCTACGTAGGCGATGGAATACTTCAGATTTGTAGTACTGAAACAGAACATTACGTGAAATATGTCTTTGACTTTATGACCCTTTTGTGGATATAGCTTTAGAAAATGTCCGTGAAAGTTCTCCGTATTGCCACAACTCCAAGAAGAAGGTGAAGGACGTAGGAAGGATGCATGAATCCATTCTATTAGGTGGGATACGGACATCGACTATACGTATTGTCGCAGATCTGAGTATGAAATCGGCGAGGAATAATTCTCGAGACCGGTAAGCAACAGCAATGAATAAAGAGGAGGTGTACGTGTCAATAGTAGTGAACAAACAGGTTACGGAGGCTATGGCGAAAGGAGCCATGGTAGCCCTGGGAGGAAATCTAAAGGAGGAAGCAAACCCAATACTGGCGGGAAACCCAGGAGTGGCACACATTGGTTGTATCGTTCTGGCAGTAACAGCTAGCTATGGATTGAGTTTGTAAATAATTTAGCAATAAATCAAGTCAAGAGTAACAGACTTGCTATTAAAGAAGTAAGAGTCAAGAGCTGCAATACCGTTCCTCAAGTCAATAGATCTTAGCCCGTTGATGTTTAAGTCCGACGAGTAAAGAACACATTCTTAAGCTGATAGTACATAACATGATCTCAATTTTAGACTACCATTTTAGAAACCATTGATGATTCAACAACTACACGGCTACCATTCTTCCTTAGTTCTTAACATAAAAGCTTTCATTAGCAGTCTCATGCTTCACAGGACGGCTAACAAGTGGCCTCAACCCAGGAAGGGCAACAACAGTAATGGCAAGGGCCATCTCAACCATGCTGAGTGGGTCTAAAAGAAGATGTTAGACATTGGTTTATTTTGAGAAGGCATGTTCTGGAAATTGTTGACTTACAGACAAGGTTTAATTGTCCAGTGCCGACCTTGAGGGTAATGAATCGAACAATTGTGGTACAGATCGTCAGAGCTCCAAGTACAAATGTAACCATGACACCAGTGGAGCTCTTGAGAACGCCTTGAACGAGTAGGATAAGTGGAAGAGCGTAGACTGCGGAACAATTATCAGCATGTGCAGAGTTTGTCGAAGTATCCAGTATCACCTACCAGCAAAATAGCAAGCCAGGTTCAAGGTGAAGTTAAGAATGAAGGGCTCAGGTGCATAGAAAACACTGCATGCTCCCTCTTCTTGAGACCACTGAACAGAAACATCCTTTCCGCAGAAGAAGGTATCGTCAAAGAGAATGACAAGGTATGATATACAGACAAATGCAGTGATGCCGTATAGAGTTTTTCGCATGGCAGAGCTAACACCATTGGAGGGCAGGAAGTATGCCCAATAGAAGGCCAACATACTCAGTTTGGGAAAACCCATCCCGAAATCGTAGAAGTAGTTCGACGCGAAAGAGATCTGAGCATCTGTGTTAGTTGCGCCCATGTCGTTGTTATGTCTTGGTCAACATACCTTTGAGAGCTTGACTGAGGTTTTGTATTCATCCAAGACACCCATCTGGTACGTGAGTGTATCGCAGATAATGAGAGCTAGAGCATTGAAAGCTGAGACGACCAGAAGCCAATCTGAAGTATCGAGTTTCTGGCGAGCACGGAACAGACGAGCATAGATTCGGAGGCCAACGAAGAGGTACGATACTGCAAGGAGGATCCATTCCGAAATCTAAAAGGATGTAAGCATAAACCCGAAACATAAGGCCATTGCGAACGAGCGAGAGAGCTTACCATACAGTCCTTTCCATCAATGAAGAACGCCATATTGAATGCTGACAGTCGCGTAAATCAGACAGTGAAAGGGGAAGAGCTTGGAGAACTATGCACATAAAAGTCGAGCTTCAAAGACGTTTGCGGCGTTTGACAACATTGAAGAAAAGAAGAACCCACCTCGGTTGTGGGTGAAAAGTCAAACTGTCATCAACAGCGCATTAATGTGAGACAAGGAGGCCCTTGAGAGGATGTGGCGTGATATTATCCGCTGCAGATGTGTGGCGCAGAGTCGGACCGGAGTGACCAACACCAATCAACAACGGTCGCACCCGGGAAAGCAAGAGGATAAAATTAGTCGTTGTAACGGGTTTTCTGCATCCATGGAGATAGAGTTGGGTTTATTCCCGGCTAGCATGGGAGACCCTTGAACGACAGTGAGATTAAAGCGACATAATTGGCTCACGGCTTCGTGTCCGTTGGAACCGATAAGCCGAGAATAAACCCTGCAGAACATCCTGATATATAGTTCAAGGAGAGTAATCGAGACGTTGCATGTGTTGGTTGGGCTGGAGCATGTACAGCAATGCAAGAGAGAGGCAAAGATTCATTTTTACACCAATGCCGAGGTATGTACTCGGTATGGATACCTCGTTTGCGGAGATTATTCTTCCTTTGGGTTTCTGTGCCACTTTGAAAAAATAAGGATGTGCTGTTGGTTACGAAATGAACGACAAATGGTTCTATGGAGAGGGAACAAATGAAACACGCGGTAAAAAAGATGTGTCCAATGCGAGACTAATACTGTACATTTTGAAGAATGATCTGTTATTTAGGTAATTCCCCGATCAACCGTTGTCTTCCGTTAACCCCTGCCTCTGACAGACAGCGACAGGCATTATCCTGGAAAGGTGCTATCATTTCGTTCCCGACCCTACTTGTCTCTCTGTCCCCAGCCAATCACCATCGTCCCGCCGTTGGTAAGTAACGCTTACGCGGGCCGACTTGTAGATCCCTTGAAGGTTCGTCAGCTCCACTTCACTTCCCGAGTCTTCCTCAGGGACGGCTGCCACGCGAGCAGTGGTCCCATAGGGTTCAGCATTACGGTCTCGGCCGCTAGAAAGCATGTTGAAGTGGCTCGATGAGGTAACTGTTGCTGAGTGCTTGTGATACCCAGAACCTGTTTGCGTTGTTCCTTGTTTTGTCGAGCGAAGGCCGAAGCCGTGGAGGAGGGACTTCAATGCTGGAAGGGATACCACGACAATCGCAGCCGCAAGCTCAGTCATTGACAACACATCTAGGCGCAACGTGTTAGTAACTGTGGTCTCTGAGTAGGTAAACAATGGGGCCAAAACTCACAAACATTTGTCCATGCGTGGATTGTATCGATGGTGATAAATCTGCCAATACTTGCTCCCACTGTGATGATTCCCGACGCAAATATGGCAATGAGACCGACCATGTAGCGCCGACTAAGTTGAAGACCGAAAAGAAGAGGAAAAGGTAGAAGGAATACTGCGATCTGAAGTTAGTGTAGTATGATAGAGGCTGCACACAGAACATACCCAAGATGTCTGAAACAAGGTTCATTCCCCAGTCGATGCGAAACACCATCTTCGATTCAAACGTGCTGCAGCCCCCTTCTGGATCCCAATTCACCGCGACATTGGCACCGCACCAGAAGGTATCTAGGAAACAGGTTGTTACCATGAACGTTCCAGTCAATGCAGTGCTAGCATAGAGCGCCTTGCGCAGCATTGGAAGTGTCTGTGGAATGAGCTTGAAGTAAAGTGCCAGCAACGCCAGCTTCGGTAGATAGATTCCAGTATCATAGAAGTAGTTCCCAGCAAATGAGATCTTGGCTAAAGCGACCTGGTCTTCGATGCTTCGCGGTGGCGCTTCCGGATCGTATTCGTCCATTCCTCCCAAGTTGTATGAAGCCGTATCGGTTCCGAAGAGTGCGGCGGCATCGAGCCATGACGCGATAAGAAACCAGTCACTGACGGTGAGGCTCTGACGTTGACGAACAGTTCGAAGAGTTAATCGGGCAAGAACAAGGAAGGATGCTACGCCGAAAAGCACGGCCTCAATGGGCTGCAAGATCGAGCGCCGTCAGCAAGCGAGCATAATCCAGGAAATTATTCGCAGTGTGGAGTGCGACTAAACTTACCACGACAGCCTCTTTAGCGACGCCAGGCATAGGGAGTAAACCGCAATATAACAGCGATGCTTGTTATTTGTATTACTGCGGTATTGGTTGTAAGATGTAGAGTGAGAGGTGTAGAAGGAATGGTACAGGGGGATAAAAGAGAGATAACTTAAGTAGAAGAAAGAAAAAGGGAAAGGGAATAAGAGAGGATATAAGAGAGGGAATAAGAGAGGGAATAAGAAAGGGAATAAGAGAGGGAATAAAAGAGGGAATAAGAGAGAGAATTAAAAGGGAAATAGTAAAGAGAATTAATATAGAAATAATAAAAAATAAATAAATAAATAAATAAAAAAATAAATAATTAAATAAATAATTAAATAATTAAAAATAAATAAAAATAATTTTTTTAAAATAATATATATATTAATTAAATAATATAATAATAATATAAAATAATTATATTTACTTAAAATATAATATTAAAAGCTTTTTTAATTTAAATTTAAAAATAGCTATTAAAAATCTAAAGAAATTTAAAATTAAATTATATTATAATTTAATAATTATATTTATTTAAAAGTTATATATTATATAAATTAAATAATAAGTCTCTAGTAAAGGTATTATATAAGTTAAAATTAATTTATTTAATTAAATAATATATAAAATTAATATAAAAAAAATTAAAAATAAAATATTAATAAATAAAAATAAAAAATAAAAATTAAATATTAAAAAAAGAAAAATTTAAAAATAATACTATATTTAATATTTAATTAATAATACTTAATAATAAGTTCTTTTTAATTAATTTTTAAAAAGCTTTTCTTTTTTATTATTTATTTAATTAATAGCTTATAAAATTATAAATAATAAATATAAAAGGACTTAAAAATCCCTTAAAAGGCTTTTTATAAAAGACTTTAATTTAGCCCTTTAAAACTTATAAAAGTACTAAAACTGCTATTTAACTTTTATTTATAAAGATTATAAAAATTATAAAATAATAATTAGGTTTTTTAAAAAATAAATTATTTTATTTTAAATTTATATTAATAGAGTTATAAGGTAATATATTAAATAAAGTAAAGTATTATATCTCTTAATAGTAAATAAGGTAAGTTAAGTATATTTAAGTAAAGATATTTTATTAATAGCTATTAAGCTAAATATATTAATTAATACTAATAAAGATATATATATTAAGGTTTACTATAAAGAGAGTAATAATATATTAAGTTATTATTAGTCTTAAAGTAATACAGTCTTAAAGCGCTAATATATTTAATAAGTAAGTAATATAAATAAGTAAGTAATGCACTTTTTTATATACCCTTTATTATCTATATAATTAAATTACTATAATAAATTAAATTAATTAAAATTACTTACTATACTCTTCTTTAAATACCTTTAAAACTACCTAATAGGTCCTTATATTATATCTAGTCTTACTATATATATTATATTACTAAATGCCCTATTTAATTAACCTTTCTTAATTACTACTTCTTAATAATTTACCTACTACCTATATATTAATATCTATCTAATTAATTACTTATAATACTTCCTCTATAGTTATAAGGTCTTCTTTTTATAATTTAGTTTTTTTTAACTTTTAGCACTAGGTTAGCTTTTTATTTCCTTCCTAAAGTGTTATAATTAGTTACTATAATAGCGCTATAAGGCTCTATACACAGCTGTAAGCACTACTGTAATTACTTATATAGTAATTATAGCCTAATCTTTTACCTTATAGCCTAATAGTTAGGTGCAACTATTATATAAAGGTTTTAAATCTTATTTCTTATTAAGGTAGTCTTATATATAGTTCTCTTTATTACCTTAATAAGAGATTAAATAGCCTTAATAATTAACTTTAAAGAGCTATTATAATACCTTTTAATTTAACTTTTAAGGTATTTAATTTAAAATTAGGCCTTATTTACTATTATTAAGGTCTTTAAAGTCTAAAAAATAAAAGGTTTAATTACCTCTATTAAAGGGGTTAAAGTCTATAGCTATATATTAAACTTTAAGATAATATAATTTAAATTAAAAGGAGTAAGCCTAGCCCCTTTAAAACCTCCTTATATATTACTTTTAATAAAAATAGCTTTATATATAATATAAAAGGTATTAAAGAATTTAATGTTAAAAATATAATTTATAAAGTATTTAATTAAATACTTTATTTATTAATTATAAGCCTTTTTTAAAGGCTTAAAGCACTTAATATTAAGAGATTAAAATAAATAAAAGGTATAAGTAGGTATATAAAGTATAATAATATTCTTCTCTTTATAATACTTTTTAGATTTAATAAAATAATAACTTTTATAACTATTAAGAATTAAAAGGTAATAAGAATTAATTAATTACTTAATTATAAATTAATTAAAATGCTTTAGCTAATTAAAATTAAGCTAGTTATTAATTTATTTATTTTAACTTAATATAATAACTTAATTACTTAAGAGGTTATATTTTTAATATTAATTTATTAAGTAATATTAATTTAATTTAATAATAAATAGTAAAACTAATTAACCTTTAATACTAATTGCCTTAATTATAGTAATCTATTTATAATTTTTAAGCTATATTAATTTTAATTTCTCTTACCTTTTTATAGCTATAATAACTATTTTAAACTATATAAGGCTTATTATAAAGCTAATCTTATTAAAGTTTTAAATATTATTTAATTTAATATTATACTTTATAATTATATTCTCTATTAACTTAAATTAATTATAAATAGTAGTTAAATCTTTATATTAAACTCTCTAATAGTTATATTTATAAAAAGAATATATTTTAAGCTATAATTACTATTTAATAAAATTAATAGCTTAATACTTACTAATTAGTAATATATTATATTTAATAAGTAATTAATTTACTATTTTTTTAATATTATAATATAAAAGAGAAATCCTTTTAAATTTAAATTTAAAATATACTTAATTATAACTTATTTTTCCTAATTAAATAGTTTCCTACTCTTTAAAATATAATTAATATAAGCCTAATAACCTTAAGATTAATAGTAGAGAGTATAAAAGTAAATATTAAAGAGAAATATAGCTTATTATAAATTTAATTTTAAGTCTTTTTAATAGGCCTAAAATATAAAAAGAATATAAAACTCTTTATTAACTTATAATATATTATATAATTAAAAATTAATTAATTTAATAGTATAAATATAAAATAAGGGATTTTTATACCGCTTAATTATTTATACTACCTACTTATTATATATATTACTTAGTAGGAAATAGTAGCAGTTAAAAAGTAAAGTTAAAGTAATTAAATATAAAATTAAATATCTAACTATAGTAAGTATTATAACCTTTAATAGTTATATTATTAGTACTTTATATTTATTTACTAATTAAGCTATATCTTAAAAAAGATATTAATATATACTATAAGCTAATAAGAGTTTAAGTGTAATAGTTAGGTTTCTAAATAGGTAAACTAGTTTATATTAGTTTATATTTATAGAGTTATAAGATATATAAACTAAGTAATAGTAAAGTATTATATTTCTTAATAGTAAATAGAGTAAGTAAGGCGTATTTAAGTAAAGAGGTTTTATTAATAGCTAGTAAGTTAAATATAACTAATTAATACTAATAAATATATATATACTTAAATAGTTTATTAATATAGGGGTAAGCTTTTTAAGAAAGCTTATAAAGCTTATAGTAATTTTCTATAAAAGGCTTATAATATTTTAAGTAAGCTATAAGGTAGGCTCACTTATATATAAGTAAGCTTTTAGTAAGTTTACTTTAGTATAAGTAAAGACTTAAAGTAATTAGTAAAAAAGGTAAGGTATATATAATATAACCGCTAGGTTATAATATAATATCTCCCCTCTAAAGGGTCTTATCCTTAAGGCCTATATAACTTATCTTTTAATTAATATTATATCTATAAGTCTAACTTAAACCTATATTTATTATATTAGTAAGCTCTACTAAATATAAACTAGATTCTTAAAATAATAGTTTTTTATCTTTTACTAAAGAATATTATAAAACTACTAAAGGTATTACTCAGTTTAATATAGAGGTTATACTTTATTCTTATTATATAAAGTATAAAGTCACTTATAAAATAATTATAAGAAAGAAAAAGTGTAATTTTTATATATCCTTTAGTTATCCTTATAATATAATTAGTATACTATTAAATTCTTATAAGTCTAGTTACTTTTAGAATTAGTAGTTTTTACTGATTTATAGTTATTTATATTATAAATAAAGCGAAATGCCTTAAAGAGTAAAAGGCTGCTATTAAGGAGTTATTATCGGCTTATTATAAAGCTCTTTATATTACTTAGTAGGAGCTAGATAAGTCTTTCTCTTAATTAGAGACTTATTAAAAATGTAAGAAAGATCTAATTTCTTATAGTATTAAGATAACTTATTAAGGTCTTAAGTCTTTAGATAAATTAAAGGAGGCAGAATATATAGAGTCTATTAAGGAGCAGTTAGTTATAAGGGATATTTATTTACTAGTTTACTTTAATATATTAGATTTTAGTTTCTTTAATTTTTCTAGTATTAATAGAAATTCTTTAGGAGTTATTAAGTAGTAATAAGGTATTTTAATAGTTTCTATATATTTTTATTTTCTAAGTAATTTTTCTATTTTACTAAATATATTATTTATCTATTAATCTTTTATATATCTTTAATTTCTTTTACTTTATATACTTCTAGTCTATTAATTTCTTTACGTTTATTATTAGTTTTAATTTAAATTATACTAGCAATAGATTTAAGAAAAGAGATATAATAAACTAAATAGAATTTAACTTTAGGGGGTAAGTCTAAGTTATATATATCCTTCTTAACTTATTATTTAACTTTATATAGTTTAATATACTTATAGTTAAGTTTATATAAAGGTCATTTTATTATAATATTTTTTATAAATAAGTAAACTATATTTCCCTCCTTAAAGGTAAGTCTTTTTACTTTCTTAATATTATAATAATATCTTATTTATTATTTAATATTTTCTAGTTCCTTTTTTATTTCCTTATATAGATTCTTAAGGTTATTTAGTTTAAGTATTATTATAGGGTTTATTATCTTAAGATCTTATTTATTATAATAAGTATTAAGTATAAATTTAAAATTAGTATAGGCTGGTATTAATTTAGTGCTTTTATTATAGGCAGTATTATAAGTAAATTAGGCAATTAGTAGCTTTTTAACTTAATTATCTTACTTATAGTTAATATAATATTATAAGTATTATTTTAATATTTAATTTATTTATTTAGTTTATTTATCTATTTATAGTCTAAATGCTATAAATAATTAGTAATTTATTCTTAATATAGTAGAAAGTGCTTATTAAAACTTATTAATAAATATTATTTCTCTATTTAATAGAATTTTAAATAGTAACTTATAGTCTTTAAAAATTTAATTATAAAAGATATAAGCTATCTATTTTACTTTAGTTACTTCCTAATAAGGGATATAGTAGTAGAATTTTATTAATTAGTCTATTATAATTAGTATACTATTATAAAAGATTTTAATTAAAGGTTCTTTAAATAGTAATAGCTTAATTATAAAGTCTATTATAATTAAATCCTATAGTTATTATACTACTAGTAGGGGTTAAAGTTCCCTATAAGGCTTATATTAATGCGTTTTTATTTTTATATATAAATTATATTATTTAATAACTTATTTTACTATTTCTTAACTTTTCTCTTAATTAAAGTATTTTTATACTCTTTTAAGTATCTTTATAATACCTTAATATCTATATAGAGGATACTTATATAGCTCTTATACTAATTTATATTATAATTCCTTTAGTACTTAAGTCTTACTATTATAGAGTTATATAATAGCTCCTTTCTTAATAGGTTCTTATATATTATATCTAGTTATATTTAATTAAATTCCTTTTTTATTTTAATTTATAGTTTTTCCTTTATTTTTAATAATAAGTCTTAAAATATTATAATAATCTTATAGTATTTTACCTAGCTTAACTTATTTAAAATATTTTATTCTCTATTTTTAAATGCTATTTAAACTGTATTATTTATATCTTTTAATAGTATTATTAATTATTTTTTTAATATTAATATATTAAGCTCCTCTTAATATCTTTAGTTAGTTTCTTATTATTTTAATATAATTAGGGTATCCTTTTTAATATCTTTCTTTTAGCAGTTCTTAGAGTTTTACTGCTTTTATTATATTTAAATAAAAGAATCCCTTATATATTAATCCTAGTATTTATATTTACTAGGTAAGTTTATATTTTCTATTTAGTATTTCCTTAAGGAGTTATTTCTTAGCTTTAGCTATTTTAATATTAAAGTCTAGTTTTTAACTAATTATATTAGCTTATTTATTATTTAATCCTTTTTAATAGATAATAATAAAGTTAAATTTATATAGATATTTTATATATTTAATTTATTATTAATTAAGTTCTTATATTATAATAAAGTAAATAATATTCTTATAGTTAATATAGACTTTAATTTAATATTTACTTTCTATAAGGTAGTATTTAAACTCCTTAAAGTAGTTAAAAATTACTAAGAACTCCTTATTATATATAAGGTAGTTTAACTCTACTTTATATAATTTATATAAATAAAAGGTAATAAGGTATAGCTTTCTATTATTATTATATTATTTAATTTATCCTCTTAATATATAATCTAAAGTATTAATTTCTAATTTAATCTCTTTATTAAATTTAAATATAATTAATATTAATTCTTTTAATATAGTATCTTATAGTTTCTTAAATGCCTATTATATATCTTTTAGCTATATAAACTTTTAGTCCTTTTTTATAAGTTCTATTAATAGGTTTATAATTTTACTAAAGTTCTTAATAAATCTTTAGTAGTAATTAGTAAAACTTAAAAAGCTCTATATTTCCTTAATTAAAGTAAGTAGTAGTTAATCTTATACTATTAAAATCTTCTTTTAATCTATTTTAATTTTACTTAAAGTAATAATATATCTTAAGAAATCTACTTTTTTAATATAAAAGTAACTTTTCTCTAGTTCTATTAATAGTTTAATATCTTAAAGTGCTTTTAAAACCTTATAGATATATTCCTTATATTCTCTTTTATTATTTAAAAAGATTAAGATATTATTAAGGTAATATATAATAAAGATATTAAAGTACTATTATAATATATAGTTAATTATCTATTAAAATATTATAAGTATATTAATAAGACTAAAAGGTATAATTAAATATTTAAAAAGTCTAAATTTAATTTTAAATGCTATTTTCTATTTATCTCCTTTTTTAATCCTAATTAAGTTATAAGCTCCCTTAAGGTCTAAAGCGATAAAGATCTATTTCCCTTATAATTAGTCTTTTAGCTTTATAATAAGTAGAAGTAGTATTTAATCTTTAATAGTAAGTATATTTAACTATTAATAGTTAATTACTAATTATAATTTCCTATTTTTCTTAGGAATAAATATTATTAGTATTCCTACTAGAGATATTAACTGCTTAATATATCCTTTTTTTAGTTTATTATTTAAGTATTCTCTTAACTTTATAAGTTCCTTTTTATTAAGTAAATAGATCTTTTAAAATAGAATATTATTATTAGTAAAGTTAATTTTATAATTCTAATTATTATATTTAAATATCTTTATATTAAGTTCCTTTTAAAATAGTTTATTATATATTTAATATTCTATTAGTATATTTTATAGCCTATCTTTTATTTTTATTAGCTATATCTCCTTATATAGGTCTTATCTTATTAAGATACTTAAGATCTATTTTTATTATTTACTTATTATATATTTCTATTTTATCTTTCTTAAAGGTATTAAAGACTCTACTTTATACTATTTTATGCCTTTTCTATTAGTTATAATTTAAGATCTCTTATAGTTTATTATTATTATTATCTTATTACTATTTAAATTCCTTAAGGTAAGAACTTAATTAATTATTTAATTAATATTTAGGTTTATATTTCTAAGCTATAGTATTTTAAGTAATATATTTACTATTCCTCCTAAGGGAATAATATTAAAGCTAATTCCTTAATTCTTTCTTAGGATTTTTACCTTAAGGTAATTAGCCTTTTAATTTATAATCCTATTATTATAATTAAAGAGTTATCTTTTTATATTAATAATTAAGTAAAATTCTTTCTTTTTTTATTATTAAATTCTTAGCTTTATAACTATTTTTAAATTAATAAAGTTATATTTAGCTTTATAATCTATTTAAATATTTAGCTATCTCCTTTTAACTTAAACTTATAGTATTAAGCAGTTAGGCTTACTATTTTATATAGCTCTTAAAGCACTTTATAGTTTAAGCCCTACTTATCTTTATATTTTATTTATTTATAGCTCTATTATAAATAGTATTTATCTTTTTTTAATTCTATATATTAATATTTATTAAGTATTTATAAGTTATTATAAATATTAATAAGGTAAAGTCTATTTACTTTTTATATATAGTCTAACTTATTTATATCTTCTAAGGATTTATTATTTTTTTAAGGTTCTTTATACCTTCTTTATATAAGTTCCTTAAACTCCTTATTAGCTTTTTTAAGGATCTATAGGTTCTTTTAAATATCTTCCTTAATTCTTTATATTTTCTCTTATTATTAATAGTAAGTTAAGTTAAATTATAGTTTTATTACTTTAAGGTTTTTATATTATATATATATTAAATACCTTATTATTTCTTTAAGTAAGTAAGGTTTATTATTAAGTATTTTTAATATTATTATAGGAAAATAATTATTATCTTTCTTTACTTTAAAGTAGGTTTTATATTAATAGTAGTATATAATACTTATAAGATTTTATTATAGTTATTATTATTAAGAAGAGTTTTAATATTACCTTTTATATTAAATTAGGATTCCTTATAAAATAGATTTATAGCTTTTACTATATAATATATTTAAATATAAAGATTATTTATAGTAGAAATATTATAATATTCTCTTATATTCTATATATATCTTTCCTTAAGGCTTATAAATATTTATTAACTTTATTTATTATATAAAGGTTAATATAGTTTCTTTTAGTTATTTTTAATTTCTTTATTTTACTTATAGAGGTTTCTTATAATAGCTTTAACTACTCTTCCTTTATATCTTATACTATAGGAATATTATTATTACTTAATATATAAGTAATATACTATATTTTATTCTATTAGTACTTATTTTTCCTTTTACTATATCTTTATTTATATAGGGATATTATTTATTACTTAATTACCTTATAAGCTTATTAGGGTTACTATTACTTTTAGTATTTATATATTTTTAGTTTTTACCTTATTTTTTCTTTTTTATATTAGAATTTATTATCTTTCTTTTACTTTTAGTCTATTAAAATAGGCTTATTTTTTCTTTTACCTTAAGGTTAATTTAATATTAATTTATTTTTAAATTTCTTTTAAGTTTTTAAAGTATTTTTTAAGTTTTTATATTAAACTTTTAATATAATAATTTTCTTAATTAGTATATTATATTTATTTAATTAGGGCAGTTTTATTTACTATATTATAGCTATTTTAATATATTTCTAATATTTAGGTTTATATTACTATTTAGGGTTCTTATATATTAATTATATTTAATATCTATTTACTTTAATTAAGGTTTCTTAATTTCTTTAGTTATAAGTATTATTATACTATATATCCTATTTAATTATAATTATAATATTTATATTTACTAAAGTCCTTTTATTATTTTATTATTTAAATAGCTCTTAAGTCTATTAGTCCTAATTAGATTCTATAGGAGGTATTTTTATTATTTTATTATTATAATTAAAAGTTATAATAATTACTATAATTATTATTTAATATTAATTTAAAAAATAAAAGTTAAAATTACTTCCCTTTTATATAATATTAGTTTTTTCTTATTTATATTTATATTATTATTTATTAATTTTAATAGCTATAATAATATATTTAATTAAGTTATTAAATTAATTAGCCTTATAAAGTTTATTTTTAATTTCTTCTTTAAGGCTTTAATAGTAAATTTCTATAAGTATTTTATTATTTTATTTTATTTTAGCAGTAAGTTATTAAAACTTAATAAAGTAAGTAATATAAAATCTCTATTACTTTAACTATAAGATATTAACTATAGCTTATTATTTTTTATTAATAACTTTAAAGTTATCGTTAAAGAGTATTTTAAAATTAAATTAATTTATAAATATATTTTAAGTTTTTTAATTTTATAAATTATATTTATTTTCTAAGTAGTCTTTCTATATAGATTTAAATTAATCTTTAATATCTCTTTAAATTAATAGTATAATAATAAATACTTTCTTTTTAAATAAGTCTAATTTATTAAGGAATATATAAAAGTAGCCTTTTATTTAAATTAAAAATAGTAAGATATTTATAAAGTATCCCTTAAATAGTTTAAATAATAATAACTTAAAGTATTTACTAAAGTTATAATAGTTATTAATAGTTTTAGCTACTAGAGGTATTATAATAGGTATTATATTAACTTTTACCTAAAGAGTCTATATCTTACTTTAAAGTAGTTAAATTTTAGCTATTATTTCTATAATATTAAGTAGTAATTCTATATAAAGGGGTATTAATCTATTATTAATAATATTAATAAATATTTTAATAGTATAATATTACTTAGCATTTATATAGTATAATTTAAATAAGAGCTATTAATATATAATAGTTAAGTTTCTAAATAAGTAAACTAATTTATATTAGTTTATATTTATAGAGTTATAAGGTATATAAACTAAGCGGTAATAAAATATTATATTTCTTAATAGTAAATAGAGTAAATAAAATATATTTAAGTAAAGAGGTTTTATTAATAGCTAATAAGCTAAATATAATTAATTAATACTAATAGATATATATATACTTAGATAGTTTATTAATATAGAGGTAAGCTTTTTAAGAAAGCTTATAAAGCTTATAGTAATCTTCTATAGAAAGCTTATAATATCTTAAGTAAGCTATAGGGTAGGCTTACTTGTGCATAAGTGAGCTTTTAGTAAGTTCACTCTAGTGTAAGTAAAGACTTAAAGTAATTAGTAAAAAAGGTAGGGTATATATAATATAACCGCTAGGTTATAATATTAAGCTTAAGTCTTATTAATTTTTATAATATAACTTATAGCTTATTATAACTTAAGTCTAAGACCTATTTACTTTAGATCTAGCTATAAGTCTAGTTATATAGTAATAGCATTATTACTATAGATTTAGTTAACTAATAGATAGATCCTAAATATAGCTCCTTAAGCTACATTTTATTAATAGAGCCTGACCTGCCTACAGTGCCTATCTATAGCAATAGAACCAGTTCTGCCTAAAGCGTTCCCCTATCTATCTATATACTGAGACCGACCTGTAATATAGCTTATAGGTAAGTTTAGCTAACTATTGCAAACTCCAGTATGTAAATCCGACTTTAGGTTTAAAGATACTAGTAAATCTTTCAGTTAAACTAAACTATAATCTCTTCTTTAGGGTTCTAAATAGTATTATAAGCTAAGATTTATTTAATTTTAATTAATATTACTGTTATAGCATATTATATAATATTGTAAAAATTAGACTTTTAATAAGTAAATAGACCAGCTTAACCTAGGTATTATTTACAGACGATTTAAGTTAAATTGTGCATTAAAATAGGGTTGCGGGGTAATAAAGATAGCTTAAATAGTTAATATTAACACTATCTTAACCTTAGGTTTAAGATGTAACCTTAAATGGAGCTTTCTACAGGTTAAAATTAAAGATATATACTGTCTGTATTATTTTACAATTTAAATACAACTTAGATTATACTATGCTTCTAGTATAATGCAACAGCTTTATATTGCAGAAAATATAGCTAGAGCGTTTCTTATGCTGGTATTTAGTGCATTAAAGATCGTATAAGTACTGCTCTAATATAACATCACTAAACCCGAGCTCTCTTTAATTGGCTCTTACGAATTCTACTTCATAACCAGGATTCTTAATACCGACCACTCTTGTATCCTGAAGATCAAAGATAAACTCATCAACCGCTCCGCCAGATCCAACATTCATCCAGGAGAAGGTATTGTCAAACAGACCGCCCTTACCACCCTCCACAGCAGCACGAACGGGAGGTGGGCTAGGGAGTCCAGAAACCTGACGGAATGCTACCGAAACGTTACCCTTGGTATTGTAGAGTGGGGACAGAGAGCGGGAGTTGGAATAGAGGCCCGTTGGGTATAGACGCGCCGAGGTGAAATTGGCCAGTTGGTCTTCACCTTTGAGGAAGAAAGCTGTCAGGTTCAATCCAGGCTCGCCTTTGGTAACCTCGATCGTGATGTTGCTACTCTCAAAACCCTCAACGATAAAAGTGCCGGTGAGGTTATTCTCGGCGCTCTCCGCCGCAGCGAACTCGGCAGCCGTAATGAAGGTCTCGCCGACGGTGTCACGGAGCGGCCAGCGAGCCTGGGTAGCGGTGTCGCCGGCAAGCATTAGCGAAAAACCAATTCCATGGTCTGGTGAAAGGGCAAGAATACTGGTGTAGTCCCCATTGCCGCCTGCCTTAATGTATATATCGGAGATACGGGTCCGGTTAGAGCCTGGTCCTATGGGAAGAGTAAGACGCGTGATTTCCCAAGGGGCACCAACGAGTTCAACCAGAACACCAGTGCTACTGCAAGGCTTCATCCACTCTCGAGTGGTATAAGGCAAGAGTAATTTAGAGTTTAGAATCGAGAGCCCGGCGAGTCGAAGGTCCTTTGCAGATGAATAGATGCCACCAGATCTACTCCATATCAGCTGCATCCTTGACAGACGAAAACGAAGACTTACCCAGCAACGACGGGAATATCGAGACCCCACGAGCCAATCCCTGTCCGGTTCACGGCATTGACGTCTGTGCCGCTTGGAACCGTTGCAGAAGAAGAGTTCATCCCGAGTGGCTCAAAGATGACGTCCCTCACTGCGTCCCTGTACTCCTGTCCGGTAAGACGCTCAAGGATCAGTGTGAGGACACCATAACCGGCATCAGAGTACAGGGCGTTACGATTCGAGGCGATGGTTGGGTATTGCTGATCACGCATATAGTTGAGAAATTCTGGACTTCATGAATAAAAGCTCGATCAGATTTGGGGACCTTACTTACCTCGGCGATCGTCTCCAGTGGTGTCTGGGTTCGTTCGAAAGTAACCTAATGACAAAGTCAGTACAAGCTACGCTATTTCCGAAAATGCAAGCCACTGACCACCGGTACCTCCAGAGCCAGCTTGGTGTGCAGCAAGTGCTCCTACGGTGATCTCACTCCAATCGATCCTCTCGATGGGGTTGTTGGATGAGTTACTCAAAAGCTCTGGGAGAAAAATAGTGACCGGATAGCTCAAGACTTCCATCCCCGCCTTAGCAATAATGGCATAGACAGTAAACAACTTGGTCACACTGCCTATCCTGAAGATTGTTTCCTCGCTCAGCTCTCCTTTGGTAAGGGTATCCTTGTAACCTTCGCCGACGTGATAGTAGCTGTAGAGCGAATCATTGGTTGCTGCTGAGAAAACATCAACGGCGAAAATGAGGTCTGTCTTGTTCAAGTCGCCGACTTCAAAAAGCTCTTCAATAAGTAACGGAAACTTGTATTTAGCTTCCTCAAGATAGCTTCCCTTAGAGATATCGAAGTTAGAAAGAAAAGAGGGGCCGATGAGAGGAACGTCGTCTGAAGCGATAATACTAGCAGTTGCAGAGCTAGCGATCAAAACCATACCGGCCAAGCATGATTGAGGGTGCATCGTGCAAAAATATAATAAATCTCAATAACTAGTAAGAATCGATGTAATTTGAATTACTTTACGAGGATTCCAGGAACACGCCTTCTTAAATACATCTGTCCACAACATTGCTGCGCATCTCAATTAAGTAAGTACGTTGACATCATAGCTTGGTTTAAGGCAGAGGGCGGCACATTAATACTAGAAATGGTTTAGCGTTGTAGATCACAAGAGCAATAGATAAGCATCAATATGTCTTGGCGATTCGTTCATCCAAATGACATAATAGTTTAATGCGGAGGTAAGCATAAATGTTTCCAGGTTATTCAGGGTTGCTAGGCGCCCTACGCCCTTGCAGTGGTCTCTGTGGCTGAGCTGAGCGCATCGTATTTCCCATTTGAGAAGTCGAGGGAAACACTGCCATTCGGCCACTTGATACTGATTGGACATAGAACGGTGATCGCAGAGCTGAAGATGAGTTGGGCCGACTACTACTACTGACTACTGTACCAAGGTTGAACTAAATCACGCCGCATTATTTAATTTTCATCCATGCCAACCTAGACTACCCTAGTAACTAATAACTGAATTAACTCTACTAGAGTTAATCTTATTAACCTTATTACCTATTATAATAGTTATTAGCCTTAATAACTATTACTTTATATAATAAATTAATATAATACTAATATATATAAGTACTAATAACCTTTTAAAAATTAAGCTATTAACTATTTAAGAAAAAAATATTTTATATATTATATAATATTATACTTTTAATATAATATATTTAATAAGTAAGTATAATAAATAAGAAAATATAATATAAATCCCTTAACTTTTAACTTAACTATCTAGTTAATTAATTCTTAACTATTTATAATACTATAGCCTTTAAATAAAGCTAGAGTTATTTTTACCTTTTAAGCCCTTTAAAATAACTTAAAATTAAATACTTAATATACTATTAAGATCTATTAAGTTAAGTAAATAAAGCTATATTACTGCTAATAAGGCATTTAATTATAATATAATTTTATATTTAATTTATAAAAACTATCCTTTTTATAATCCTTTTTATATATATTCTTTTAATTTATTTAACTCTTATTTATTAAAAAGGTAAATCTTTTATATTAAAAGGTTTTTATTAATAAGGATAATTTTATAATCCTAATAGCTATATTTAAGTATTTTATATTTAATTTTAATTAAAATAATTTATTATATATTTAATATTTATTTAAGATATTATATTTTTAATTTTAAGTTAATATTTTATTTTTTTATTTTCTTTAGTTATATTCTATAAGGATTCTTAAGATTTATTATTTCTTACTTATTATATATTTTCTTTATATTTCTTTTAAAATTAATAAACTCTATATTTATATATTCTTTTATTTTTATAATTTAATATTTAAAATCTCTTATAATTTATTATAATCCTTTTTATATAACTATTTAAATTACTTAAAAGTATAATTTAGCTAATTAGCTAATTAATATATAGATCTATTTATTTAAATTATAATATTTTTAATAAGATATTTATTTTTATTTTAATAAGAAAATTTTAAAACTTTCCTCTTAAAGTTTTCCTTAAATATAAAAATAAAGTAATTAATCTCTTAATTTATAATTCTATTATTATAATTAAAGAGTTATCCTTTTATATTAATAATTAAGTAAAGTAGTTATTTCTTTTTTTATAATAATATTAGCTTTATAACTATTTTTAAATTAATAAAGTTTTATTTAATTATATTATTAATTTATATATTTAGCTATTTTCTTTTAATTTAAATTTATAGTATTAAGTAATTAAGATTATTATTTTATATAGCTCTTAAAGTATTTATAAACTTAATTATTATTAGCTTTATTATAAATAGTAATTTTTTTTTAAATAATTTAAGTAATTTCTATTATTTTAATTATTAAAGTATATTATTTTATTATTCTCTTTCATTTTTTATAATTAAGTTTTTTAAGTATTTAAATTTTCTTTTAATAAGTTATTTAAAATTTTATTAGCTTTTTTAATTAATTTTAACTTTTATTAAATATCTTTTAATTTTTTTAATTTTTTTAATTTTAATTAATAATTTATTAAATTAAATTAAAACTTTATTATTTTAAGGTTTTTATATTATATATATATTAAGTAATTTATTATCTTTTTAAGTAAATAAGGTTTATTATTAAGTATTTTAATATTAATATAAAAATATAATTATTATCTTTTTTTACTTTAAAATAGATTTTATATTAATAGTATTTATATAATACTTATAATATTTTATTATATTTATTATTATTAAAAAGAGTTTTAATATTATTTTTAATATTAAATTAAAGTTTTTTATATAATAAGTTTATAGCTTTTATTATATAATATATTTAAATATAAAAGTTATTTATAGTAAAAATATTATAATATTTTTTAGCAGTTTATATATTTTTTCTTAAGGCTTATAAATATCTATTAACTTTATTTATTATATAAAAGTTAATATAATTTTTTTTATTTTTTTTTATTTTTTTATTTTATTTATAAATGTTTTTTATAATAATTTTAATAGCTTTTCTATTTTATTTATATTATAAAAGTATTATTATTATTTAATATATAAGTAATATATATATTTTATTTTATTAATATTTTTATTTTATATTATATTTTTATTTATATAAATATATTATTAACTTAATAGTTAGTTTTTAATAAGATATAATATATTTAATAAGTAAGTATAATAAATAAGTAAATATAATACTTTCCTATATACTTTTTATTATTTAAATAATAAGATTATTATAATTTATTTAATTAATTAAAATTACTTATTATATTTTTCCTTAAATACCTTTAAAACTTATTAATAGGTTTTATATTATATTTAGTCTTATTATATATACTATATTATTAAATACCTAATTTAATTAATTTTCTTTAATTATTACTTTTTAATAATTTACTTACTACTTATATATTAATATCTATTTAATTAATTACTTATAATACTTCTTTTATAATTATAAGTCTCTTTTATATAATTTAATTCTTTTTAATTTTTAATATTAAATTAGCTTTTTATTTCTTTTTTAAAGGTTTTAAATCTTATTTCTTATTAAAGTAATTTTATATATAGTTCTTTTTACTATTTTAATAAGAGATTAAATAGTATTAATAATTAACTTTAGAGAGCTATTTTAATATCTTTTAATTTAACTCTTAAGGTATTTATTTTAAGATTAAGCCTTATTAGCTATTATTAAGGTGTTTAAAATCTAAAAAGTAAAAGGTTTAATTACCTCTATTAAAAGAGTTAAAGTCTATAGCTATATATTAAGCTTTAAAATAATATAATTTAAATTAAAAAGAGTAAATTTAGCCCCTTTATAACCTCCTTATATATTACTTTTTATAAAAATAGCTTTATATATAATATATAAGGTATTAAAAAACTTAATTTTAAAAATATAAATTATAAAGTATTTAATTAAATACTTTATTTATTAATTATAAGCCTTTTTAAAGGCTTAAAGTACTTAATATTAAGAGATTAAAAAATAAAAGGTATAAATAAATATATAAAATATAATAATATTCTTCTCTTATAATACTTTTAAATTTAATAAAGTAATAACTTTTATAACTATTAAGAATTAAAATATAATAAGAATTAATTAATTATTTAATTATAAACTAATTAAAATGCTTTAATTAATTAAGATCTAATTAATTATTAATTTATTTATTTTAATTAAATATAATAATTTAATTATTAAAGAGGTTATATTTTTAATATTAATTTATAAGGTAATATTAACTTAAATTAATAATAAATAGTGCAATTTATTAACCTTTAGTATTAATTACTTTAATTATAGTAATCTATTTATAGTTTTTAAATTATATTAATTTTAATTTCTTTTATCTCTTTATAGTTATAATAATTATTTTAAATTATATAAGGCTTATTATAAAGCTAATTTTATTAAAGTTTTAAATATTATTTAATTAAATATTATATTTTATAATTATATTTTCTATAAGTTAAACTAGCTTTAAATAATAATTAGATTTTTATATTTAGCTCTTTAATAGTTATATCTTTAAAATATATATGTTTTTAACTTTAGTAATTATTTAATAAAGTTATAAGCCTAATATATACTAATAGGTATATATTATAGTTTATAAGTAGGGAATTAGCTATTTCTTTTATAAAATACAATTATAAGAGGAATTTATATAAATTTAAATTAAAAAGAAATTAAACTATTATATTCTCTTTTTAATTAAATAGTTTTTATAAATTAAGTATAAAATTGCATTATAATTAAATGCCTTACTAATAGTAATATAACTTTATTTACTTAACTTAATAGATCTTAATAATATATTAAGTACTTAATATTAAGTTATTTTAAAGGGCTTAAAGGGTAAAAATAATTCTAGCTTTATCTAAAGGTTATAGTATTATAAATAGTTAAGTTAATTAATTAAATAGTTAAGTTTAAAGTTAAGAGATTTATATTATATTTACTTATTTATTATACTTACTTATTAAATATATTATATTATTTTTAATACTTATATTTTTTTAAGTTTTTTAATTTATTTTTTTATTATTTTATCTTTTTATTTTTTTTCTTAAGTATATCTTTATTATATTTACTATTTATATATTTTTTATAATAATCTTATTATTTCTCTTTTATATTATTATTTCCTTTAGGCTTTACATTTTTAATATATTAAATATAAACCTTATTAAAACTTTTAAAGGGGTCTTATAGCTACTTATAAGAGCTTATAAGGTATATTTTTTATACTATTTATAGTTTAAGTTTAGCTATTATTATACAATTAGCTATATTATCTTATATAGTATATTTTTAATATTTAAGTATATTATACTATTTAAAGGTCTTTATTATTAGTAATTTTTAATATTTAAATCTTATTATAATTTAAATTTTATAGCTTTTATAGCTATAAGTAACTCTTTATTATATATTTAAATTAATTATAATTATAAGTATAGTATTTATATTTAAATATATTTTATAGCTAATAGCTATATTTTAATTAAATAGCTCTTAAAGCTATTAATTCTATTTAATTTATAAATATATTTTAAGTTTTTTAATTTTATATTTATTTTTTATTTTTTAAATAATCTTTTTAAATAAAATAAAATAAATTTTTAATATTTCCTTTAATTAAAAATATAATAATTAATATCTTCTTTTTAATATATTTAATTTATTTAAAAGTAATTAAAAGTACCTTTCTATTTAAATTATAAATAAAAATATATTATAGACTTTCTTATAAATAGTATTAATAAAAATAACTTAATAGATTTATTTAAGTTATAATAATTAATTATAAAGTTAAAAGTTAATACTATTTAATATAATAAATTATTTATTAACTTTTATTATAAGGTATATAACATTAAGCTATTAAAGTATAGCTATTATTTTTATTATATTTAAAGTACTTTTATAAATATTATTAATAAATATTTTAATAATATAATAATATTATATAATATTTATATAATATAATTTAAATAAAAGCTATTAAATAATATATAATAAGTAAGTAAAATAAATAAATAAATAAAATAAAATTCTTTACCTTTTTAAAATAAATTATAAAAAATATAATAAACTATTTAATTAATTTAAATTAATTATTATATTTATCTTTAAATACCTTTAAAAAACTAACTAATAGGTCCTTATATTATATTTAAGCTTATTATATATATAATATTATTAAATATTTAATTTAATTAATTTATTTTAATTATTACTTTTTAATAATTTAATTAATATTTATATATTTAATATATTTAATAAGTAAGTAATGCACTTTTCCCTCTTATATTTAACTTTTTATATAATTAATTAGTCTTTAATAACTAGTAATATTAAAACCTTTAATATATATAATAAGTAGGCAGTATAGATAACTAAGCGGTATAAAAATCCCTTACTTTATATCTATACTATTAAATTAATTAATTTTTAACTATATAATATATCGCAAGTTAATAAAGAGTCTTATATTCTTCTTACACTTTAGGCCTATTAAAAAGACTTAAAATTAAGTCTATAATAAGCTGTATTTCTTTATAATACTTACTTTTATACCTTTTACTATTAATCTTAAGGTTATTAGGCTTATATTAATTATATTTTAAATAGTTAAAAACTATCTAATTAGAAAAAATAGGATATAATTAAATATATTTTAAATTTAAATTTATAAGGATTTCCCTCTTAATATTATAATATTAAAGAAATAATAAATTAACTACTTATTAAATATAATATAATACTAATTAATAAGTATTAAGCTATTAATTTTATTAAATAGTAATTATAGCTTAAAATATATTCTTTTTATAAATATAACTATTAAAGAGATTAATATAAAGATCTAATTACTATTTTAACTAATTTAAGTTAATAGAAAATAATTATAAAATATAATATTTAATTAAATAATATTTAAAACTTTAATAAGACTAGCTTTATAATAAGCCTTATATAATTTAAAATAGTTATTATAGCTATAAAAGGTAAAAGAAATTAAAATTAATATAACTTAAGAACTATAAATAGATTATTATAATTAAGGCAATTAATATTAAAAGTTAATTAATCTTACTATTTATTATTAAATTAAGTTAATATTACCTTATAAATTAATATTAAAAATATAACCTCTTTAGTAATTAAGTTATTATATTAAATTAAAATAAATAGACTATTAATTAGCTTAATATTAACTAGCTAAAGTACTTTAATTAGTTTATAATTAAGTAATTAATTTATTTTTATTACCTTTTAATTTTTAATAGTTATAAAAGTTATTATTTTATTAAATTTAAAAAGTATTATAAAGAGAAGAATATTATTATATTTTATATATTTACTTATATCTCTTATTTACTTTAACCTCTTAATATTAAGTACTTTAGGCCTTTAAAAAAGGCTTATAATTAATAAATAGAGTATTTAATTAAATACTTTATAATTTATATTTTTAAAATTAAATTCTTTAATACCTTCTATATTATATATAAAGCTATTTTTATTAAAAGTAATATATAAAGAGGTTTTAAAGGGGATAGGCTTATTCCTTTTAATTTAAATTATATTATCTTAAAGCTTAATATATAGCTTTAAAATTTAATCTCTTTAATAAAAGTAATTAAACCTTTTACTCTTTAGACTTTAAAGACCTTAATAATAGCTAATAAGGCTTAGTCTTAAAATAAATACCTTAAGAGTTAAATTAAAAGGCATTAAAGTAGCTCTATAGAGTTAATTATTAATACTATTTAATCTCTTATTAAGGTAATAAAGAGAACTATATATAAAGTTACTTTAATAAGAAATAAAATTTAAAACCTTTATATTATAACCTAGCAGTTATATTATATATATTTTACCTTTTCTATTAATTACTTTAAGTCTTACTTATATTAAAGTAAACTTATTAAAAAGCTTACTTTTATATAAATAAGCCTACCTTATAGCTTACTTAAGATAATATAAACTTTCTATAAAAAATTACTATAAGCTTTATAAGCTTTCTTAAAAAGCTTACTATTATATTAATAAACTATCTAAGTATATATATATCCCTTAATATTAATTAATTATATTTAGCTTACTAGCTATTAATAAAACCTTTTTACTTAAATACATTTTACTTACTCTATTTACTATTAAGAAATATAATACTTTATTACTGCTTAATTTATATACCTTATAACTCTACTAATATAAATTAATATAAACTAGTTTACTTATTAAGAAACTTAACTATTACACTTTAAGAAGGAAATAAAAAGCTAAGCTAGTATTAAAAGTTAAAAAGAACTAAATTATATAAAGGAGACCTTATAACTATAAAAGAAGTATTATAAGTAATTAATTAGATAGATATTAATATATAGGTAATAAGTAAATTATTAAGAAGTAGTAATTAAAGAAGGTTAATTAAATTAGATATTTAGTAATATAGTATATATAGTAAGACTAAAATAATTTAAAAACCTATTAAAAAGTTTTAAAAGTATTTAAAAAAGAGTATAATAAGTAATTTTAATTAATTAAATAAATTATAGTAATCTTATTTTTAAATAATAAAGGGTATATAAGAAAGTATTATATTTACTTATTATTATACTTACTTATTAAATATATTATAAATAGTAAGTAAATTATTAAAAAGTAATAATTAAAGAAAGTTAATTAAATTAAATATTTAATAATATAGTATATATAGTAAAACTAAATATAATATAAGAACCTATTAGGAAGTTCTAAAGGCATTTAAGGAAAATATAATAAGTAATTTTAATAAATTAAATAAATTATAATAATCTTATTATTTAAATAATAAAGGGTATATAAGGAAGTATTATATTTACTTATTAAATTATTATAGTTACTACTTAATAAATTAATAGCTTAATACTTACTAATTAGTAATATATTATATTTAATAAGTAGTTAATTTATTTTTTAATATTATAATATTAAAAGGGAAATCCTTATAAATTTAAATTTAAAATATATTTAATTATAACCTATTTTTCTTAATTAGATAGTTTCTAAATATTTAAAATATAATTAATATAAGCTTAATAACCTTAAGATTAGTAGTAAAAGGTATTAAAGTAAATATTATAGAGAAATGCAGCTTATTATAGATTTAATTTTAAGTCTTCTTAATAAGCCTAAAGTATAAAAAGAATAAAAGACTCTTTATTAACTTATAATATATTATATAATTAAAAATTAATTAATTTAATAATATAAATATAAAGTAAGGGATTTTTATATTACTTAGTTATTTATACTGCCTACTTATTATATATATTAATTAATATAAAAAGCTAAATAATTAATTTATATTTAATAGTTATAAATTAATATTACCTTACTAATTAATATTAAAATAATAATCTTTTAAGTACTTAAGCTATTATTATAATATTAAATAGCTAAATAAATAATAAAATAGATCTTAATTAATTAAAGTATTTTAATTAATATATAAATAAGTAATTAATTAGTTTTTATTATCTTTTAATTTTTAATAGTTATAAAAATTATTAATCTATTAAATTCTAATTATATTATAAAGTTAATAATATTATTATATTTATATATCTCTTTATTTATTATATTTATTTTAATTACTTAAAATTAAATATTTTAAGCTATTAAAAAATATATATAAATAAAAAATAAAATAATTAATTAAATAGTTTATAATTTATATTTTTAAAAATAAATTCTTTTTAGCTTTTTATATTACCTTTTAATTAATTATAATTAAGTTAAATATTAAAAAGGGTTTTAAAAGGGCTAGCTTTACTTTTTTTAACTTTAAAGTTATAATCTTAAAGCTTAATATATAGCTATAGACTTTAATATTTATTAAAGAGGTAATTTAATAAACTTAAGCTTAAACTTTAAAGATCTTAAATATAATCCTTAAGGATAAATTATAGTCTTAATACCTTAATAATTAAATTAAAAGATATTATAATAGCTCCTTAAAGTTAATCCTTAAAGCTCTTTAATCTCTTATAAAAGTAATTATAATAAATATATAAAAGAATACTTTATTAAAAGCTAAATATTAAAAGCTATATAAAATAAATAATATATTTAATTAATAAAATAAAGTAAAAAAGATATATTTATAAAATAAAGAGATTTTAATTATATAAAAAGGTTATAATTTAATTAATTAAATAGATATAAATATATAAGTATTAATTAAATTATTAAGAAGTAATAATTAAAGAAGGTTAATTAAGCTAGGTATTTAATAATATAGTATATATAGTAAGCCTAAATATAATATAAGGACCTATTAAGTAATTTTAAAGGCATTTAGAGATAAATATAATAATTAATTTTAATTAATTAGATAATTTATTATATTTTTATTATAATTTATTTTAAAAAGGTTAAAAATTTTATTTTACTTACTTATCTATCCTACTTACTTATTATATATATTAATTTATCTTAAGATAGTTAAGATTTTTATATTACTTACTTATTTATTTTACTTACTTATTATATATATTATATTATATTTAATAAGTAGTTAATTTATTATTTTTATAATATTATAATATTAAAAGGGAAATCCTTATAAATTTAAATTTAAAATATACTTAATTATAATTTATTTCTCTTAATTAGATAATTTCTAACTATTAGAAATATAATTAATATAAGTCTAATAACCCTAAAATCAATAGTAGAGAGTTTAAAAGGGGATATTATAAAGAAATGCAATTTATTATAGACTTAGTTTTAAGTCTTTTTAATAAGCTTAAAATATAAGAATAATATAAGCCTTAATAGTAAATTATAATATATTATTTAATTAATAATTAATTAATTTAATAGTATTAATATAAAGTAAAGGATTTTTATTTTACTTACTTATTATATATATTATAATAGTTAGGTTTTTTAAAAGATAAATTAATTTATATTATATTTATATTAATAAAGTTATAAAGTATTATATTAAATAAAATAAAGTTTTATATCTTTTAATAGTAAATAATATAAATTAAATATATTTAAATAAAGATATTTTATTAATAGCTATTAAGTTAAATATATTAATTAATACTAATAGATATATATATATATACTTATATATATATAAGTTAAATAGTTACTATTTAACTTCTATAGGGTAAGTTAATACTAATTAGGGGAAAATAATAAGGATACTACTTATTACATGCATTAGACTTATTAGGTTATAACACTACCAGGTCACAAACTGTAGACAGCATATCGGAGGCTGCTCCTTATATTGCGGGTGTTATCGCTTACTTGCTTACTTTAGAGGGTCTGCGTACGCCCGCTTAGATCTGGACCTGAGTTAAGGAGCTGGCAATTAAGGATAAGATTATGGATACCAAGGGTATTCCTAACCTTTTCCTGTATAACGGAATTGGCAAGTAATATCTATCTGTTAAGATATTTGGAATGTCGGATGGGAATGAGTTTCGTGGTTAATTCCTAGAGTACAAGATACAAATAAAGTAGATTTGATGCCCAGTCCAAGTTTGTCGCTGCTTTTGGGCGGATATACTGATGGGTGTTATGTTTGCAGGACTTCCAGTACCAATTCTCCACAAATCCTAACTACTAGTGGAAAAAGCATTATATGGGTTACCTCCTTGTCTCAGATAGGATATTTCGTTATTAGCATCAGTCGAAAAAAAGACTCTAGGTACTATATATGTGAGATTTCCATTATTAATCTCCTAGATGAGATATTCCTATCTTTGGACTCTGCCAACTGGGCCACCCGTGCAGAACATAATAACTGGCGGAAGAGCAGCTGTAGAAGAGTTATAGTAGTTTGCTCAGACGTAAGCTAGGGTCTCAGTGTCCTGGAGTTATCCCATAGAGTCGATAGTAAATTTACAAGGAGTGGAACCAGAGTCGAAGGTGATGAGGGTTCCTTGTTGACCTGTGCCTTGGGGTTGAGCGCCGTTGAGGCTAACACCGGAGGCACTTAAAGCATATGTTGGTTCTCCAGCAGGAGCCTCCGAAGTTGGAATGGCGTCTGAAGTCATTGCGGCGGATGTCTCGGTGAATGCGGTAGTGTCTTCAGCTGCGGCGGTGGTCGTAGTACTGTCTTCAGATGTGGTGGTAGTCGCGGTAAGCTCAGTGGTCGCCGTCGTTTCTGATTGAGTTTTTTGAAGGTCAGTTATCAAGTCGTACAATTCAACCCAACACAATTAAATAACCACAGATATAAACCTCGCTGTCATTTCAGACAAGGCGATACTAGAAGTTGCCAAGATGGTACTCGTTGCCTCCATCGTTGAGCCAGAGGTAATCGTCGCTGCTTCCAAATCTAAAAGACTATGTTAGCCGTGGTTCCTTGTTGCAGCACCTATACTTACTTGATATGTTCGGTTTGCAGGGACTTGCAACCACGAGGTCCGCGGCAACACGTAGGAGAAACAGACTGCAACGCATTTTGACGGCGTTTATCAAGGGAAGAAGTTGGAAGAAAGCAGAAAAGAGAGGGAACCTGTTGGGCTACGAGGCACTGATATAGTCTCAGCTCCAAATGTCTCGTCTCTCGCAATCGATGGTCTTGGTTTAGCAAGGCACTAAGCTCCCGAAAAAAGAAGGCTGGTTTAAATGGTTAGTGCGCTGGCGCTACTGCAGGGGAGCTGCTGCTAAGCGGAAACAAAAAAGACCCGAGCGGAAAACGCACAGGAAGGTACCCTATAGTCAGTAATAAGAAACCATTGCGAAATTAAAGAGGTGTTCACTACGGGGTTTAAGCCTTTCTCCCGTATTAGGATTCAGGCTCAATGTAATAATTCAGGTCTAAGACGAACTTACAGTTGAAAAAATATAAACTTTAAAATTATAGTTTACAATTCTCTAGCGAGGACATAACAGAGTTCAATTTAGGCGCTATAGATTGTTTTATAATCTTAATATAGACTATTTTAACCCTATTAAAAGTATTTACTTATATCACTCTTATAGTCTACTAATTATACTATCTAAAAATAGGAAGTAAGTAAATAGTTAAGAAAATATATATATAAGTAGATAAGGTTAAGTTAGGGTAGTTAGATAATAGATAGATCTGGTTATATATTAACTCAGTCGCTAGAGACTTTAACTTAAGGAATCTAACTATAGATCCCTCGGTCTGACTTCTCTTAAGGTAAATTACCTAAAGATCTTCCGATAGCTACTTACTAATTAGTTGCAACTTAATCTCTCTATAATACTCTTATAACTGCCTCCCTCTCTATAATTCTAGCCTCTAGAATCATTTAGTAATAGCTTTATATATCTAGGCCTCTTCTAATTATAAATCCTATAGTTAAGTATAGTTCTATACTCTCTCGTTAGTAATTATAGATCCTCTAGCATAAGGTATTTAGCGAAATCTTACGCTCTTTATAATAGCTATTAGCAGCTATTAGGACTATAAATTATAGTTAATTACTTATCGGCACTTAGTCTAGGTAATTAAGTGTTTCTTTATTAACTGTATTAAATTTCCTCTCTTCCTCTTCCTTCTTCTTTATTAGTTAATATCTCTCTCTTATTAACCTTTATACTCTATTATTACTTATATAATATTAATCTTTTTATATATTCTTACTACTACTTTTATTGCTTTTATAATACTTTCCTTTATATAGCCTCCTTTTCTTTATTATATCTCTTAGCTAAGCTATTTATAATATATTAGTAGACTTCCTTTTTATCCCTATTAAGAACTTTAATAGCCAGATTAAAGGTAAGCGCCTATATTACTACTATATACTTTCAGTTAGTTATAATATCTATTATATTTATATCGCTAAAGATAATACTATTTAATGCATTATATATAAGGACTCTTATTAAAAGTATTATATTATAAGTTCTACTTACTCCTTAGTTCCTTATTAGTCTATTACTAATCTATTTATAAGATCCCTAAGGAGTTACTTAATACCGCCTAGCTTATTATTAACTCCTATAATGCTTATATTAATCTTAATACCTAGAATAATCTTATGCCTCTTTAGCACTAGTATATTACTTAGTATTATAAGGATACTATCTCTACCTTTATATCTACCTATAATATAATACTTAACCCTTACTATATTATAATATCTAATTATAATAGTATTACCCCTATTATTTAGGCTTAAGAGTTAGCTACCTATTATAATATTTTTACCCTTATTTACTAAGTAATAGTATATTCTGCACTCCTTCTATAAGTCCTTACCGCTAATAATATCTTCCTTTTTTAAACTAATAAGAACTATATACTTAATAAGGTTAAAAGTAACCTAGCGTCCTTTATACCTATATATAGCTTATCCTATACTAAAGTAGATACCTTAGCTAAGTGCTTAGCTAGCCTTAATAGCTATACTAATTATATTTATTCTAAGGAGAAGCGCTTAAGTTATCTTATTAAGCTCCCTTATAGCTTTAAGGAGGATATCTACTGCACTATTTATTATCTTATTTATACTAATAACTCTATACCTACTATAACTATATATACAGTTAAATAGGGTTCTATTTATTATAGCGCTATTCCTATTAGCTCTTTTTATTCTAATTAATCTACTAGTAATAGTTTTATAGCTTCTACTTATGCCCTTAACACTAGGGTATTTATTTTACCTTGCCTTATTATAGACGATAAGTTACCTAATACTCCTCTTACTAGCAGTATTAACTTACTTAAGCCTCTTCTTACTTAAAGCATTAAGTCTATAGATATTCTCTTACCTCTTAGCCCTTCTAAATATAATAGTATTTTTATTAAGTCTCTTAAGTCTTTTAATATAAATAACTTAAATCTAAAGACTATAATTAATAATTTACCTAACTTTAAAGGTTTTAAGGATTAATTAGTTAGTTATTTCTTTATTTAAAGGTCTTATTCTTCTATTAGGTTATCTAGGAATATAACCTGGCGCTTTATTGCTACTATCTCTCTATACTAATTATTCTATTTCTTATATTATTTCTTTATAACCTTAAGATATTTAGCGATTATACCTTTTGTATTATTTAGGTAGTAGTCTAGCTCTTAAGTATTATACTCTATAGGCTAACCTGCCTATTTAACTAGATAAAATCAATTATTACTTTTATTTTTATATATAATTACTTCTTTTACCTCCTACTTATTAAGCTTATCCTTAAGCTATATTATAGGTAATTACTCTATATAAGGTCTTATTATATTCTATAGTTTAAAGAGGGATATATAAAATATATTATATATATATTTATATGCCTTAAGTAGGCTAACCTAGTATACTTACTTACCGATCTATTTTATAATTTTAACCTTAATATACTTAGGTATAAGCTTTTAGTTCTTAAAGCGCTAATTCTATATAGATATATCAATAAATTAGCTAACTTAGTATTTCTTTAATATATATCTTATATTATAGTACTTTACTTAAGCTTTAGTGGCTTATTACTAATATTATTATACTATATTACGCATTTAGTAAAGCGTCTCTATATACTTATAAACTCCTTATACCTTACTCTTTATTAAAGATAGTATATACTTAATATAATAGGGATAATACCTATAGAGTACCTCTAAAAGTAAAACTCTAATTATTAAGTATTTACTATTATTATATATAAATACTACTTTATCTAATTATATAGCCTACTGTTTTAGTATATTGCCAATATATATATATAGATACTTCTCTAGTATCTAATAAGTCCTTTCTATTTATCTATTAGTTTATAGGTAATATGCAGTAAATAGCTAGCGCTTAATTGCCTATTCTTTTATTAGGTCTTCCTAGAAGTAGCTAGTAATTAACTTATCTTAATTACTAATAATGCCCTTTAGTATATTAAATCGGCACTTAATATACTTATAGAGTAATACAGCTAGGTCTATAGCTTATAAGGTTTTCTATATTAAAATAAATATTATAAATTTTATTATTTAATATATAATAATTAAAATCGCATTATAAGTCTCGCTATTATATTATATACTTTATAGTAACTCTATAATAAAATTAAGACTAATCTCCTAAAATAGAAATAATAGTAATAGTAAAGACTATAAGTAGCTATATAGCCGATATCTTAGCGTATATATGCCCTAATATATCTTGCATTTATCTATATACTTCTAAATATCTTCTATTAAATTAAACTAATAGAACTTTCTCTTTATTAGGTCTAATATTTTCTAAGGTCTTATATATCCTACTCTTAGGTTATTATAATATTAGTAGAGGATTTCTAGCCTTAAGGTCCCCTCTTTTAGGATTACTAACCTATCTTTAAACTATAAGAGTCCCTTAGAAATAGTATATTTCTTATACTTATTAGCGGCTATATAATACTTCCTTAAAATTTCTTAGTATTATTAATCTTTAATTTATAGCTCTTAAATTAATACTTTAAACTTCTAAGATAGGTTTATAGTATATACTATTTTACCTTCTATAAGCTCTCTTATAATTTAATATAAAATATACTACTTTAGAATAGTAACCCTAGCTAGTAATAAGTTTCTAAGCTATTAACTATTAGGCTCCTCTTATATAGTACTCTATTAGTCTTTAGACCTAACTATTCCTTTATATTTACTTTAGGTCATTATTATAATAATAGTCGCTCTTTAAGCTATAGTAGAGGCATTCTATAGATACTATATACCCTAGAATAGAGAAGTCCTAGCATAGGCCTATATAGCTTAAATATATGCTTATATAACCTTAAATCTACCTTTTAATATAGCGATTTTCCCTTAGAGGTTCTTTAGTAATTAGGCTATTAGGGATAACTTCTAACTTAATATTAAAATAATATCCTTATAGGTGATTTTACTTAATATATAATTAGGTCTTCTTAATAGCCTATTAGCTAGGTTAGTCTTCCTAGGTTAATATTTAATATTAAAATTAAATGCAGATAATCTATAAACCTAGTAGGCTAGCCTGCCTTAGAGGTCTCTTACTAAGGAGTTAATTACTCCTTTTAATACCTAATAATCTATTAGGACTTAAAACTTCTCTAATAGTCCCTAAAGGTAATATCCCTAATATTCTAATAACTTAATAATAGCTAGAAGCTCTTATTATCTTATGCCTTATTATTACTTTATCTTAATAAGCTTATATAAGTAATAGGCAATAGGTCGCTATTAGGTATCTACTAACTGCATAAGAATTCCTATAATCGCTTTAATAGATATATCTATCTCTACTTTAATAGGCAGCTTAAGATCCTAATATTAGAGAATAGTCGCTAAGTAAAAGGCTGACTTTAATCTTTAGAATGCTTTTTCTATATCTTCAGTTTAAGTTATTTCTCTTAACTTCCTCTTATTTTTACTCCCTTTTAATAGGGCAATAAGCAGTAATATAATACTAAAGTATCTTATAATAAACTTCTAATAGAAATTATAAAATCTAAAGAATACTTAGATATTTTAATAACACTTAGGGGTCTTTTAGTCCTTAATAGCTTAAATGCAATTATAATCTATCTCTATGCCTTTAGCGGTAATAATATATCTAAAGAATTCTACCCTCTATTAATAGAACTTACATTTAGACTGTTTTATATATAGTTAGGCGGCCTATAGCTGTTATAAAACCTTCTTAAGGTCCTTAGTATATTACTCCTAATCTTTTAAGAAAATAAGTATATTATCTATATATATAATATAATATATATTTAAAAGATTAAAAAGTGCTTAATAGATATATACTTAAAATATAGTAGGTATATTAGTTAGCCTAAATAGTATAATATTATACTTAAAGTAGCTATATCTTATTTAAAATGCAGTCTTCTACTTATTACTTTCCTTAATATTAATCTAATAATAAATATCTTAAATATCTACCTTAGAAATCTATTTTACCTTAATAAGCCTATCTAATAGGTCGCTAATAAGCAGTAATAGATATTAGTTCTTTATAGTTACTTTATTTAGACCTCTATAGTTAATATATAGGTAAAGCATACTGTCCTTCTTTAAAATAAATAGCATTAATGCTCTTACTTTACTCTTAAAATACTAGATTTACTTATTTATTAAGTTCTTAAGGATATACTCCTTTAATGCTTTATATTATTTCTTATTTAAAGGGTAGAAAGGGCCTTATAGAGGTTTCTTATTTAGCTTAAAATTAATAGTATATTAAGCTTCTTTAAGTATTAGTAGAAGTTTTACTAACTGCTTATTAAATATAGCCTTATACCCTTAGAGTTCCTCTAGTAGTTTCTTTAGCTCTAGGGTTCTCTATTTCTTTATTAAGCATTAAGAGATCTAACTCCTTTAGCATTAAGACTGCTAAAATATATAGTATATATACCTTCTCCTTATCCTTAATAATATCTTATAGGAAAGATTTAATATCAGTATCTATAATACTGCTATAATAGAATATATTAGTTACTATATTAATAATAATTCCTTCTATCCCTATAGATAGTTAGGAGAGAATAATATTAAGGCCTTTAGGTCTTATTTATACTTTAGAGAATACTTACCTAATTTTCCTTAGAAGACCTTATTTATCTAAGAGGAAGAATATTAGCCAGTATGCCTTTATAGGCTTTTAAACCTTACCTTAAAATCCTTTAAGGGGGACCAGCTTATAGTCAGTAGCTAGTTAGAGACTAAGCCTCTATACTATATTATAGCTAATAATATCTATTTATACTCCTATATCTAGGAGGATACTTAATAGTTCTTTAGTAGCCTTTTATAGGATAATTGCCTATATAGTAGTATATTCCCCTATAAGAGCTATCTTTACCTTTTAGGTCTTTATATTCTAATAGGGCATAATGTCTTTAACCCTAGTCGCTATACCTTTCAGTTTTCTAAGTATTATAACTTATTACCTAATCGTTTAATAAAAAATCACTTAAGGGCATAAACTTCCTAAATTTTAGCCCCTTATTAGGTCTAACCTTAAGGGCAGCTTAACTTAATATAATTAGTATTTCTTTTAAGGCACTTAAGTAAGATATAACCCTAGTCTCTATAAGTAAAACACTTAATAGTAGAGTTCTTTAACCTATAGGATTATTAACTATTTAGTAATATATTATATAATTAATTCTCCTTATATATATAAGAGAGAAAATTCTTCTTTTAGCTTAAAGAGCTCTATTATAACTGCATTAAGTGCTAGCTATACTTCTATAATTAGGATATATATTTATTTAGCCTCTCTTTAGGAAAGTTACTTTATTTCCTCTTTTAAAATTGCATATTATCGCTAAAATATAGGCTAATATACTCTACTTTATATACTATATCCTTAGTACTCTTAAAGTTAACTATTATCTTATTTAGTTCCTTCTTAATTTATATAAGGAGCTTATATTAATATTAGTGCCTTAATATAGTATTATTATTAATATTTAAAGTTCTTAATAAGTTATAAAGAGCCCTCTACTATATAATAATATAATAGCAACTCCTTACGCTCTATTTAGATTCTTATTAACTGATCCTATATATAATATTCTTATAACGCTAGGTTAATATATTATCGCTTAATAAAGCTAATAAGGTCTTTCTATTTAAGTTTACTTTTCTTAAGTCTAATAATATAATGCCGCTATTTAGTCTATTTCTCTAACTTAAGTCTAAATAATAACTACTTAATCCTCTGCTAGATTATACTAGTTAGTTAGAGACTATTTACTGCTTTAACTGCTTTAATTTAATTATCTACTTAAATAGAAGTAATATCCTTATTTAATACTTTATAATTATAGTTTAATAGTCTCTTATACTCTTTATAAGGAGCTAATATTAAATATTCTACCAGTTATATAATTAATATTTAATGCATTTTAGTTTATCTTACTGACTATTTAGTAAATAAATGCATTTATATACTATTTTAGTCTATAAGGGACTTTATTATTATAATAAATAAATCTAGAGTTCTATCGCTATTATATCTTATAGACCTAGATGCTAATTAGGGACTCCTATTATTATAGTCCTATATAGAAGAGCGGCCTTTATATAGCTATAAACTACTAATATATCCTATAGGACTATCCTACTAAAGGCTTGGCGAGGGTTCCTATATAGTTATCTCTTAATTATCCTTAATATATAGAAAGTCCTCTTATACTTCCTTAATTAAATAGCTAATATTTAAGTAAGCGCTAGGGCTATCTTATTATAGGAATTATAGTTTATCTATTATAGGTTTATATAATATATTATCTTTTATAAGGTATTACTATTTAATTAGATTATCTTTAGTAGGAATCTCTTATCTTATACTATTCTAACTGCACTAACTTCCTAGGTATAGAAATTAAAGAATTATAAGTAGATAGGGTTAAGTTAAGGTAGTTAAATAATAGATAGATCTAGTTATATTGACTTAATTGCTAGAGACTTTAACTTAAGGAATCTAACTATAGATCCCTTAGTCTGACTTCTCTTAAGGTAAATTACCTAAAGATCTTCTGGTAGCCGCTCGCTAATTAGTTGCAACTTAATCTCTCTATAATACTCTTACATAGACTAGCACCTTAAAGGACTATAGTAGAGGATATACCTCTTGCCCTTATTAAATATAATATATTAATATTAATAACTTACCGGCTAATATAGAACTAGCTAATTATATAGCTTAGGCTCCTATAGGTACTATAGTTATATCAGTTAATTTTAATAAGTAATTCTATTTCTATATTAAAGGTAATAATAGGTCGACTTAAAGGCTACCTTAAGGCAATTATATTATATTTATTTTAATAGGCCTAGCTAAGCTAGATTATTAAAATAATATAATCTTTTTAGATCTTAGCTTATACTTTAATGCAGTAAGTAGCTAAGCCCTAGATTAGCTTACTTAAGTATAATAACTTAAGGCCTAAAATAAATATAATAATAGGTCTAACTAAAGAGAAGTAGAAAATAAGAGATTTTAAGGAGGAAATTAGCCTTACTAAGGTTAGAGGTATATAATTAGGTAGTTTTTAGGAGTTTAAGTTACTTTTCTTATTATTTTAAGTATTAAGATTACTTTTACTAAAAGGTAAGAATATAAAGTCTTATTAAGATAGATTAGTATTTAAACCTTATAATTAACTTATAAAACTATAAAGCTAGCTTTCTTTTTATATAATTAAGTAGTCTATTATAATATTTATTTAAGATAATTAAGTCTACTTTTTATAGAAATTAGAAGTTATATTAAGATAGGCTAGTATTTAAACCTTATAGTTACTTTATAAAACTGCAGAATTAGCTATTCTTCTATTTAATTAGGTAATTTAAATAATATTTATTAAATTAAGTTTAAGTTTCTTTTAAAATTAAATAGATCCCTTATAATAGGGTTATATATAATATATATTATATATAAATGCTATAGATAATTAAGGGCTATACTTTTTACTTATATTTAACCTTTTACTTAATTAATTAGTTATTAATAGCTAATAATACTAAATCCTTCTATTAAGGCTAAGACTAACTTTCTACTTATTGCTTTTTAATATTATATCTCTCTATATTAATATTAATCCCTAGGAAGGCAATTCCTAAATCCTAAGCTGCCTTAGCTATTACTTAATACCTTACTGCCTTAATATAGCTTCCTAAATATCCTAGCTATACTTAAAGACTTTCTTTTTATAATAGAAGAACTTATATACCTAAAGTATATTAGCAGAGGTCTAAATATACTAGTAATAATGTACTTACTTAAAAGAGGTTTTAATTTATAAAGAATATAAAAGTAAATATATATATCTACTTAGCGTTATAGTAAATATACTTATCTTAAATCTAGGCCTTTTAGTCAGTTAATATAAAGGGTAAGTAAGTTATATTTATATCTAGCAGTAAAGTAAACTAATTAAAAGATATTAAGGGTATTTACTGCTATTATAACTGCTATTCTTCTCTTAGCTAGCTAATATAAATAATTAGGTAAGCTATTAATCTTACCGATATAGTAGGATACTTTATTAAGAGTTAGAAACTTAATGCAATTAACTATAAATTTAATATATTAAGTATATAAGGTAATATTAATTACTACTAATTAGATACTTTTATAAAATATATTATATTATAAAAAGAGTAAATAAAAGATATTAAATAGTTCTATTAATACTACTTATCTATATATCTATAGAATCTGCTACTAAAGATATATTAAGTAGCTTAAGGGCAGACTATATTATATATTAAGTTAGGAGGTAGGTCTTACTAGAGAGAGCTAATATAAGTAATATAAAAAAAGAAAGAAATTCTAAGGGAAAAAGGAAAGAAAGAGGGCAATTTATAGCTATAGAATTAAGTATAGGGAAATAAGGCTATAATTTACTATTAGGTTATTATAGATAATAGTATGTAATTCTTAATATATACTTAAGAAAGCAGCCTTAAAGTAAATAGGGAGTATCTTACTACTATTATTATTATAGGATATATCTAATTAGGTAGTATCTATATTTATACCTCTATTATCTACTTATTTATTTATTATATATTTTATTAATAACTCCCCTAAGTTAAGTAAAAGCACTATTAACTAAGTATTATTAATAACTCCCTAAAGTTAAGTAAAAGCACTATTAACTAAGTATTATTAATAAACTCCCTAAGGTTAAGTAAAATTACTATTAACTAATTATTATTAATAACTCCCTAAGGTTAAGTAAAAGTATTATTAACTAATTATTATATAACTTATTTATTAATAACTCCCTAAGGTTAAGTAAAAGCACTATTAACTAAGTATTATATAACTTATTTATTAATAACTCCTTAAGGTTAAATTTAACTAATTATTTAAATATATATATAAATATTACTTATAACTTAATTAAGGGATTTTCTATATCTATTTCTAGACTTAAGCTAAAGAAGTCTTTAGTATTATATCTTTAGTAAGTACTATTAATATATATAATAAATAAGTATATTAAATAAGTAAGTATCTTAAAAATCCTAGCCTTAAGATATTAAACCTCTTTAAAATAACTTTAATCTATTTAATTAATTAAAACTACTTACTATACTTATTACTAGAGGTTAGAATATCTACTTAATATATTCTTATATTATACTTAGTCTTACTATATATACTATATCGCTAAATACCTAATCTAACTGACTTTCCTTAATTACTACTTCTTAATAACTTACCTACTACCTATATATTAATATCTATCTAATTAATTACTTAAGATACTTCCTATATAGTTATTATCCCTCTATTTTATAGTTTAGTCTTTTTCTATCTATAGTATTAACTTAATATCTTATTTACTTATTAAAGTTCTTTATTTTCTACTGCTAATAGGGTAACCTTATATATTATTACTTAGCTCCCTTAGAAAGATAATATAAAGCCTTAATAATTAACTCTAGAGAGCTACTTTAATACTATATAATTTATTTAATAAGGTAATTAGACTAAGACTAGTTCTCTATTACTATCTTTAGGGTCTTTAAAGTCTAAGGAGAGGAAGGCTTAATTACCTCCCTAGGGAGGCATTAGAGTCTATAGCTATATATTAAGCTTTAATATAATAGTTTCTAAGTTAAAAGGATAAAGTCTAGCTCCTCTAAAAGCCCCTAGATATTACTCTCTAAAGGTAGCTTAAAAAGTAATATAAAAGGTAGGGAAGAACTTAATCTTTAAATATAAGTTATAAAGTATTTAATTAAATACTCTATTTTTTAATTATAAATATTCTTTAGCATTAAAAAATACTTAATATTAAGAGGCTAAAAGTAAGTAAGATATATAAGTAGGTATATAAAGTATAATAATCTTATAATCCTAATAGTATCTTTTAAAGTTAATAAAGTAATAACTTTTATAACTATTAAGGATTAAGAGATAATAAAGACTAACTAATCGCTTAGCTATTAATTAATTAAAGTGCTTTAGCTACTTAAGACTTAGCTTATTATTTATCTATCTATTTTAACTTATTATAATAACTTAATTGCTAAGGAGGTTACTTTCTTAGTATTAATTTATAAGGTAATATTAACTTAAACTAATAATAAATAGTAAGATTAATTAACCTTTAGTATTTATTATTAAAATTGCAGTAATCTATTTACAGTTTTTAAGCTAAACTAATTTTAATCTTCCTTACCTTTCTAAGCCTATAATAACTATCCTAAACTATATAAAGCCTATTATAAAGCCAATTTTATTAAAGTTCTAAATATTATCTAATTAGATATTATATTTTATAACTATATTTTATATAAGCCTAAACTAGCTATAAATAATTATAGGATTTTTATATTTAGCTCTCTAATAGTTATATCTCTAAAAGATATATATCTTAGCTCTAGTTATTACTAAATAAAGTTATAAGCCTATTACTTACTAATAGGTAATATATTACAGTCAGTAAGTAGAGAATTAGCTATTTCCTCTATAAAATGCAGTTATAAGGGAAATCCTTATAAATTTAAATTAAGGATAAATTAAACTATTATCTATTTTTCTAAATTAAAAGTTTTTAAGAATTAGGGATAGAATTATATTGCAATTAAAAATGCTATCTTAATGGTAATATAAGGTATAATAGTTTACCCTATAGATCGTTATAGTATATTAAGTCTTTAGATTAGGGTTATTTTAAAGGGTAAGAAAGGTAAGAAGGATTCTAGCTTTATTTAAAGACTGTAATATATTAAGTTATTAAGAAATAACTAATTAGATAGTAAAGATATAAAATAAGGGATTTTTATAATACTTGCTTATTTATAATACTTACTTATTAAATATATTATACCTTAATTAGATAATTTTCTATATCTATTTTTAAAGTAAAGCTAGAGAAGTCTTTAGTACTATATCTTAATAGGTATAGTTATTTTATATTATATATTTTTCCCTTAAAATATCCCTTACTAAGTTTACCTATATTAATTAATTACTAGCTAAATAGGTCTAGGCTATATTTAGTAGTAATATAAGTAGGGGTTAACTATATTAAAATTAGCCTTAATTAAATAAAAGATTTAATATTAAACTATATATAGTAAATAAATAAAATATAATATTATTAATTAACTAATTATATATTAAAATAATATATATTAAAGTAATAGCATAATGCAATATATAGAATATTATTTTTCTAAAATAGTTAATAGCTCAGCTAAAAAAAGGTTATTAGCACCTATATATATTAGCGTCGCGCTAATCTTCTACTTAATAAAATAGTTAATAGCCCTAATAACCTTTATAATAATTAATAGAGTTATTAATAAAGAATAATAAGCTGCAGCTAATATCTTATAACTAAAGTAATAGAAATCCTATATTGCCTACTCTATTAAGTTTTAATAACTTACTGCTAAAATAGGATAAGATAATAAAGCACTTATAGAAATCTACTACTAAAGCCTTAAAGAAGAAATTAAAAATAAACTTTATAAGGCTAACTAACTTAATAACCTAATTAAGTATATTACTATAGCTATTAAGATTAATAAATAATAATATAAATATAAATAAGAGAAGATTAATACTATATAAAAGGGAAGTAATTTTAATTTTTACTTCTTAAATTAATATTAAAATAATAACTATAGTAACTATTATAACTCTTAACTACAATAATAAAATAATAAGAATACCTCCTATAGAACCTAATTAAGACTAATAGACCTAGGAGCTACTTAAATAATAGAATAATAAAGAGACCTCAGTAAGTGTAAATGCTATAACTGTAATTAAATAGGATATATAGTATAATACTACCTATAACTAAGAAAACTAAAAAACCCTAATTAAGGTAAGTAGATATTAAATATAATTAATATATAAAAACCTTAAATAGCAATATAAACTTAAATACTTAAAATATATTAAAATAGCTATAATATAGTAAATAGAACTAATTTAATTTAATAGCTATAAACTGCTAACTAGGAAAATTACTATACTAAAAGCTTAATATAAAGACCTAAAGAATACTTTAAAAATTTAAAAGAAGTCTAAAAATAAATTAATATTAAATTAACCCTAAAGTAAAAGAAAAGATAAGCCTATTTTAATAGACTAAAAGTAAAAGAAAGATAATAAATTCTAATATAGAAAAGAAGAAATAAAATAAAAATTGAAAATATATAAATATTAAGAGTAATAATAACCTTAATAAGCTTATAAGGTAATTAAGTAATAGATAATATCCCTATATAAATAAAGATATAGCAAAAGGAAGAATAAGTGCTAATAGAATAAGATATAGCGTATTACCTATAAACTAAATAATAATAATATTTCTATAATATAGGATATAGAGGAAGAGTAGCTAGAGCTACTATAAGAAACCTCTATAATAAGATAAAGAAACTAAAAATAACTAAAAGAAACTATACTAACCTCTATATAATAAATAAAATTAATAAATATTTATAAGCCTTAAAGAAGGTAAATATAAAATATAAGAGAATATTATAATACTTTTACTATAAATAACCTTTATATTTAAGTATACTATATAGTAGAGGCTATAAACCTATTTTATAAAAAACCTTAATTTAATATAAAGGATAATATTAAAACTCTTCTTAATAATAATTATAATAAAATTTTATAGGTATTATATAAATACTATTAATATAAGATCTATCTTAAAGTAAAAAAAGATAATAATTATTTTCTTATAATAATATTAGAAATACTTAATAATAAACCCTACTTACCTAAAGAAATAATAGGCTATTTAATATATATATAGTATAAAAACCTTAAAGTAGTAGAGCTATAATTTAACCTAGCTTACTATTAATAATAAGAAAAAGTATAAAAAACTAAAGAAGATATCTAAAAGAACTTATAAATCCTTAAAGAAGCTAATAAAGAGTTTAGGGAACTTATATAAAAAAGGTATAAAGAACCTTAAAGGAATAATAAATCCTTAAAAGAAATAAATAAGTTAGATTATATATAGGAAATAAATAGACTTTACCTTATTAATATCTATAATAACTTATAAATACTTAATAAATACTAATATATAGAATTAAGAAAAGATAAATACTATCTATAATAGAGCTATAGATAAGTAAAGTATAAGGATAAATAGGGCTTAGACTATAAAGTGCTTTAAGAGCTATATAAAATAGTAAGCCTAACTGCCTAGTACTATAGATTTAAATTAAGGGGAGATAGCTAAATACTTAAATAGATTATAAAGCTAAATATAACTTTATTAATTTAAAAATAGTTATAAAGTTAAAAATCTAATAATAAAAAAAAAAAGAGCCTTACTTAATTATTAATATAGAAAAATAACTCTTTAATTATAATAATAGAATTATAGACTAAAAGGCTAATTACCTTAAGGTAAAAATCTTAAGGAAAAATTAAGAAGTTAGCTTTAATATTATTCCCTTAAGAGGAATAGTAGATATACTATTTAGAATACTATAGCTTAAAAGTATAAACTTAAATATCAATTAAATAACTAGTTAAGTTCTTACCTTAAGGAACTTAAATAGTAATAAGCTAATAATAATAATAAACTATAAGAGATTTTAAATTATAATTAATAGAAAAGGTATAAAATAGTATAAAGTAGAGTCTTTAATACCTCTAAGAAGGAGAATATAAAGGTATATAATAGGTAAATAATAAAAATAGATCTTAAGTATCTTAATAAAATAAGACTTATATAAGGAGATATAGCTAATAAAAATAGAAGATAAGCTATAAAATATACTAATAGAATATTAAATATATAATAAACTATTTTAAAAAGAATTTAATATAAAAATACCTAAATATAATAATTAAAATTATAAGATTAACCTTATTAATAATAATATCCTATTTTAAAAGATTTACTTACTTAATAAAAAAGAACTTATAGAGTTAAGAAAATACCTAAATAATAGACTAAAAAAAGGATATATTAAGTAGTTAATATCTTTAGTAAGAGCACTAATAATATTTATTTTTAAGAAAAATAGAAAGCTATAACTAATAATTAACTATTAATAGTTAAATATACTTACTATTAAAAATTAAATACTATTTCTACTTATTATAGAACTAAAGGACTAATTATAGAGGAAATAGATCTTTATCGCTTTAGACCTTAAGGGAGCTTATAACCTAATTAGAATTAAAAAAGGAAATAAATAGAAAATAGCATTTAGAATTAAATTTAGACTCTTTAAATACTTAATTATACTATTTAGCCTTATTAATATATTTATAATATTTTAATAGATAATTAACTATATACTATAATAGTACCTTAATATCTTTATTATATATTACTTAAATAATATCCTAATCTTCTTAAATAATAAAGAAGAATATAAGAAATATATCTATAAGGTTTTAAAAGCACTTTAAGATACTAAACTACTAGTAGAACTAGAGAAAAGTTACTTTTATATTAAAGAAGTAGACTTCTTAAGATATACTATTATATTAAGTGAAATTAAAATAGATTAAAAGAAAATTTCAGCAGTATAAGACTAGCTATTACCTACTTTAGTTAAGGAAGTATAAAGCTTTTTAAGTTTTACTAACTACTATTAAAGATTTATTAAGAACTTTAATAAAATTATAAACCTATTAATAGAACTTATAAAAAAGGATTAGAAGTTTATATAGCTAAAAGATATATAATAGGCATTTAAAAAACTATAAGATATTATATTAAAAGAATTAATATTAATTATATTTAACTTTAATAAAGAAGTAAAACTAAAAATTAATACTTTAAACTATATATTAAGAAGATAAATTAAATAATATAATAATAATAGGAAATTATATCTTATTGCTTTTTTATATAAGTTATATAGAGTAGAGTTAAATTACTTTATATATAATAAGGAGTTCTTAGTAATTTTTAAATACTTTAAAGAATTTAAATACTACCTTATAGAAAGTAAATATTAAATTAAAATCTATACTAATTATAAGAATATTATCTATTTTACTATAATATAAAAACTTAACTAATAATAAATAAAGTATACTAAATATCTATATAAATTTAATTTTATTATTATCTACTAAAAAGGATTAAATAATAGGTAAGCCGATACTATTAGCTAATAATTAGACTTTAATATAAGTACTACTAAAGCTAAGGAATAACTCCTTAAAAAAACACTAAATAGAGAATATAAGCTTATATAGTAAGTGTAAATATTAGGATTAATATATAATAGACTCTTTTATTTAAATATAATAGAAATAGTAGAACTTTAAGAACTGCTAGAAGAAAGATATTAAAAAGGATACCTTAATTATATTAAAATAATAAAAAACTAACTAAAAATAATAAGAAGAGCCTAATATGCTAATATTAAAAAAATAATTAATAATATTATTAAGAGATATAAGTAATATAGTTTAAATAGCATTTAGAAATAAGAAATAAAGTATTTTAAATAAGTCGAGCTAGATAAAATGCTATAAGATTACTATAATACCTTAGGACTTATTACTAAAAGTAAAAGAAAAACTATAAATTAAAATAAAAAATAGAAAGAAAGAATTAAATTAAATATAACTAGATATAATATATAAAAACCTATTAAGAAAGGAGCTACTATATAGCTCTATAATAGTAAGACTTAAGTACTAAAGGAATTATAATATAAATTAATATAGAAGGTATATAAGCACCCCCTATATAGACACTAAGGTATTATAAAGATACTTAAAAGAGTATAAAAACACTTTAACTGGGATAAAAGTTAAGAAATAGTAAAATAAGTTATTAAATAATATAACTTATATATAAAGATAAAAGCGCGCTAATATAAGCCGTATAGGGAACTCTAACCCCTACTAGTAGTATAATAACTATAGGACTTAATTATAATAGATTTTATTACTAAATTACTACTATTAAAAGAACCTTTAATTAGAATCTTCTATAATAGCATATTAATAATAGTAAATTGACTTATTAAGTTCTATTACTATATCCCTTACTAGGAATTAACTAAAGTAAAATAGATAGTATATATTTTCTATAATAGGATTTTTAGAAACTATAAGTTACTATTTAAAATTATCTTAAATAGAGAAATTATATTTACTAAAAAGTCTTAATAGACCTTATTAGCCTTATTAAGTACTAACTATAAAATATCTATTGCTTTTTAACTTTAAATAGATAGTTAAATAGAATAAATAAACTAAATATTAAAATAATACTTAAGATACTATATTAACTATAAATAGAATAATTAAATTAAAAAGCTACTAATTGCCTAATTTACTTATAATACTATATATAATAAAAGCATTAAGTTAATACTAGCTTATATTAATTTTAAATTTATACTTAATACTTATTATAATAAATAAAATCCTAAGATAATAAACCCTATAGTAATACTTAAAGTAAATAACCTTAAGAACTTATATAAGGAAATAAAGAAGGAATTAGAATATATTAAATAATAAATAAAGCGTTATTATAATATTAAGAAGGTAAAGGGATTAACCTTTAAGGAGGGAGATATAGTCTACCTATCTATAAAAAATATTATAATAAAACGACTTTTATATAAACTTAATTATAAATATATTAAATTATATAAAATTAAATAATAAGTTAAGAAGGATATATATAACTTAGACCTATCCCCTAAAGTTAGACTTTATTTAGTCTACTATATCTCTTTTCTTAAATTTACTGCTAGTACTATTTAAATTAAAACCGATAATAAACCTAAAGAAGTTAATAGACTGGAAGTATATAAAGTAAAAGAAATTAAAGATATATAAAAATTAAATAGATAAATAATATATTTAGTAAAATAGAAAAATTACTTAAAAAATAAAAATATATAGAAACTATTAAAATATCTAATTAATACTTAATAACTCCTAAAGAAGTTCTATTAGACTTAAATTTAGGCTTAGAGAAAACCTTACTTTAATTAATAACCTTAATAGCTCTAGCTAATTATATCTCTACTGCAATAAAAGACTTAGCATTTTTAATAGCCTTTAAATTATTAAGAGTTTTAATATTTTAATAAACTATCTTATTAATATACTTTTAGAGCTGCCTTTTTTAATAATATAACTATATAAAATAGTTTAAATATTTATTTACTTATTATTATAAAGATAATAGATTATTTTTAGTAATTTCCTTTTCTTTCTTTAAATAATACTTCTTAGCGATAAAACGATCTACTAGATATATTAGGAAAAATATATACTATAAAGATAAAACTAAGGAAATATAAAAAACTTACCGGCTAAAAGGGTTATACCCTTACTATTATAAGAATAACTATAATAGGTATACTATATATACTTAAAGTAACCTTCCTTTACTTAATACTTAAGGTTATAAGGAGTATAGTAACTGCATAATATAATAACTATTTTAGTATTTTTAATTAAAAGAGCTTATACTTTATAGTTTTATATAGCTTTAGATTCTAATATTATAATTAAAAGGAATAATAATAAAAGGTATAAATTTATACTTACTAGAAAGCAGTAATAAATAGATAAAATAATAGGCCTTAAAGATAAGATTAATATAAGGGAGATATTATATTATAACCTAATAGGATAATATATAGACCCTACTTATTTTTACTAATTATAGTATATATTACTTATACTAACTTAATTAGAATATAAGCTGCTAGACTCTATAACTTATAGCTTATAATATAACTTATAATATAAGCTAGGACTTATACTATAAGCCTTACTTACTACTATAAGCTACTATAAGTATATATATATTTTACTTAATATAGTTAATATATTTAGCTTATTAGCTATTAATAAAAACCTTTTTATTTAAATATATCTTACTTACTCTATTTACTATTAAGAAATATAATACTTTATTACCGCTTAGTTTATATGCCTTATAACTCTATAAACATAAACTAATATAGACTAGTTTACTTATTTAGAAACTTAACTGTTATAGGAAGCAGCTTATAGGCTATAAATATAGCACATAGATATTCAGGACTGTTAAAAAGTCCTCTGTTTAATATATGCTTTCTGGCATATGTAGTTATATTAGTGCTATAAAGTACGATATTCGCTTGTCTGTAACATTCGCTTATTGTACATATTATTGCATTTTTTCTTCTCTTAGCTAACCGATGTGCATGATCCACAGGACGGCAACTCGGTAAATACACAGCTAGAAAGTCCGACCATTATCATTAACCGGCGTGGAGTTTCACATACTGCCGCGCTGGACTCTCAGCTGTCCTTCTCCACTTATAGAAACTTTAGTTTCTCGACTACGATATTCGCTTGTTTCCGCTTTGCCTGTTCGGCTGTATACTGTTGAGTTATTTTATGATGGTGACGGAGCATGGCCGCAAATTAGGAAGATTCCGAAATAGAAACATCAATTCAGTAGCGTTTAGTCATCATTTATCCACCACATTTATAAAACGTACTTCAGTGTCTTCATCCTCTAATTCTTTTCTTTCCTTCACAGCAGCTTTGAACACTTGCTCAACAGGTGGTCCCATACGTGAATCAAACTAACTGGTCTTGATATCCTCTAGTTCGTCTCTGAAATTACTTTTTACTTCCCTTTTACCGAGCTAGCTGTATATACCGAAGAATGACGATGTCGAAGCTGTCGCCCCCTCACCGGTCTTTCACCAACAAAGTACATCATAACCCATATCCATTTATATCTCCTGATCGGAGCGAACTCTCTGCTGCCGGTAAACATGTCCTCGTCACAGGAGGCGGCTCTGGCATCGGCAAGGCGATCTCGACAGCCTTTGCTCAGGCCGGCGCTGCATCAATATCCATCATCGGTCGCCGTCTTGGACATTTGGTGGCAGCGAGAGACGAGATCGTCAAAATTGCTGCGGATCGAGGACACAAGCTCAAAGTTCTGATAGCCCAGGCTGATCTTAGCGACTGGGAAGAGACGTCGCGCGCGTTCTCTTTATTCGCCGATCAAGTCGGAAACCTGGACATCGTTGTCGCAAATGCCGCAACGCTTCCTCCCATGAAGCCGGTGACGGAACTGGACGCGGACGATATCATAGGAGGTTTTAAAATTAACGTTGTCGGTACTCTACATACGTTGCAGGCAGCGAAAACTGTTGCTTCGAATGACCCGGTATTCATCAACATCAGCAGCATGATGTACTGCTTCCCGCACTATGGACCTAAAATGAGTGCATACTCAGCGTCAAAGGCTGCTGCGCTGACGTTGGCCGAGTTCTTTGCTGAGGAGAACCCAGACATCCACCTCGTCAACCTTCATCCTGGCGTTGTCGTCACTGACTCGAATCGGTTTGGTGGACAAGACTCTCGTAAGTGCCTCCGTCTTCAAGACAAAGAAAACAGCAAGATTCTAACCTAAGATTATCAGCTGAACTGGCGGGACACTTCTGTGTGTGGCTTGCATCTCCTGAAGCTCGTTTTCTCAAGAACAAATTCATTTCGGTCAATTGGGACGCTGAGGAGTTGCTACAGCGAGAAAAAGAAGTATTGGATCCTCTGTGTCTTCGAGGTATGCAATATTACACCTAGGCCATAAGGTAGGACGATTATGGCGGTTTTGGACGATGGCGATTTGGGGTGGGGAGTTTGTGATGAGCGTTGGTTACAAATCAACTTCGGAACTCACACTTCGCATAGCATCATGTCGAGCTGGCACGATAGTGGTCCTTGCAGGAGAATAAGCTGGGGTTTCCTTGGACGTAAGTAGTTCCGTAATATGCAGAAACTTGCATCGGCCTAGGACATATGGCTCCACACGGGTTGCCGTTTTATTAAAAGATGGTCATGACATGGGTCTTTTGGTGTCACCATATCCGCTTCGCCTGAGTTAGCACTATCCAGTTGATGGTATTACGATAGCTTTACATATATACTTATACACAGATGTCTGCTCGGGCCATGTAAAATTCTGTTACGGGACTCTTGTTGTAGTATCTCAAATCTATGTACTATTCTATCACAAACTCCAAATGCATCGAACAAACGGACAAAGCCACCATGGAGCTGACTCCATTGTCAATTCCAACAACCTCCCATGGCTCCACTCGCACTCAAAATCTTCATCAGGCTCGCCAAACTAAACCCAGAAACCGGCGCCTACACCGTCCTCATCAGCGCAGAACCTGGCGGTGTCCTCCCTCCTCACCGACACATTAAAACTGCCGAGATCTTCATCCTAGTGGGCACGGCGACCACCTCAAACCGGGACACTTTGCTGAGGGCAACTACGTGTCCGAGCACAAGGGCGCTGTGCACAGCCAAGTCAATTTCCATGTCGAGACGGAGATGTTGATGATTAGTTAGGGAGCGTCAGCTTTTATTGATGAAGCTGGAAATGATCTGTAAATTATGGATATGCCCCATGTTGGACGGGCTTGCTAATTCAGAAGCTTAGAAAAGAGGTGGTTCAAGGGTTTTGTTTTCTAAGTTGGTCTTGATGAAATAGTGCAGAATGTGGCCTGAGTCAGTAGCAACATCACATCTCACGAATGAGGCGGGTTTTAGTCGGTATTACAACACGTTAATCTGGTCATCACTTACGTTTTAGACTTGGACAGTGGATCATGTGCGAATCTCAATGACATTCTCGTTCCCGTATCAATTGATATTCATTTCTACCTCGTGTACACTAAGACTCGGCTTTATCTCCCAAGTAGGCGGCCAGGCTCAACGTATACAAGCAACAACTGCCATGAACGTACCTGCGTAAATAGATAATACAACCAATTCTCAATTATATGACGTACAGCAGGATACTGCAACATTGATCCCAGTGTTATAGCTATGGTATATTGACTGCTACTTGAGCATCCAAAAGCAAAGCAAAGCAATCGCACACTACATAGCTGCCGTGCTGTTTCTTGCTGATATTTCAATCATCATTAGCCAATTACTTAAATGCTGGCCATTCTAATCACGACGAGAAAACAACAGATTAGGTTTCGTCGGGTGTACATCCGGCGGATATGAACATCCAAATTCTATTACGACATGGCATCCGGTCGGCATTCGGCTTTTCAAACAAAGTCCGCGCGGGATCTGCAACTAAAGATATTGCTCGGACATCCGGTCGGCATTTTGTGCTGTAAAAAAAAGTCCGGGGTGACACCAGGCCAAGACATGGTCCCAGTGGTTCAGGTGGGGCTGTGAGGGTTACATTAAAGTACTAATTGACGGCGGTCGGGGTAAAGCAATTGAACCTTGATGCCTCTTGCCGTTTTCCTATCTTTGTCTTTATGGATGGATATCGTTTTATGAACCTGGCTATCTAATAGATACCGATAGGCCGTTCCCTGCCTTGTTGTCGTAGGAGGGCAGCGACGGTGGCGCGAACTTGACTGTAGGATGGAGCATAGCCTAGGGCCTCTTGCCGAAGTATCTAGGTAATCAATCTGGCCTCTTGAGACTTGGATAATAGCCGGCTAGGATGGTTAACTTCAGATTTAGGCGGTATGCCTCTTAGTCGATTAGAAAGAGTGGTCTAGGGTATGCCATGCTTCTGGGCGGCCTTATGTTATGAGAGTCTATTATCTGTAATATTTAATATGGATTTAATAACACTATCCTCTGTATAAGGTAATTAAGGCATTTTCAGTGTGGTTTTGGGAGGCTGGTGTAGATAAAGATCTGATGAGACTTGGCGGAGGGAGGTTAATGAGGGAGGCGTTTTGAGACATTTCGCATTAGTGCTGTATGGTTATACCGCAAGCGTCACTAGAGAAGGAATGTTAAAATATTAAATTTTATGCAATTTCAAATACAGCCGCTATTTTCCCACGCTAATAGCTTCACTTTTAGGCAAAGACTATGCAAGTGAAAAATCGCATTTTATATGGGAGACTATTTTTTTTTTGCTTACCGGTAAAGGGGTATAACTGAGTGAGGGGTACTGCATAGTATATTAATACTAAGCTTATTAAAAGTTAAACTGCAACTAGATAGTGTGTTTAATAAGTAAGTATTATAGATAAGCAAGTATTATAAAAATCCCTTATTTTATATTATTACTATCTAATTAGTTATTTCTTAATAACTTAATATATTATAGTCTTTAAATAAAGCTAGAATCCTTCTTACCTTTCTTACCCTTTAAAATAACCCTAATTTAAATACTTAATATACTATAACGATCTATAGAGTAAACTATTATATCTTATATTACTATTAAAATAGCATTTAATTATAATATAATTTTATCTTTAATTTTTAAAAACTATTTAATTTAGAAAAATAGATAATAATTTAATTTATTTTTAATTTAAATTTATAAGGATTTCCTTTATAATTGCATTTTATAGAAAAAATAGCTAATTCTTTACTTACTAATTATAATATATTACCTATTAGTAATTATTAGGCTTATAACTTTATAAATTAATAATTAAAGCTAAAAATATATTTATTTTAAAGATATAACTATTAGAGAGCTAAATATAAAGATCTAATTATTATTTATAATTAATTTAGGCTTATATAAAATATAATTATAAAATATAATATTTAATTAAATAATATTTAGAACTTTAATAAGATTAGCTTTATAATAGGCTTTATATAGTCTAGGATAGTTATTATAGGCTTAAAAAGGTAAAAAAGACTAAAATTAATTTAATTTAAAAACTATAAATAAATTACTGTAATTTTAATAATAAATACTAAAGGTTAATTAATCCTACTATTTATTATTAATTTAAGTTAATATTATTTTATAAATTAATACTAAGAAAGTAACCTCTCTAGTAATTAAGTTATTATAATAAGCTAAAATAATTAGATAAATAATAAGCTAGGCCTTAAGTAGCTAAAATACTTTAATTAATTAATAGCTAAGTAATTAATTAGTTTTTATTATCTCTTAATTCTTAATAGTTATAAAAGTTATTACTTTATTAACTTTAAGAGATACTATTAGGATTATAAGATTATTACATTTTATATACCTCTTTATATATTTTATTTACTTTAGCCTTTTATTATTAAGTATTTTTTAATACTAAAGAATATTTATAGTTAAGAAATAAAGTATTTAATTAAATACTTTATAACTTATATTTTAAAAATTAAGTTCTTTTTAGCCTTTTATATTACTTTTTAAGCTATCTTTATAGAAAGTAATATTTAAAGAGCTTTTAAAAAAGCTAGATTTTATCCTTTTAATTTAGAAAATATTATTTTAAAGCTTAATATATAGCTATAAACCCTAATGCCTCTTAAGGAGGTAAGCTAATTATTAAGTCTATAGGTTTTAAAGACCTTAATAACTATAAAAGAGGCTTAATTTTAATTTAAATACCTTATTAAATAAATTACTAAATATAAAAGTAGCTCCCTAGAGTTAATAATTAAGGCTATTAAATTAAATATAAAAGTAATATTAGCAGTTATATATAAGGTAGTCTTATTAAGAGATTAAGTTTAAAATCTTAAAGAGGTAAATAATATATTAAGCTATTATTAAAAGGTAAAAAAGATAAGATTATAAAAAGGAAAATTAATAACTATATAAAATATATTATAAGTAATTAATTAAATAGATATTAATATATAAGTAATTATAAAATTATTAAAAAGTAGTAATTAAAGAAGGTTAATTAAATTAAGCATTTAGTAATATAATATATATAATAAGACCGATTATAATATAAGAACCTATTAAGAAGATATTTAAATCTCTTGAAATAAATATAGTAAATAATTTTAATTAATTATATAAGTTATAGTAGTTTTATTCTATAGATAATAAAGAGTAGTAATATTTTTATAATACTTACTTATTTATAATACTTACTTATTAAATATGTTATTATTTTATATAAGACTAAAACCGGTTTAACTATACTTAAGGCCTTAAAACCAATCTAGATACTGGAATCCAGTATATACACACTCTATTCTCTTATCTCATTAACCCTCCCCCAGCATCAAAGGATACTTCTCCCTTAGTCCGCCTCCAAAACGGTAGATAACCAGGGGTGCTGGAATCAGCACTAAACCAAGAAAGCCAAGAAGCGAGTTACCCCAGCCAAGTCCTAAAGACGCGTACATTTGCGGTCCCGCTAAGGGTAGGAAACAACCAAAAATACAGCGCACCGTAGTAAGCGCGGCAAGTATAGAGGCTGAATAGTGGCCCGAAATGTCGATAAAGTATGTCTGGATAGATGCAAAGATTCCCATCATGCCGAACCCGAATGGAGCCAGCCCTAGGATAGGAACAATCCAGTGCGTCTGTTGGTCTGTGGCCCAGCCGTACCAGAAGAAGCTGATGGGTACGAAAAGCGCAAAGAAAATAGAGGGAGCTAGTCGCATTTCAGGCTTATACTTTCCTCCATTGGACTTTGTGAGACGTATCACAGTAGCGTCGGAGGTCCAAGCGGTAACTATCAGACCTGCGACAAACCCTAAACCGAGCCCTAGATAGGCCAGACCACAGATCTGCAGGGGCCATCCATATGTATCCCTGAACACACTTGTGACAGTTGTAAGAAGGAGATAGAGTAGACCAAAAACGAAGGCCATATAGACCGCTAATAGAGGGACGATCGGCGACAAGGTGATGAATTGGAAGGGTTTGATGATTCCAGCAGCAAATATTGCCAGCTCTCTACGACTTGTGCTGGGTGTGCTGATGTCATAAACACTTACCAAGTCATCCCTTCCGAGTGTCGCTCTGAGCTTCTTTGCCTTGTTCCCGAGCAACACGACGTGGTTGGTTTCGCGGCTGAACAACAGCACAGTAAGGGTCAACGTGCTGCACGAAGCCAGAAGAACCCAGTAGACCCAACGCCATCCGGCTCTCTCAGAGATGAAACCACCTAGTATAGGACCTAGCACAGGGCCAAATAATGGACCAACACTGAAGATAGAGTTGGCAATACCTCGCTGCTCCATCTCGAACATGTCCGATATGAGTCCTCCGCCTAAAGTCAGTGATGCAGCTCCGCCAGCGCCAGCCAGAAAGCGAAAAGCAATTAGACTACCGATGCGATTGGCCCTTGCGCAAGGAATTTGCCAGACGCTGAGCCAGAGATTGGCAAGATTGAGCACCGGTCGCCGGCCATATATTTCGCTGAGCGGGGAGAGAACTAGTGGTCCAAACTTATAACAGTAAGGTCAGTGGCTGAAGTTTTGTACGTGACTCTAGGAGATACATACCGCGAGGCCTAGGACGTAGATACTCGTGGCAAATGACCTTAAGGCACTTGATTTGTTACCCAGCTCATCGCTCATGGCTTGAGCTCCTGGGGCCGTGATAGAAGACGCAAGCGAACTAAGCGGTGGAACAAACCAAGCAGTCAGCGATCAGTACATGTAGCAAAACATTCGAGCAATCTCACCTAAGAAAAGACACAAAGCTGACAAATCCTAGAAGTGTTAATTTCCTATGATAGGCAAAGTTCCTTAATCAAATCAGATCAATGCCCTTGATAATATGAACATTGGAATTTCTTACTTGGGGTTCTGAGGATCCTCCTGGCTTTCCCATCCAACTATGCCCTGCTGAAGGTCGGACGTTGGATACTGGTCATTCCTTACACCTTCCTGCCGACCCTGAGTTCCAAAATGTCAGGTAAGAAACTGAAGGCAGGCTTGCCCCTATCTGTCTGCCACTTACACTTTGGGATTCTGGAATTTCTTGCGTCGTTGCGCGCTCCATCTTGATGCAGAGTCGGGAGCGAAGATAAGACAGACTCTAAAACCAAGAGCCAACGTGAGAAAACGCGAAATCAGAGCGACGATATAGTGAGAGAAAAAAAAAGAAGTATGTTGTAGATAAAAGGAGAGAACAATAACGGACGGTTGTGAATAAATACTAACTAGCCCCTATTGTGTGTTGGTGAGCGGCAGTGGAGCCTTGGATGTAGCAAGGATAAAAAATAAAATAAAAAACGCGAAAGAATTGTTGTCCGAGAAAGAGGCATACACCGGTATTTCGAACGATTTCAGAACGGGGCTCGCTACTCATATTCGTCCGGGCACGCAGTGGATGCAATGCAAGTTTTAGCGCAAGAATGCGCGCGGACATCTCGGAACTCGATATTTGCCGGCGCTATTTCTGGATTCGGTTCCGTTCCTGGGCAGCCGGTGTTCTTTGTACTCTCTTTTGGTTGGGACTTGAATTTAGTCGGGCAGACTGCGGAGGTGAAGCTCTACCACCAATGGGTAGTGTTACCTGCGATATTGTTGAAATCGATCAGGTCCACTCCATCAGATGATGCTTACTTCTTGATTGCAATGAGACGCCTAGTGTCTATATAAGTTAATCATATGTTCAGTATAGCTCACCCAATTCTCGCCGCCAGATTCATCTTGCATCCCGATTCAACTCTGTCTACACGCACTGCACTATCCAAGTACTCTTGACAATATGGAAGGTCTTCTGTCACTTCTCGCCCCCAGCGACATCGTCACGTCGCAATCTGACCCCGCCGCCTATAAAGAACTTACAACTTTTTGGGCTGCTCAGAATAACCTCGGGCCCCAAGCCATAGTTGCGCCGTCTCACCTGCAGACTCTAGGAAAAGTGCTTCGTTATTTATACGACGCTACCCAGCTCGACTTTGCCTTCCGCGGTCATGGATATGCATCCATGCCAACTAAGGATATATTGCTGAGCATGCACAAGTTCAACAGCTTTAGCTACAATGCTAAAGAGAATACTGTAACTGTTGGTGCTGGTCAGCATTGGCTGGATGTCTACGAGGCTGTGAACAAGGTTGCCCCTAAGCTTACTGGTAAGTGATGTTGTGTATCATCTATCTACTCATAGATTCCATATTCTAACTCAGGTCTTTAGTCGTCGGTGCTCGTACCCCTTGTGTTAGCGTTGGTGGCAGTATAATCACTGGAGGCTTCTCCTGGCTATCTGGTGACCTCGGTTGTATTTCTGATCCCAAGAACATGCTTGACTGCGAAGTAGTCAAGTACGATGGATCGGTCGTCTGGGCATCCCAAGAGCCCGAACTCCTATGGGCAATTCGTGGTGGCGGTGGCGGATTTGGAGGTAAGTTCATGTCTAACTACTAGGAAAGGTTGTTAAGGGCATATTGAAGCAATCACAAAGGCGATTTTTAGACTGCACCCATTGGCTGCGTCTGTCTACCACGGAACGATTGTTGCTCCTAGGTCGGTGCTACCCCAGGCAATTCCTCACGTATCCCATTTCTCTACTTCCTCTATCGACCCAGGAATCTCTCTTTTCATGTTTGTTGAGAAAGACAAGTTTCAGAATATGCACGACGTGGATGTTGGGGAGCATGATGCTCTGGTGTTCCATGTTTTTGACGCCAGCGGGGAGGAACACGGTCGTCAAACCTTCAAGTGGGCGCTTGACCTCCCAGGTGCCCAGGACTTTACCAAGATGGGCACAATTTTGGAAGTAATCAGAATTCAAGGTTCGAAATAGCTCTCTTGCCATTATGAATGGCTGAATATTCATCGAGGTCGTTTACTGATACTACCTAGATCGCGTTGCTGCCATGTCCGGGCTCTCGAGGCAATACTGGGCACCCATGATTGTACCTGAGTTCACCGAAAAGCAGCTAGAGGATTGCGTTCAATGGTTCACTGATCTCGACAATTATGGAAAGACTATCGCTGACAACACATACATGATATTCGAACTATTTTGTACTGTAAGTCGCCTAAGGGCAGGTCAACCACATCCAGAGCTAACAACAAGAAGCGAGAAGGCTCCGATCCGAAAGCAATGGCATGGCCGGGTCCTCGCGGATGTCGCCATATGCTTGTGATTGGAGTCGGCTGTGGGCTAGATGTTCCTGCAGAAGAGGAGGAAAACGCCCAGAAACTCGCAAAAGAAGCTCCAAGGCTGTTAATGGGAGATGATCCTCGCATCACCCCAACACCAAATGCTACTGAGGAATGGACCGATATCCCGAAGGTATGCGCACCTGGATATATGTTGACGGTTCCAGTTTTGGATGCTAATGTGGCTCTTGAAGATCTATGGCAGCAATCTTGCTAAGGTTCAGAAGCTGAGGGCTCGCTATGACCCCAAGGCTCGCTTCAAAGCCCATGTTAACATCGCTTGAAGTATCTTAAGCTTTCGGTATATTGCTTGAGATTGTAAGTCTTGAGGCTACCTGTAGATATTAACAGAGGACTGCGGGGGGAGGGGGATGCTCTATACCTGTGAGACGTCGCAGGTCACAAGCTATGACTTGGCCGTGGCAAGTTGTCTTTATCCACTGTTGCGCAGTATATAGTACCATTAAGACAGGACCCCAGCTATCCTATAGTAGCCAAGACTTAATTTTCTCTGCCGCTCTAAGGACTACTGTACACCGCTTTTCGCTTAGCAGCTTAGCCTGTGCATCCCTATATAATTTCTACTGTATGCAGTTATAGTAGTAATTCGATAAATTATAATAAAACCTACTAAACTTAGTCTATATATACCGCTAGGTTACTTAAGTATTATTAAGATATAATTAAGTATTAATTAGCTACTAAAATAGAGTTATTTTACTTAAGTTTTAATAATAAATTATTATAAGAGTATTATAGAGAGATTAAGTTATAACTAATTAGCGAGCGGCTGCCGGAAGATCTTTAGGTAATTTACCTTAAGAGAAGTTAGACCGAGGGATCTATAGTTAGATTCCTTAAGTTAAAGTCTTTAGCGACCGAGTCAATATATAACTAGATCTATCTATTATCTAACTACCCTAACTTAACCCTATCTACTTATAATTCTTTAACTTCTATACCTAGGAAGTTAGTGCAATTAGAATAATATAAAGATAAGAGATTCTTACTAAAGACAATCTAATTAAATAGTAATACCTTATAGAAGATAATATATTATATAAACCTATAATAGATAAATTATAATTCTTATAATAAGATAGTAGTGGCACCTATTTAAATATTAGCTATTTAATTAAGGAAGTATAAGAGGATTTTCTATATATTAAGGATAATTAAGAGATAACTATATAAGAACCCTTATTAAGCCTTTAGTAAGATAGTCCTATAAGATATATTAGTAGTTTATAGCTATATAAAGGCTGCTCTTCTATATAGGACTATAATAATAGGAGTCCCTAATTAGCATTTAGGTCTATAAGATATAATAGTAATAAAACTCTAGATTTATTTATTATAATAATAAAGTCCCTTATAGACTAAAATAGTATATAGATATATTTATTTACTAAATAGTTAGTAAGATAAGCTAAGATATATTAGATATTAATTATATAATTAGTAGAATATTTAATATTAGCTCCTTATAAAGAGTATAAGAGACTATTAAACTATAATTATAAAATATTAAATAAGGATATTACTCCTATTTAAGTAGATAATTAAATTAAAGCAATTAAAGCGGTAAATAGTCTCTAATTAATTAATATAATCTAATAGAGGATTAAGTAGTTATTATTTAAACTTAAGTTAGAAAAATAGACTAAATAGCAGTATTATATCGCTAGACTTAAGAAAGGTAAACCTAAATAAGAAGACCTTATTAGCTTTATTAAGCGATAATATATTAACCTGGTATTATAAGAATATTATATATAGAATTAGTTAATAAGAATTTAAATAGAGCGTAAGGAGTTACTATTATATTATTATATATAGTAAAGGGCTTTTTACGACTTATTAAGAACTTTAAATATCGATAATAATACTATATTAAGATATTAATATTAATATAAGCTCCCTATATAGATTAAGAAGGAACTAAATAAAATAATAGTTAACTTTAAGAGTACTAAAAATATAGTATATAAAGTAGAGCGCATTAGCCTATATTTTAGCAATAATATATAATTTTAAAAGAGGAAATAAAGTAACTTTCCTAAGGAGAGGCTAAATAAATATATATCCTAACTATAGAAGTATAGCTAGCACTTAATGCAGTTATAATAGAGCTCTTTAAGCTAAAAGAAGAATTTTCTCTCCTATATATATAAGGAGAATTAATTATATAATATATCGCTAAATAGTTAATAATCCTATAGGTTAGGGAACTCTACTATTAAGTGTTTTACTTATAGAGATTAAGGTTATATTTTACTTAAGTGCCCTAAAAGGAATACTAACTATATTAAATTAAGCTGCCTTTAGGGTTAAACCTAATAAGGGGCTAGAGTTTAGGAAGTTTATACCCTTAAGCGATCTTTTGCTAAACAATTAAGCAATAAGTTATAATACTTAAAAAACTAAAAGGTATAGCGACTAAAGTTAAAGATATTATACCCTATTAAAATATAAAGACCTAAGAGGTAAAAATAGCTCCTATAGGGGAATATACTACTATATAGGCAATTATCCTATAAAAGGCCACTAAAGAACTATTAAATATCCTCTTAAATATAGGAGTATAAATAGATATTATTAGCTATAATATAGTATAGAGGCTTAGTCTCTAACTAGTTACTGACTATAAGCTAGTCCCCCTTAAAGGATTTTAAGGTAAAGTTTAAAAGCCTATAAAGGCATATTAGCTGATATTCTTCCTTTTAGATAGATAAGGTTTTCTAAGGAAAATTAGGTAAGTATTCTCTAAAGTATAAATAAGACCTAGAGGCCTTAATATTATTCTCTCCTAACTATCTATAAGGATAGAAGGAATTATTATTAATATAGTAATTAATATATTCTATTATAGCGGTATTATAAATATTAATACTAAATCTTTCCTATAAGATATTATTAAGGATAAAGAGAAGGTATATATATTATATATTTTAGCAGTCTTAATACTAAAGGAGTTAGATCTTTTAACGCTTAATAAAGAAATAGAGAACCTTAAAGCTAAAGAGAAACTGCTAAAGGAACTCTAAGGGTATAAGGCTATATTTAATAAGCAGTTAGTAAAACTTCTGCCGATACTTAAAGAAGCTTAATATACTATTAATCTTAAGCCAGATAAGAAACCTTTATAGGGCCCTCTCTACCCTCTAAATAAGAAATAATATAAAGTATTAAAAGAGTATATCTTTAAGAACTTAATAAATAGGTAAATCTAGCATTTTAAGAGTAAAATAAAAGCGCTAATACTATTTATTCTAAAGAAGGATAGTACGCTTTACCTATATATTAACTATAGAGGTCTAAATAAGGTAACTATAAAGAACTAATACCTATTACTACTTATTAGCGACCTATTAGATAGGCTTATTAAGGCGAAATAGATTTCTAAGGTAGATATTTAGAATGCTTATTATTAAATTAATATTAAGGAAAGTAATAAGTAGAAGACTACATTTTAAATAAGATATAGCTACTTTAAGTATAATATTATACTATTTAAGCTAACTAATATACCTATTATATTTTAGGTATATATTTATTAAGCACTTTTTAATCTCTTAAATATATATTATATTATATATATAGATAATATACTTATTTTCTTAAAAGATTAAAAGTAATATATTAAGGACCTTAAGAAGGTTTTATAATAGCTATAGGCCGCCTAACTATATATAAAACGGTCTAAATGTAAGTTCTATTAATAGAGGGTAGAATTCCTTAGATATATTATTACCGCTAAAGGTATAGAGATAGATTATAGTTATATTTAAGCTATTAAGGACTAAAAGACCCCTAAGTATTATTAGGATATTTAGGTATTCCTTAGATTTTATAATTTCTATTAGAAGTTTATTATAAGATACTTTAGTATTATATTACTACTTATTGCCCTATTAAAAGGGAGTAAAAATAGGAGGAAATTAAGAGAAATAACTTAAACTAAAGATATAAAAAAAGCATTCTAGAGATTAAAGTCAGCCTTTTATTTAGTAATTATTCTTTAATATTAAGATCTTAAGCTGCCTATTAGAGTAAAGATAGATATATCTATTAAAGCAATTATAGGAATTCTTATGCAGTTAGTAAATACCTAATAGCGACCTATTACCTATTACTTATATAAGCTTACTAAAATAGAGTAATAATAAGGCATAAGATAATAAGAGCTTCTAGCTATTATTAAGTTATTAGAATATTAGGGATATTACCTTTAAGGACTATTAGAGAAGTTCTAAGTCCTAATAGATTATTAGGTATTAAAAGGAGTAATTAACTCCTCAGCGAGAGACCTTTAAGGCAGGCTAGCCTATTAGGTTTATAGATTATCTGCATTTAATTTTAATATTAAATATTAACCTAGGAAGACTAACCTAGCTAATAGGCTATTAAGAAGACCTAATTATATATTAAGTAAAATCACCTATAAGGATATTATTTTAATATTAAGTTAGAAGTTATCCCTAATAGCCTAATTACTAAAGAACCTCTAAGGGAAAATCGCTATATTAAAAGGTAGATCTAAGGTTATATAAGTATATATTTAAGCTATATAGGCCTATACTAAGACTTTTCTATCCTAGGGTATATAGCATCTATAGAATGCCTCTACTATAGCTTAAAGAGCGACTATTACTATAATAACGACCTAAAGTAAATATAAGGGAATAATTAGGTCTAAAGACTAATAGAGTACTATATAAGAGGAGCCTAATAGTTAATAGCTTAGAGACTTATTACCAGCTAGGGTTACTATTTTAAAGCAGTATATCTTACGCCAGATTATAAGAGAGCTTATAGAAGGTAAAATAGTATATACTATAAACCTATCTTAGAAGTTTAAGGCATTAATCTAAAAGCTGCAGATTAAGGATTGATAATACTAAGAAATTTTAAGGAAGTATTATATAGCCGCCGGCAAGTATAAGAAATATACTATTTCTAAAGGACTCTTATAGTTTAAAGATAGATTAGTAATCCCAGAAGAGGGGACCTTAAGGCTAGAAATCCTCTGCTAATACTATAATGACCTAAGAGTAGGATATATAGGACCTTAGAAAATATTAGACTTAATAAAGAGAAAGTTCTATTAGTCTAATTTAATAGAAGATATCTAGAAGTATATAGATAAATGTAAGATATATTAGGGCATATATATACTAAGATATTAGCTATATAGCTACTTATAGTCTTTATTATTACTATTATTTCTATTTTAAGAGATTAGTTTTAATTTTATTATAGGGTTACTATAAAGTATATAATATAATAGTAAGACTTATAATGCAATCTTAGTTATTATATATTAAATAATAAAATTTATAATATTTATTTTAATGCAGAAGACCTTATAAGCTATAGACCTAGCTGCACTACTCTATAAGTACATTAAGTGCCAATTTAGCATACTAAAGGGCATTATTAGTAATTAAGATAAGTTAATTACTAGCTACTTCTAGAAAGACCTAATAAAAGAATAGGCAATTAAGTGCTAGCTATTTACTATATATTACCTATAAACTAATAGATAAATAGAAAGGACTTACTAGATACTAGAGAAGTATTTATATATATATATCGGCGATATATTAAAATAGTAGGCTATATAACTAGATAAAGTAGCATTTATATATAATAATAGTAAATACTTAACGATTAGAGTTTTACCTTTAGAGGCACTCTATAGGTATTATCCCTATTATATTAAATATATACTATCTTTAATAAAGAGTAAGGTATAAGGAGTTTATAAGTATATAGAGACGCTTTACTAAGTGCGCAATATAGTATAATAATATTAGTAATAAGCTATTAAGGCTTAAGTAAAGTACTATAATATAAGATATATATTAAAGGAATACTAAATTAGCTAATTTATTGGCGTATTTATATAGAATTAGCACTTTAAGAACTGAAAGCTTATACTTAAGTATATTAAGGTTAAAATTATAGAATAGATCGGTAAGTAAGTATATTAGGTTAGCCTACCTAAGGCATATAAATATATATATAATATATTTTATATATCCCTTTTTAAACTATAAAATACAGTAAGACCTTATATAAAGCAATCTCTTATAGTATAGCTTAAGGATAAGCCTAATAAGTAAGAGGTAAAAGAAGTAATTATATATAAGGATAAAGGTAATAATCGATTTTATCTAATTAAATAGGTAAGTTAGCCTATAAAGTATAACACTTAAGAGCTAGATTACTACCTAAATAATATAAAAGGTATAATTACTAAATATCTTAAGGTTATAAAAAAATAATATAAGAAATAGGATAACTAGTATAAAGAGATAGCAGCAATAAAGCGCTAGGTTATATTCCTAAATAACTTAATAGAAAAATAAGACCCTTAAATAAAGAAATAACTAACTAATTAATCCTTAAAACCTTTAAAATTAGGCAAATTATTAACTATAGTCTCTAGATCTAAATTACTTATATTAGAAGATTTAAGAGATTTAGTAAAAATACTATTACACTTAAGAGGGCTAAAAGGTAAGAGAATATCTACAGACTTAATACTTTAAGTAAAAAGAGGCTTAGGTAAGTTAATACTATCAGGAAGAGGAGTATTAGGTAACTTATTATCTGCAATAAGGTAAGGCAAGATAAATACCCTAGTATTAAGGGTATAAGCAGAAGCTATAGAACTATTACTAGTAGATCGATTAAAATAAAAAGAGCTAATAAGAATAGTGCTATAATAAATAGAACCTTATCTAACTATATATATAGTTATAGTAAGTATAGAGTTATTAGTATAAATAAGGTAATAAATAGTATAATAGATATCCTCCTTAAAGCTATAAAGGAGCTTAATAAGATAACTTAAGCGCTTCTCCTTAAAATAAATGCAATTAGTATAGCTATTAAGGCTAGCTAAGTATTTAGCTAAGGTATCCGCTTTAGTGTAAGATAAGCTATATATAGGTATAAAGGACGCTAGGTTACTCTTAACCTTATTAAGTATATAATTCTTATTAGTCTAAAAAAGGAAGATATTATTAGCAGTAAGGACTTATAGAAGGAGTGCAGAATATACTATTACTTAGTAGATAAGGGTAAAAATGCTATAATAGGTAGCTAACTCTTAAGCTTAAATAATAGGGGTAATGCTATTATAATTAGATATTATAATATAATAAGGGTTAAGTATTATATTATAGGTAGATATAAAGGCAGAGATAGTATCCTTATAATACTAAGTAATATACTAGCGCTAAAGAGGCATAAGATTATTTTAGGCATTAAGATTAATATAAGTATTATAGGAGTTAATAATAAGCTAAGCGGCATTAAGTAACTCCTTAGGGATCTTATAAATAGATTAGTAATAGACTAATAAGGAACTAAAGAGTAAGCAGAACTTATAGTATAATACTTTTAGTAAGAGTCCTTATATATAATATACTAAATAGTATTATCCTTAGCGATATAAATATAATAGATATTATAACTAACTAAAAGCATATAGTAGTAATATAGGCGCTTACCTTTAATCTAGCTATTAAAGTTCTCTATAGGGATAAAAAGGAAGTCTATTAATATATTATAGATAGCTTAACTAAAAGATATAATAAAGAAGAGGAAGCTATATAAAGGAAGGTATTATAAAAGCAGTAGAAGTAGCAGCAAGAATGCATAGAAAGATCGGTATAGTATAAGCAATAATAAAGCATAAAGGTCAATAAGAGAGAGATATTAACTAATAAAGAAAAAAGAAAAGAAAAAAAGGAAATTTAATACAGTTAATAAAGAAACACTTAATCACCTAGACCGAGCGCTAATAAGTAGTTAACTATAATTTATAGTCCTAATAGCTATTAATAGCTATTATAAAGAGCATAAGATTTCACTAAATACTTTACGCTAGAGGATCTATAATTACTAATAAGAGAGTATAGAATTATACTTAACTATAGGATTTATAATTAGAAGAGGCCTAAATATATAAAGCTATTACTAAATAATTCTAGAGGCTAGAATTATAGAGAGGGAGGCAGTTATAAGAGTATTATAGAGAGATTAAGTTATAACTAATTAGCGAGCGGCCGCCGGAAGATCTTTAGGTAATTTGCCTTAAGAGAAGTCAGACCGAGGGATCTATAGTTAGATTCCTTAAGTTAAAGTCTCTAGCGACTAAGTCAATATATAACCAGATCTATCTATTATTTAACTACCCTAACTTAACTCTATCTACTTATAATTATTTAATATTAAGCTAATATATATAATAAGTAAGTATTATAGATAGGTAAGTATTATACTTTTCCTTACTTATATTTTACTTTTTATTTAATTAATTAATTATCTATTATAAACTATATTACAATCTGATATTAAGGTAAATACTATTTTCACTTTTAAGCCCTTTAAAATAACTTAAAATTAAATACTTAATAAGCTATAAATATCTATTAAGTTAATAAGTATAAGCTATATTACTATTAGTAAGGGATTTAATTTTAATATAATACCTTACTTAACTTATAGAAACTATTAAATTTAAAAGAAAATACTTTTCTTAAGTTTATTATTAATTTAAATTTATAAGGATATCCCTTATAATTAAGTAGTATTAAATAAATAGCTAATTAACTACTTAATACTTATTATATATATTATATATTAATTTATATTAATTTATAAACTTTATTAAGTAATAATTATTACTTAAAATCTATTTTTAATAGAAATATAATTATTAAATAGCTAAATATAAAGATCTAACTATTATTTATAATTAATTTAAGTTTATATAAAATATAATATTTAATTAAATAATATTTAAAACTTTAATAAAATTAGCTTTATAATAAGTATTATTTCTAGCAGTATAGTTATTATATATATTAAAAGGTATAAATAACTTAAATTAATATAGCTTAAAAACTAAAAATAAGATATAATTATTTAAGTAATTAATACTAAAGGCTAAATAATTAAGCTATTTATTATAATTATAAGTTAAAATTACCTTAAAAACTAATATTAAAAATATAACCTCTTTATAATAGTTAGGTTTTTAAATAAGTAAACTAATTTATATTAATTTATATTTATAGAGTTATAAGGTATATAAACTAAGCGGTAATAAAGTATTATATTTCTTAATAGTAAATAGAGTAAGTAAGGTATATTTAAGTAAAGAGGTTTTATTAATAGCTAGTAGGCTAAGTATATTAATTAGTATTAAGTAATATATATATATACTTATAGTAGCTTATAGTAATAAGTAAGGCTTATAGTATAAGTCTTAGCTTATATTATAAGTTATATTATAAGCTATAAGTTATAAAGTCTAGCAGCTTATATTTTAATTAAGCTAGTATAAGTAATATATATTATAATTAGTAAAAAGTAAATAAGGTCTATATAATATCCTATTAAATTATAATATAATATCTCCCTTCTATTAGTTTTATCCTTAAGGCTTATTATTTTATCTATTTATTACTGCTTTTTAGTAAATATAAACTTATACATTTTATTATTTATTTCTTTTAATTATAATATTAAAATTTAAAGCTATATAAAACTATAAAATATAAGCTCTTTTAATTAAAAATACTAAAATAGTTATTATATTATATAGTTATTATACTCCTTATAACCTTAAGTGTTAAGTAAAGGAACGTTACTTTAAGTATATATAGTATACTTATTATAGTTATTCTTATAATAATAAGGGTATAACCCTTTTAATTAGTAAGTCTTTTATATCTTTTTAGCTTTATCTTTACTATATATATTTTCCTAATATATCTAATAGATTATTTTATTATTAAAATATATTATTTAAAGAAAAAAGAGGATATTACTAAAAATAATCTATTATCCTTATAATAATAAGTAAATAAGCATTTAAACTGTCTTATACAGTTATATTATTAAAAAAGGAAGCTTTAAGAGTATATTAATAAGATACTCTATTAAAATATTAAAACTCTTAATAATCTAAAGGCTATTAAAAATATTAAGTCTCTAGCTATAATAGAGATATAATTAGCTAGAGCTATTAAAGTTATTAATTAAAATAAGGTTTTCTTTAAGTCTATATTTAAGTCTAATAGAATTTCTTTAGGAGTTATTAAGTATTAATTAGATATTTTAATAGTTTTTATATATTTTTATTTTTTAAGTAGTTTTTTTATTTTATTAAATATATTATTTATTTATTAATCTTTTATATATCTTTAATCTCTTTTACTTTATATATTTCTAGTCTATTAATATCTTTAGGTTTATTATTAGTTTTAATTTAAATTATATTAATAGTAAATTTAAAAAAAGAGATATAGTAAATTAAATAAAGTTTAACTTTAAGGGGTAAATCTAAGTTATATATATCCTTTTTAACTTATTATTTAACTTTATATAGTCTAGTATACTTATAGTTAAGTTTATATAAAGGTTATTTTATTATAATATTTTTTATAAATAAGTAAATTATATCTCCTTCCTTAAAGGTTAATCCTTTTACCTTTTTAATATTATAGTAATACTTTATTTATTATTTAATATATTTTAGTTCTTTCTTTATTTCCTTATATAGATTCTTAAGGTTATCTACTTTAAGTATTACTATTGGATTTATTATCTTAGGATCTTATTTATTATAATAAGTATTAAATATAAATTTAAAATTAGTATAAATTAGTATTAACTTAATACTTTTATTATAAGTAGTATTATAAGTAAATTAAATAATAAGTAACTTTTTAATTTAATTATCTTACTTATAGTTAATATAATATTATAAGTATTATTTTAGTATTTAATTTATTTATTTAATTTATTTATCTATCTATAGTTTAAATGCAGTAAATAACTAGTAATTTATTTCTAATATAATAGAAAATGCTTATTAAAACTTACTAGTAAATATTATTTATCTATTTAATAGGATTTTAAATAGTAACCTATAGTCTCTAAAAATTTAATTATAAAAGATATAAGCTATTTATTTTACTTTAGTCGCTTTTTAATAAGGGATATAATAATAGAATTTTATTAATTAGTCTATTATAATTAGTATACTATTATAGAAGATTCTAATTAAAGGTTCTTTAAATAGTAATAACTTAATTATAAAGTCTATTATAATTAAATCCTATAGTTATTATACTATTAGTAATAGCTATAATTCTCTATAGGGTTTATATTAATAAGCCTTTATTTTTATATATAAGTTATATTAATTAATAACTTATTTTACTATTTTTTAACTTTTCTTCTAATTAAAGTATTCCTATACTCTTTTAAGTATCTTTATAATACCTTAATAGCTATATAGGGGATATATATATATTTCCTATACTAATTTATATTATAATACTTCTAGTACTTATATCTTTCTATTATATTAATATAAGGTAGCTTTATTCTTACTAGGTTCTTAAATATTAAATTTAATTATATTTTCCTAGATCTAGTTTTTCTATTTCTTACTTTAGTCTATTATTTTTCCTACTTGCCTTATAATAAGGCCTAGCGTCTATACTTAAATATATTTAACCTACCTTATTTACTATTAAGGGATATAATATTTTATAATACTTAGTATTATATCTTATATATTTATTAATATAAACCTAATATATACTAGTTTAACCCTTAGGAATTATAACTATTATAATCTAAAGAAATAGAATTTACTATAGTAAGAGGACTTTAATAAGACTTATACTAATATGTAACTTATACAGATAATATAGTATAATAAATTAGTTATAAAGTTATTATTATATTTATAAATAAATAAACCTTATTCTTAAGACCTTAATTTATTAAAATATATTTCACTTATTCTTGCGGATAATGCGAACTACTTAAATTACTGTAATACTATTTGCTATTGTAGGACAACAGATATAAAATATATTGCTCAACCTAGATAAGTTGAAAACTATAGAAGTGAATTAATCTGAAAGCGGGGTTGCTGTCTCCTGACCTTTCCAAGTTGCTTGGACAATGGGACCTTGGCTATAAGCCATACTATCCGATCACCAGGCCTGTGGACTCGAACCCACTTCGGCTTTTCACCCATATACATCAAGTTCATCACAGGTGGCACTAGCGGTTGTGCACCTTTCGGGAGAGCCATGAGCCTCATGTAGACGTGTCATAGGCATATAAGCCCAGAATAATGCATGCGCCTAACTCGTCGGAGTTAACAACGTACGCTCCTCCGTAGCTAGTTTTCGGTTCCCTCCCTTGATCCAGGCAATACCAGTTAGCGAGCCATGCACGCTTGCACCAATAGTGGTTTCCATTATCTTTTTGGAATGGGAAAGGGTCCTTATCACGACACCCACTCTGGTTGGGTGACCATTCTACCGACGCTATAACCGTATAACCGTCCTGCTCGAGCGTCTTGTTCTGGCCGGTACTCTGCAACCCCTCCTCGCAGAAGGCATCGATGACCTGGTCTGCCTCTTCGAGAGTAAACTCGACATAGCCTGAGCGGCCGGCCCAGCAATGGCCATCACCATTGAGGATTATGTCGTTAGTAGGGTAGGATGTCGATGTCGTCTTGGTGCTTGTCTTTAACCCGCCCACCGTTGTTGTGGCCTTCGGGTCAGAGGTGGTAGAGGCTTTGATGCCCGATCCAACATGAGAAGGGAGAATGACAGCTGAGGTGCCTCGCATTTTGGTCCTGGTGACAGATTTCACATTGGGGATAGGGTAGGCAGTCCTGTCAACAGTTACATAGCCCTTATTGACGGGATATAGCGTTTTGCTGACAATGACCGTCGCAGAGTAGGTGACCTTGACAGTCTTGCCTGTATCGCCGTATCCGCTGTCATCATCGCCCAGATCATCTAACCGGGGGTTGACGGTCATGAGTGGACAAGATGAGCCCGTTGTTGTAGCGGTTGCCGTCAGGAAGCAGCCAGTGATGATCTCGGTTGAAGTGGTGGTACATGAAGAGGACTTGCATGACACCCAGTAGTCTGTTACTGACGAGGTTATACAATCACAGCCCACGTACGTATTGCAGACAGTGCTGCAGGGCTTCTTTGTACAGACCTGATGACACTCTGTATTTGTCTCAGTCGCACAATCCTCGTCATCATCATCATCATCATCGTCATCATCCTCATCATTGTCTTTGCTTTCTTCGCATCCAGCACCGACACAATTGCCCCCGGGACCAGGGCATCCACCGCCAATGCAGCCAAGCGAGCCTCCCCCTCCACCTCCTCCGCCCCCACCTGGAGTGCAGCCAAAGAGACAGAGATTGCCGCAACCGGATTTGCAAATGGGCCCAGGTGGCCCAGCAGTAACAATGATAGATGGGGCAATACCAGCCGGAGGATCGATGTCCATATCATTATCATCGTCCGGGTCATCATCACCAGAGCCTGTCGGAAACGGTCCGGGCTTGTACGTGTAAGTGATGCGGTGAGTAGGCTCAGTCAATGTGACGGGTGGCGGAATGACACTGCCTCGGACAGGGATAGGCTTGGAAATGGATTCTGTCAGGACAATGTTGGACACGCCAATCTTGGATGTTGTAAGAGGCGGGAGCGTGATGCGAACGGTGATGGTTGTTGTGCGGTATTTTATAACACCGTTGGTGGTTTCGGGCCACGTTTCCTTGAGAGTCTCGGTGATAACAGGAAAGGTAATTGTGGTCTTGGTGGAGAGCGACCAAGGAGGTAAGACAAGAGTGCAGGGCGGTTGGCATCCTGCTGTCGGTTTGTCGGAGTCCCAGATATTGGGATCAATGTATACAACGTCGTCGTCTCCATTACCGCCTCCATTACCGCCTCCATTACCGTCGCCATCATTGCCATCACCAGGTATGCCAGGACTAGGTTGCTCAGGCTTAGCCGGTAGCTTGGGCTTCCAGTCGTTGTCGTTGATGTATGCATTGATGGCGCCTCCATGAAAGACAACAAGATAGTCAGCCTTTCCGTCTCCATTGATGTCGGCGTATTGGACGGGGCCCTGGGGGCTAACGCCGCCAGCAATAGTGCCCATATCATTCCATTTGCGGCCCTCCCCAACAGGAATCTTACCATTATTCCGGTAGGCTTTCGCAGCGCCACCCTCATACTGGACAATGTAATCGGCCTTGCCGTCGCCCGTAAGATCGGCGAATCGTATCTTGCTGCCCGGTTCGCCGACTCCAGTCGCCACAACAATACCCTCTTTCCAGATACGACCGCCGTCCCTGGGAGGAATATTCTTGTTATTCTGCCAGTACTTGACTGCTCCGCCGTCATATAGAATAAGGAAGTCATCATAGCCGTCGCCGTCAAGGTCTGCGAACCTGATCTTGCTGCCAGGCTCTCCAACGCCTGGTGAGATAACGACACCGTCCTGCCAGATACGCCGATCTCCTGGGTTAGGGAGGTTGCCATTGTTCACGTATGCCTTGACAGCCCCTCCACCGTAGATAATCAAGTAGTCGGCGCGCTTATCCCCGTTAACGTCAGCAAATTCGATGCGTGAGTCCGACAGATCTTCATCAAGGCCAGGCGCAATCTCGCCTATCGACTCCCACTGGTCGAGACCCTTATTGAGCCAAGCGCGAGCCCGGCCTTTCGCATCGATCGAGATCAAGTCATCACGGCCGTCTCCTGTCAGGTCGGCCAAGCGAAGGCTAGAGCCCTTGGTGCCGGTGATACCAAGATTCTTCCACATGCGAATGCTTCCATCATCAGCAACAGCGAGGAAATCGGCCAGGCCGTCGCCATCCATATCTGCGAACCATATAGTATCGCCAGTGACGCCCGATATACCGGGTGCAATAATACCAAGGTCTTCCCAGTTGCGCCCACCTTGTTTGATGGTATTGCGAAAGGCCTTGACTGCACCGCCGTCGTAGACAACCAGATAGTCTATCGCAATGTCAGTTTTGGGTCAAAGTACAAGAACTAGAAAGGACTTACCGGCTTTTCCATCGCCATCAATGTCTCGCATTCTTGCCGAATTGGCAGGTATACCGGCAGGACCAGGAGCAATCGTAACCTCAGTCTCCCAATTCTTCTTCTTGCTGTCCTTGCCGTTGTTATGAGTGTTGCGCGCCCATTTAACAGCACCACCACCATAGACAATAACATAGTCGGCATAACCGTCACCATCAATGTCTTCGAAATGGACCTTATCCCTCGATTCGAGGCCAGTTGCCCACTTGGAATCGAGAGACTTGAACTTCTTTCCATTGTTAACGTTCTTCCAGACCTTGGCCGCACCACCTTCGTACAAGGCAATAAGGTCAGCCTTTCCGTCATTATCGACATCAGCAAAACGGATCATATTGCCTTTAATGGACTTCCAGTCTGGATTGATATCTCCAATACTAGTCCAATCATTAGGCTTACCGCCATTAATCCAGGCCCGAATGGTACCATCGTTGTCGGCGACGACATAGTCAGCGATGCCATCACCATTCAGGTCGGCCAAAATGACCTTGTCGCGGCTACCATTCTCGACAGGTCCGCTGATGGTGCCAACTGATTGCCAGGTACGGAAGCCTTCGAAGACAGTTCCCTGCTTCTTCCAGATTCTGCCCTCAATCGCTTCTTGAGCACCACCAATACCACCTCCAATGCCAAGACCAACGCCTGGTAAGCCGCCGGCATCCCTTGGCATAGGATCCTTTAGCCAGCCTCGTTCGTCGGCTTCGAGAATTGCCTTTAACCAAGCGTCGGCCATTTTCTGATAGCCTCTGTCATTTGGGTGTTTCTCATCCCAAAGATCACCAACTGTGATATCGATTGGGACCTTAAGAATATGCTTGCCGTCCTTTTGTCTCTCCTCAATAATAGAAATGACTTGAGGGTTGAAGCGTTCAGTGTTTTGTTGCATTCTAGGCTTATTGGCCCAGATGACGGGAGCAACAAGGACGGTGACGTCTGGGGCATTTGAAAAGAGGCCGTCGATAATTGTAGCAAGCATAGCGGGGGAGCCTTCGAGGTCATCCTCTAGGTCCATATTGTTGGTGCCAGCATGTAAGAGAACGACGTTAGGACGAGATGCAATTGACAGCTTCCAATAAGTATTGATGTCTGCAAGCACCTTTCCACTATGGCCTTCATGATCATTGTCCGCCATGCCAGTGCGAGGATGCTTTAAACTGCCAACCATATCCACCGAGGCACCTCGGCCACTCAGTAGATCACGAAGACGCTTTCGGTAGCCTGTCTGGTCTTTGGAGCCGTTGCCTTTGGTAATTGAGTCTCCAAGAGACATAATACGGAGGCTCGGAAGACCTGAGGCAAGCGGCACCAATAGTGCCATGAGCAGCATCAACCACTTGATGCTGCTCCGAAGTGTGGAACATGCCATGAGGAGTAATAATAATACCAATAGCAGATAAGTGATATATTGGGATGTAAATTGAATTGGTTTGGAGAATGATAGGTATCAATGGCGATACTTTGACCAGCAGCGGCTTCTCCTTGGGACTTTATGCCTGCCTCTCGTTTGAGTCCAGAGCAACCTTGGTCATTAGAAGTTGACGTTGGAACTACCGTGACGTCCGAATAACCCTCAACACAGCCTCTTCAAATTCCGCCTCGCCTCTGTTGGTTCCGGGATAATGATGCATCCATCCTTCAGCAGGGTATGCGACCGGACGACAAGAACAAAATAGCATATGACTCGGTCTATCCATTGCCGAAATCATGAACCGTGACAATTGCGTGCTATCATTTGATTTCTTGCTCCAATAACACATGAGTATGCCTTATTGGTTGGGCTAATTGCGCTTTGACGAGCTGTTGGTTCTGTTGTGTTGGTTGGAGGTTAACATGCAGAAGGATTTGGGAACATTTTCAAGCGAGTAGGCCGGCGTTGTTGGTTGTAAAATAACTTAGGATCCGTAATGAAACTTGTGCAACGGTTCCATCGGGGGCACAAAAGTCTTCTTGGCAGTGATAAGAGTGTGTTGGAACATGAAGTTGTGCCAGTTGGTCTACATATATCTAATAATGATTAGCTTCATCAAATGTGCCGGACATAGATAAGCAGGATTGTTTAATCAGTAACCGGGACTTGTTTTACATAGTGGTAAATTTGCACGGATATTGATTAATCAAGACTATCCAATTGAGACAATCATGTGAGCCGAATAAGAAGGCGAACAGATGCGTTTAAGCGCCCAATATTTAGCGCATTGGGGCCAAAAGACATGGAGTAAACCGGCCAACTGCTGTATCACTTGGCGCAGAAATTTCGCCGCATGAACCCTTGTTGTTAGTCGAAAATCATACCTAATCTGGCAATTGCCGACATAGCCCGGCCCAACCCAACGACCCGGCACGGTCGTTTAAATTGGAACTGCCGTTGCTTGCCATGACTCAAAACAACCTACCAACAGCCAACAACCAGCAAATCATATCATCAAGGATGAAAAAATCAAAAGGATTTGTGACTGACTCCAGCTAGTGGTCCAGGGTACTACCAACAGCAACTACCAGAATGGAAGGTATCATCAACAGCCTTCACGATGGAGCTTGCTTGGCAACTTGGTCTCCCTACTCAGCCTTCGCATCACCTTGTCCCCTTGCAGATTTCAGCCAGTGGTGCAATGGTCTTTAACTTTCCGAAATTTGTATTTACCTCCATTATTCCAACCATTAATTACCACCAGTAGGTAACAGTTCTCTTAGTTCTATAGATTCGTCGACTTTCCTATCTTTCTTCCCTAGATCGATTCACAATCACATCGCACCTATCATCTTCTTTCACCATGGGCACAAGACGGCAACTCTCCTGGAGAGCTGTCTTTCCACTCATCTCCTTATTCCTTGTCTCATTTCTTGTCATTCCCTATGCCAAACACTTCCATGGTTCCCATTTCACCCCTCGTTCCTCTGCCATAGATGGCGATCTTGAAGACGGTGTATTTGCAAATCTTGTCAAGAAGGCGACCTCTACCTACGAAGAGGCTCAGCTGAAAGGACGCAAATTACATTGTCTGATGGGCATGACTGAGGCAGACGCGAGAACATCTAATGCGGGAGTCGCGTTAGAAGCTCCGGCCTGGCTCCAGACGGCGGCCATTGCTGAGGTGGAAGGATGGTTAGACACAACACTAGAAGATGGAGCAGAGCCTTTCCATTCAACTTACCTGAATGATGCATTAAGAGGTCTCAGCATCAAGCCGGAGTTTCACACTATTCTATGGAAGAACATTGGTGGCGGGCTCTTATTCGAGGATCCGAGCCTTGTCGATCTTGAAGGCGATGGCGACTGGGGAGATTCTGACGTGGGCTTCGTAAGTTCCTCATCTCGTTCAGGCCAGAGGCCAGACACAAAGTCATTGGGTAGTGCTAACTCGATTGATTCTATATCTAGCCAACTCGTGCATCTTTTCAAAACTCTTTCATCTTGGATCCTGGTGTTATAATCGCCGACAAGAATCTTGGAGTTGATGAAGCCATAAAGAAGAATCTTATTCAGGGAAAGACAACCCACTTTAGAAAGGTGAGAAGGGATTGGAGCTCCTGCAAAGAGGGTGCTTTATGATCAACTCTCTTTTTGTTACACCCGCTAACGTATAGCCGCAGTGGAGCGATATAGTGTGGATGCAATGGGTGAGTCAAACGAATTATTTCTCTCCTCCCTTTTCTTTTCTTTTCCTTGCTTCATTTAATTCTGAGCATATCAATTTCCTCCTTTCATACATCCTTCTCAGTAAATGAACGACTTCTAATCAGTGAATGCGGGTGGCTACAGACTAAGGCATGCGAAGCGCATGGCGGTGATAATACAAACGTGAGATACATTATTCGCTCCTGGATCACAAACGACTTCACACTGTCGACTATATTCCAAGCCATAATCAACAAAGACAAAAACGATGGGCAAGGAAAAAGAATCGGAAAATGGGCCGATAGGACAACACTTACCGCCAGTGACCACCCTGACGAATTTTTCGCGATACTCGGCAGTCCTAACGGGTCAGGATCGGCTTACTTTCTTATCAACCACAAGCGGGCATTGGGGGTCAAGGTCATTAATAAGGTCGACATATTTGTCCCGAATATTCTTCTTGATGTGACTGGAACTAGCGTGACTGAATATGAGAGACAACGAAAGGTCATGCTAGTGTTTCATGTTACCGGTGCCTGATAGATATTGCCTTGGCTTTGGTGTTGTGTCTTGTTTTGCGCTTTATATCTGCGGGGAGAGTCAAACCTTTAGTATGTCAATAGCTACCAATCCTGAATGAATACATACAACATGAAAGCCCTCTTCGCTGTCGTATTAAACTTTTATCACATTCTGCCTTTACGCCAAATATACGCCTTTATAATAGTTGATAGTTAATGAATGAAACTGTAGAATTCAAAAGAGGGCATATCTACATAAGTCTTAAGGAATAACAATTCCAAACTAAGAATCAGAATAGAAGATTTGCCCTTTCTTCCGGAGCTCGACCTTGAGGTTGGCAACCTCATCAGGAGGCAAAATACTTTCCAACGCGAACAAGTAAAACTCGTTTGAATAACCTCGTCCGTCTAGGTCCCAGGTCAGACCTAAAAGGCACATTCTTCGCTTATCCCAGAAAGCAAAGCCCAGTCGGCGGAAAGAGTCGAATTTGACACCAGGAATGGGCGAGCTGTTACCAGGACCAATTGTAAGGACCGCCCAACTAGACACACCTGATGACTCCCTGCTTATGAACTCCTCGGTTTGCTCCCAGCGAGCATTCTCGCTGAGTAATGGCCGCCTGAGTGGTGTGCTGTCTTCTGGTATAGCAGTACCCTTCTCCAAACGGTGAATTTGCCCGTTACGACGATATCCCCAAACAGCCCGGAGTACCTTGCTTGACTCTGGCGATGCCGTGATCCATCCGGGACTTTCTGAGAATGGAGGCGGGCGTGGTAATCGGTAGTAGTTGTCGTTCTGGGCACGTCCGAGACTTGTCAAGTAGTCCATTGCGGTCCTGATCTCCTCAGCTTTACTAATGGAACTATCAGGTCGTTCCACCAGGTCTGCTGCATTCATCTGACTCAATATATCGATATCTTCCTTGGCCCAGCTTTTGCCTATCTTGTCCCCAACGACAGCTTTGATTTCACCCACAAGCTGTATGATCCATATGGCGCGTAAAGCCCTCATTTCTTCAACCCAACTCGGTTGCCCCGCATCGACCACTTTGGCAGGTATACCGACAAATTCCCGATCCCAGGCTGCCACCCAGTCGTCATTAGGTCCATAGCCATGGGTGTAGTACGGCTTTGGGTTAAAGGCATGTAGTGGCCTGACGTTTTTCAGTCGTGCTAGATACGATGATAAACACGCCTGTGATAAGACAGAGATTTGGTATGCGGTCGCGATAACCGACTGGAGTATGGGCAAGGGCACGATCGAGGTAGATAATGATTCTGGGCCAAGAGTAATGAATTTCGCGTCCTCCGGTTCACGAATAGGAACCACGCCGCGTAGGAATTGAGTCTGGAACTCATCCAGATTCCGAAAAGGAAGGGCCTTGGAGCGCACCAGTATAACTCCACGAATGAGCTCTCGAACTTTTGGGGGCAAAATTGAGTTCGGGCCAGAAAGTATGCCTTCAATGATAGTGAGGGCATGGCTGCTAAATAAACGCCAGATATGTGGCGAGGCCCTCATCAGGTTCCAAAGCGTATCGAGACCAGGAAGGCTTGTGACGATGGGCAGCAAGATCTCGGGGGGCAGCAGCTCAAAGCATGCTGCTGTATCGCGGGTTGTGTAGCGCATCGCGATAGAAGTTGATTTTGTTTTAGCTAAGTGATGAAGAAATAACAGTTGAGTCGACTGAGTAAGGGGCGGGTACCTGGGCGCTTATATATGCGTTCCAAAACCCCACCTAGGGAAAGGTCATGCTAGCAATAAACCCCCACTGTATTACGACCCCCGCGGTTACATCACATGTACCCCACAAATAACTCATGCAACAGACCAACTAAATGTAAACTCGCCCACTTAGAAGTGAACTTACCTACAAGAGTTCACTTTACGGATAAGGGAGGATAAACACTTACTGGACTATATCGCTCTAGAACTGACAGCAACCTGGTCTCCAGTCCGGCTACGTTTCGCTATAAACTATAATAGCGAGTAGGGTTAGGGTTAATCTTATTATAGTTAGGGTTAATATATTTAATAAGTAAGTTTTACAGATAAGTAAGTATTATAAAAATCCCTTATTTTATATCTTTACTATTTAATTAGTTATTTCTTAATAACTTAATATATTATAGTCTTTAAATAAAGCTAGAATCCTTTTTACCCTTTTTACCCTTTAAAATAACCCTAATTTAAAGACTTAATGCGCTATAATAATCTATAGAGTAAACTATTATACTTTATATTACTATTAAGATAGCATTTAATTATAATGCAATTCTATCTCTAATTCTTAAAAACTATCTAATTTAGAAGAATAAATAATAATTTAATTTATCCTTAACTTAAATTTATAAGGATTTCCTTTATAACTGCATTTTATAGAAGAAATAGCTAATTCTCTACTTACTAACTATAATTTATTACTATTATAACTTAATAGGATAGTATATAGACCCTACTTATTTTTTACTAATTATAGTATATATTACCTATACTAGCTTAGTTAAAATATAAGCCGCTAGACTCTATAACTTATAGCTTATAATATAACTTATAATATAAGCTAGGACTTATAATATAAGCCTTACTTACTACTATAAGCTATTATAAGTATATATATATTTTACTTAATATTAGTTAGTATATTTAGCTTACTAGCTATTAATAAAACCTCTTTACTTAAATACGCCTTACTTACTCTATTTATTATTAAGAAATATAATACTTTATTACTATTTAGTTTATATACCTTATAACTCTATAAATATAAACTAATATAGACTAGTTTACTTATTTAAAAACCTAACTGTTATAATTACCTATTAGTAAGTATTAAGCTTATAACTTTATAAAACGATAATTAAAGCTAAAAATATATTTATTTTAAAGATATAACTATTAAAAAGCTAAATATAAAAATCTAATTATTATTTATAATTAGTTTAAGCTTATATAAAATATAATTATAAAGTATAATATCTAATTAAATAATATTTAGAACTTTAATAAGATTAGCTTTATAATAGGCCTTATATAGTCTAGGATAGTTATTATAGGCTTAGAAAGGTAAGGAAAATTAAAATCAGTCTAACTTAAAAACTATAAATAAATTACTATAATTTTAATAATAAATACTAAAGGTTAATTAATTCTACTATTTATTATTAGTTTAAGTTAATATTATTTTATAAATTAATATTAAAAAAGTAACCTCTTTAGTAATTAAGTTATTATAATAAGTTAAAATAGTTAAATAAATAATAAGCTAAGCCTTAAGTAATTAAAATACTTTAATTAATTAATAGTTAAGTAATTAGTTAGTCTTTATTATCTTTTAATCCTTAATAGTTATAAAAGTTATTACTTTACTAACTTTAAGAGATACTATTAAAATTATAAGATTATTATACTTTATATACCTCTTTATATATCTTACTTACTTTAGCCTCTTAATATTAAGTATTTTTTAATACTAAAGAATACTTATAGTTAAGAAATAAAATATCTAATTAAATACTTTATAACTTATATTTTAAAGATTAAGTTCTTTTTAGCCTTTTATATTACTTTTTAAGCTACTTTTATAAAAAGTAATATTTATAGAGCTTTTAAAGGAGCTAGATTTTATCCTCTTAACTTAGAAAATATTATTTTAAAGCTTAATATATAGCTATAAACCCTAATATCTCCTCAGGAGATAAACTAACTATTAAGTCTATAGGTTTTAAAGACCTTAATAACTATAAAAGAGGCTTAATCTCAATTTAAATACCTTATTAAATAAATTATTAAATATAAAAGTAGCTTCTTAAAGTTAATAATTAAGGCTATTAAATTAAATATAAAAGTAATATTAGCAGTTATATATAAAGTAATCTTATTAAGAGATTAAATTTAAAATCTTAAAGAGGTAAATAGTATATTAAGCTATTATTAAAAGGTAAAAAGGATAAAATTATAAAAAGGAAGATTAATAACTATATAAGATATATTATAAGTAATTAATTAGATAGATATTAATATATAGGTAGTTATAAAATTATTAAAAAGTAGTAATTAAGGAAAATTAATTAGACTAAGCATTTAGTAATATAATATATATAGTAAGACTAATTATAATATAAGAACCTATTAGGAGGATATTTAGATCTCTAGAGATAAATATAATAAGTAATTTTAATTAATTAGATAGGTTATAGTAGTTTTATTTTATAGATAATAAAAAGTAGTAATATTTTTATAATACTTACTTATTTATAACACTTACTTATTAAATATATTATTATATTTTTATTATAATTTATCTTAAGAAGGTTAGGATTTTTATATTACTTAGTTATCTATACTGCCTGCTTATTGCATATATTAATATAGTTTTCTTTATTAAATCTTAACTATCTTTATAAAGTAAGCCGGCCTGCTTTAACCCCGCGAATTTTACGCATTCTTATCTGCAGTAGGCTGGTCACTGCAAGAATGTCCACCAATTCAGGTGCTCCTCGGTGACTGTCCAGCCCTGCCAGCTGCTCTCCACGAATGCGACGCATGGTTGGCAAACTGGTACAGGTCGTTCCCACTAGATCACCGCATGGGAACGCGTGAGTTTTCTCTATCGCCTCCCATGCAGCCGCACGATGGCCGCACTCGTATGCGAGACCAGCTTATGCACGCGATTGTGCATCCGCCGGCTCCAGTAGTACCGGGTGGGATGCCGCTACTGACACAGCAAGGGTTGGAGCAGTACTTTATGTCTTTGGCACTGCGAGCTCCTGAGGATCTATTTGTTCGCCTTAACCGTCTCATGGGCGCCTTGTCTATTCGGCTAATGGACCCAAAGACAGGCCGCCCATTTGAGGCACGTATCCCGCGCTCGTGCTTTCCTCCGGATCTGGACCCGGAGGAGGAGCAGAAGAGGATGATAGCGGAGACACAGGGGAGGATGTGCCAAGCAGAGGTCCACGCTAGGCAGGTTGAACAGGCTCAACGGCAGTTGGAGGCGCACCATTTTATCAATAAAACACATCGCAAGTCCTCCGCAATATGCTCGGAGGATGGACAGTTGACGCTTATGGCAATAGGACCTATGAACCAGGTATTCTCTGATAGCTGCCAGTGCTGGTCGTCGGACTTTCAGCTTTTCAGAGCCAAAGAAGCATACTACGTTTCCTCTCGCTTGTTTCCTACTGATTAGGACCTATCCTCAGGATAATAATTGGATTTTCGCAATTCAAGTTGTAAATAGTTCCCAATTATTAGAGGTACTGTAACATTTCGTCTTGCCTTCTAAAAATTGCTAAAGTCTATTAAGAGGCTTCTATATTATCGCTTTATGTTCTTTTAAAGCCTAATCTTAGCATTTCCCTTTATATTACTAATTGAACTTTTAAAAGCTGCTAAGTATTCTGGCTTTAATACTAAGCCTAACGCTGTACTAATCTCTTAAATAAAGTTAATATATTTGATGAGTGAGCCGACTGAACAACCGAACCGACTAAAAATCTTTAACCTACATCATGTCACAGCTCACAGCTCGCAGCCAGACCAGCCTACCCTAAATCAATAACCGAGTGGATCCGGATCATGTGGCGATACGTTATTGTAGAGACTTTAGTTTACCGACCACATGGCTCCTGAACGTAGCTCCTTGAGCTACGTCTTGTCAAAAGAGCCTGACCTGTCTGCAGTGCCCATCCGTAGCAATAGAACCTATTCCGCCTGAAGCGTTCCCCGCTCACCTATATACCAAGTCTAGCTCGTGACACATAGCATCATTTACAAAAGGAATCTAGATGCATCCATATCAGCTGTAAATGATTGCATCACTATAATTAGTTTGCTTCAAGCTATAAGATAATAAGAATTTGTAGCGCTGAAAGCCCTCTTTAGTAAGGTCGATTAGGTAACGCAATGTCCACTATGCCGCTTTGTATAATGTGATCAGCTCGCCTATCCTATGACGTTTGTCCGATATGATCCTGGCAGCAGTAATAACAGTATGCTTATTAGCAGGCAGAAACCCTTATTCCTTTTAGTTATCACTCCGTCAAATTGTTATGCATCAGCCCCTAACCTCTGAGAGTCTTGATCTTAATACTTCTACGTAGAAGAGCTTTAATCTAGTGAGTTCTGATTGAATCCTAATGACCGTTCATTTTTGCTATTCTATTGGCCAATTCCTCTCAGGCACTGATTTGCGTCCATCCGAATCCTCTGCTATGGCCATCACCAACGGGCTTATTCCGGAAGCTTTGCGCCGACTCACTTATCTTTAGTGTCGATCTCAGTGTCTGCTGCTCCATCTTTCTCTAGTGGCTCCTTGAACCATTTCATACTCCTGACACTGCAGACAGTACGGTCAAGTAACTCTTCTAAAGGCCGCAGAAGATGCCTGCGAGGTGATGCGAGGGCAGCTTTTAGGAAGAGGCGGCGTGTACATTGAGTGTCCTCATTGTCCTCTCTTGAACCGGAAGACCGCGATACAGAATCCTCGTGGTCCCCTTTTGATGTGGGCGTTGGAACTGTCCGTGAAAATCCGCCGGGAAGTCCCCTCCAGCCACCTACCAATCCACCTTTAGATTGATCAAGTGACTCATAAGACTTCAAGAACCCAGGGAGGATCGAGTCCTCCATGAGCTCAAGGACAATTTTGATGGCATAATCCAGCTCCGATGGATGTGGAGGCAATGAAGAAGAACGCAACCCAAGAAGTCGGGTCCTAACTTCACAAGGCAGGTTGACCTCGCGATCTCCGTTAGGAAGGATATAGGCGCCTAGGAGATCATCCCATAGTTCCTGCAGATAACCGTAATGGCGTCTTAGATACTCCCAAGGGATTTTTTCATCCTCGACTATCTCTGCGTAACATACTCGGTATCTCGAGGTATCTTGGATGAATTGGAGGGTTTCTAGACAATAATTTTTTGAAAGATAGGCTATAAAACCATTCAATCTCGAAGGGTCTGAGTTTAAATAAGAAATGATTTCAGGTAATAACGACATTATAAAACTGTGTCCTTCGGATAAGGAACAGCTTGTGATCTAGTCGTCTAGAGCCTTATGCTTTAAGCTTTTTATAGGTTGAATACCTTCTTCTCTCACTGTATGCTGGAGATGTCCGTGGCTCCTATTTATTGGAAGACTGAGTTCCAACCACGTCTCTTTCACTTGACTTTGGGTCAAAAGGTCCGACCTGTTTTGATTGGATGCTTGTCAACGCTCCTATATCAAGGCCCCAGTTTATATTTCAGCCTTTCAAAACTCTGTTAGCCCACTTTCGAGGGCTTGCCGCCACGAGACCAGGTCCTTGAAGCTAAATTTGCAAGCCACGGGAGATCACCATGACGAATACCCATTGATTGGCTAGGAAGCCACAATGACAGTTGAAAGGTAGGCTTGGAAACCAATCAACGCTTGAGCGCAGGTCGCCACTACCATTATCACGCCACCATCACAATCTACCTTAACGCGCAATTATCGGCCTCCCCAGCTTCAGAGGTCTGGATGCGTTCTACATGACATTGGACTGCCTAGTTCAGAGCCACTTCATGATTCAGAACGTAGGGAATTTTGCATGCAGCCGAGATTGAAGATGCATGGCTTTGCAGGCCTTCATAACCGAAATATCCCGCGGCAAAATATATCCTGTTTCCTTCTAAGCAGGATTTCCTTCCGGGAGAGAAATTCTTTACCATAATTCCTTTCCAAAATGGCCTGATGCCTGCATGATGGTTGCAGAGGCTGAGTCCGACAAAGACGGCGGCGGCCTTACTATCGGTAGCATTACTGGCGCCGCAATTCTTACCATTGTAATCATTTGTATTCCTGCATGTCCCAACTCTGGAGGTCCCATATCAGATTGAGAGGGTTACAGACTTTCATATCTATCTATGTCAAAAGATGGGCTGGATACAGTGAAAACCCCTAGGAAGGATAGCACCTCGAGGTGCACTTCTTTCCTATCCACATATAATATCCTAAGTAGGACGGCAGTAGAAGTAGTCTTTACAGTATTCCTTGAAAAGCTACTTGTCACAATTCGCTCGTTTCATGCGGATTTGACTGGTAAGCTTCCGAATTTGTTCTTCTTGCTTATGGCCTTCGGCACGGTACTTGCGCTGCTTCAGTCGAGCACGTTGCTCTTCGAGTTGAACAATCTCTAGGTCAGGCGGCAGATTGGTCCAGACTTTGTCTGATATTATATCTGTCGTGGCTTAAGGACTGCGCGTAAGACTGAAAAGGGCAAATAACCGGAATAGCTGTCTCCCCGTCTCTTATTCTAGAAACAAATTCTAGAGGTCGAGATTCGCAATGTCGTTAAGGTAAGCGCTTTGGAAGGTCATAAACGGGGGGGGCTAACGTATTATCCGGTCACGAACAGAGTCAGGCATATTTCCTGTGAAGGATGAACACAATTGGTAGTGGCAGAATCATGAGATAGTAATAAAGCCGGCATCGGTCTCAGGGTGGCTTGCTTGAATACGCACTGTTGACGGCATTTCCAGCGCCTCGCCTGGCAAGCCTAGGAGTCAATTACCTCTCGCGTCTCGAATCGATACTCTGGAAAGCATAGCTATTCTTTAACATATTTACATTTAGTTACGAAAAATTACATTTTAGTGATACTTGTGCTATATAATAGAACTTTTACTTGGCACTGTACTGTAAGGCCTTACCCCTATAGGGATCTCATTCTTAAAATGGGTTATGAGAGTAGTTAACGTCTTGTGATCTACAGTAATTACGACCATTATCACCCTAATCTTCATTTCCAACGCTCGCCTTCCGTTCGGCTTTACCAACCACGACTCACTCCACGGGTATAATCCAAATAGCAACGTCGTATTCAGTTTTCGTCAATCGCCTCTTGTTTATACCTCAGGATTCGTTTTGGTATACTGCCGATGACCTCTGCCACTGTTTGTCGCGTTGTTGGTGACATGTCCCGATGTCGCGTTTGTAAGTGAGTAGATACTTCGTTCGATACGCAGGCAAATTCGCATTTCTTACAGACAGAAACTCGATATTTTTCAAGATAGGCAAATGGCTCCATGACGTATGTAATTCTTGGAATTTTATCACATGGAATAATCTAAGTAGCTCTTGTGAGTTTATATGCGTGAGGCGTATCTGCTTAAACACTCTATGTGTAGTCGCGCTCCTTGCATAATATGTGTTCTGTGTTTTGATTGACGGCCACAAAAAGTAACTCTACCCTTATCGATTTAAAGAACTCTACCCTTGTAAAATGAGGCGTAAAAATAACTCCACTAGAGTTCCCTATGTAGTACAGTAGTAGGAATGCCGCTGCATATCCTAGCTATCCATGACCTAGTTTGGAATTAGTGCAGCTATATTATAAGGGTTTATCTGCAGATTAAAAGGCTTAATAATCTGCAATATAGAGGCACCGTAGAGCCCTTGCTAATAAGTAAATAGATAGTCCTTATAGGTAAAAAGGAATGCCTTTAGGTTAACTATCTCTTTTCTGAGATAGATAATTTAAGCTATTAAGGTATTATTCTCTATATTAAATAAATTAACCTTAGTCTATAGGTCAGTAAGAAATCTTTTCTTCCTTTAATAATACTTATAGGTAGTAATACTAATTTAAGGAGAGTTAATAAACTTTCTTAATATAGAAGAATTAAGGATTATAAGATATACTAATTACACTTAAGAAAGCTCTTTTACTTCTCCTTATTTATTATCTTTAATATAGATCTACCCTCTCCTAATTTTATCTTAAACTCTTTATTAGAGAAATCCATAGCATTATTAGTAGCAGCGGTATTAGTCTTAAATTTCTTATAAGCGGGAGCCTTAACTGGGGGCTTATATGCTATTTGTCGGCCATTAGTAAAAGAGGGGTTTCTCTTGCCCTTGCATCCCATATTAGGCTTAGCCTTATCACTCTCATTAGAAGTAATACTAAACTTACTTATATCTCAAGCAGAGCCAATTAAGCCCCTATTAACCCTCGATACCTGCAGTAAAGTGTTTATATTCTATAGAGCGACAGGAGTAGGGTAATTGTGGCCGGGGACGCTTCAATTGACGATAAATTGTTTCGAACTCTAGACACTGTTCCGATCTTTGACCCACATGAATAGACTATTTGAAGCGTCGTTATCATGGGGTAAAAAGGGCGCGTGAGGGGTTCGCCTCGGTTTAGCAGTTGTCGCACCGTTGGGCGTTTCTTAGGGTTCAGAGGTTGCAGAGGGTTGCTATTGCTGGGGCAAGGGTGGTGGCTATTGTCCTCGCGATCGCAAAGGAGCACCGTTCTTATGAATACCGACGAGTTGTTTTTTGTACGGTGGCAGAGATGCGACATTTCCTTAATCAAGGTAGCCGAAGTCTCATCGGCCCATTGCTGCCTGGTACTTAAACCTGCGGCCACACTAAAGCAATCGCACTGACTGCATTTGCGGCTGAACTAGTAGCTTACCTCTGGGTTTTCCGGCCAAAATCATGTGACAAAGAGTGATGTGATCTGTAGAGGTGAGCAGATAAACCTCATCCTCGATAGCTTACGACCAAGTCTAAGCGAATCATATTTCGAGTCGCCGATATGCCTACACCTTTTTCCTCTCTTTTTAGTGGGCCTACCATTACCCCGCACTATGAGGCTTGGTCTGGACAATCTCCCGTCTCTTAGCCTTACCTTTCCAATTGGTGCCCGTCTAGTGGGATACATACGCTAAACTATCTCTAGAAGGCCGATGCCTCTGGTTGAAAAGTATCTCTTTGAGTGGCACAAGACAGCAGCGGGGTTCCGACAGGGATATTAAACCAATTAGAATGCGACGAAAAGTACCTCGTCAGATAGTTGAATTTGCGTGTGGTAGATGTACCAGCAGATTTTTATTGTTATAAATTGCTACTTTGCAGACTTTGCAGCCGTATCGGGTCTGCGAGGCTCGGGCACTTCTTAATATTGATTGTAAATAGCTTTCTTTTGCCTTCCTTTTCTTAAAAAGGCCGAGGCTGCCTGTGCCCGAAGCCTTTGCGAAGTAGGCAAGCTGAATTTATGCCCCTGAAGACATAATGAATATCTTTTTGCAGGTGTTTTTGCCGTGCTTTCTAATCTTCGATGTCTTCTTCCATTATTGAAGGGCTTACATTTTGCGTATTGTGATATACTAAAGTGATATTATACTGTGCTAAAGTGCTAAGGTGATATATACCGCCGTAAATATATTAAATAATACTTTTTCTCAGCTAGATGTGATATTACGACCTTCGCTACATTTTGATTGGCTGCAACCCCCAGTCTCAACCCCCTTGCCCCGATGAATGCTGTGGAGGCTTACGATAGCTTACGAAGTAGTAAATGCGGCTATTATGACGACCATTTCATCTAATACTGTGTCCAATTATAGACATTGGAGGCTGGTCCGATGTTTAACTTCGACTGGCTGGCCTATAGGATGTATTTAATATTACCTAGCCTTAATATACCCCTGAGTAAACGGACTGCACGTAATGTATAAATGCACATTTGGTTGATATCTTAGCTCAACAGCCGAGATCAACTTTCAAGCATAAGTCAGAGGAGTAATAGGGTGCATCGAAGCTGGTAATCCAGGGAGAACAATTAGTTATCTATATTACAAAGACTAAAGTTACATCAGGCAATAAGTTTAAATTAACTATATAATAAGTAAACTACTATAAGCAACCTAAGTATATATGCTAAAGAGGTAAGGATAGATATTCTATAAATATAATAGACTAATAATCTATCGATAGAGTGTTAGGAGACTGGGGCGGTATAGTAGGAGGTTATAGTCGATATTAATATTAAAGTTATATCCTTAGTATAAAAGCTTTAAGTTATAAGGGTTAATAGGGAATATCTTATTATTAGCAGTGCAGATTAGCTCTTAATAGCTGATATTATTAGTCTAGGTAGCGCTTAAGTTTGCCTTACTGATAAAGGGGTTACTTTTAATACTAGTATTAATAGTCTACTAACTATTAAGGCTATTTATAGTAAAAGATTAAAAAAACTAACTATTTCTACCCTTAGCTTTAATAATTATTAGATATTTATTTTATCTTTAGATAATATAAACTTAAATAGCTTTAAAGAGGTGTAAGAGTATTATAGAGAGATTAAGTCGTAACTAATTAGCGAGCGGCTGCCAGAAGATCTTTAGGTAATTTACCTTAAGAGAAGTCAGACCGAGGGATCTATAGTTAGATTCCTTAAGTTAAAGTCTTTAGCGACTAAGTCAATATATAACTAGATCTATCTATTATCTAACTACCCTAACTTAACTCTATCTACTTATAATTCTTTAACTTCTATATTTAGGAAGTTAATGCAATTAGAATAATATAAAGATAAAAGATTCTTATTAAAGATAATCTAATGATATAGTAATACCTTATAGAAGATAATATATTATATAAACCTATAATAAATAAACTATAATTCTTATAATAGGATAGTAGTAATACCTATTTAGATATTAGCTATTTAATTAAGGAAGTATAAGAGGATTTTCTATATATTAAGGATAATTAAGAGATAACTATATAGGAACCTTTACTAAGCCTTTAGTAGGATAGTCCTATAGGATATATTAGTAGTCTATAGCTATATAAAGGCTGCTCTTCTATATTGGACTATAATAATAAGAGTCCTTAATTAGCATTTAAGTCTATAAGATATAATAGTAATAGAACTTTAGATTTATTTATTATAATAATAAAATCCTTTATAGACTAAAATAGTATATAAATGCATTTATTTACTAAATAGTCAGTAAGATAAGCTAAAATATATTAAATATTAATTATATAATTAATAGAATATTTAATATTAACTCCTTATAAAGAGTATAAAAGACTATTAAACTATAACTATAAAGTATTAAATAAAGATATTACTTCTATCTAAATAGATAATTAAATTAAAGCAGTTAAAGCGATAAATAGTCTCTAACTAATTAATATAATTTAATAGAGGATTAAATAGTTATTATTTAGACTTAAGTTAGAGAAATAGACTAAATAGCAGTATTATATCGCTAGACTTAAGAAAGGTAAACTTAAATAGGAAGACCTTATTAGCTTTATTAAGCGATAATATATTAACCTAGCGTTATAAGAATATTATATATAGAATTAGTTAATAAGAATCTAAATAGAGTATAAAGAGTTGCTATTATATTATTATATATAGTAGAGGGCTTTTTATAACTTACTAAGAACTTTAAATATTAATAATAATACTATATTAAGGCATTAATATTAATATAAGCTCTTTATATAAATTAAAAAGGAACTAAATAAGATAATAATTAACTTTAAGAGTACTAAGGATATAGTATATAAAGTAGAGCGCATTAGCCTATATTTTAGCGATAATATGCAATTTTAAAAGAGGAAATAGAGTAACTTTCTTAAAGAGAGGCTAAATAAATATATATCCTAACTATAGAAGTATAGCTAGCACTTAATGCAGTTATAATAGAGCTCTTTAAGCTAAAAGAAGAATTTTCTCTCTTATATATATAAAGAGAATTAATTATATAATATATTACTAAATAGTTAATAATCCTATAGGTTAGGGAACCTTACTATTAAGTATTTTACTTATAGAGACTGAGGTTATATCTTACTTAAGTGCCCTAAAAGGAATACTAACTATATTAGGTTAAGCTGCCCTTAGGGTTAGACTTAATAAGGGGCTAGAGTTTAGGAAGTTTATACCTCTAAGCGATCTTTCGCTAAATAATTAGGTAATAAATTATAATACTTAAAAAATTAAAAGGTATAGCAATTAAGGTTAAAGATATTATACCCTATTAAAATATAAAGACCTAAGAGGTAAAGATAGCTCCTATAAGGGAATATACTACTATATAGGTAATTATCCTATAAAAGGCTATTAAAGAACTATTAAATATCCTCTTAAATATAAAAGTATAGATAGATATTATTAGCTATAATATAATATAAAGGCTTAATCTCTAACTAGCTATTAACTATAAGTTAATCCCCCTTAAAGGATTTTAAGGTAAGGTTTAAAAGCCTATAAAGGCATACTGGCTAATATTTTTCCTCTTAAATAGATAAGGTCTTCTAAGGAAAATTAAGTAAGTATTCTCTAAAGTATAAATAAGACCTAAAGGCCTTAATATTATTCTCTCCTAATTATCTATAGGGATAAAAAGAATTATTATTAATATAGCAATTAATATATTCTATTATAGTAGTATTATAAATATTAATATTAAATCTTTCCTATAAGATATTATTAAGGATAAAGAGAAAGTATATATACTATATATTTTAGCAGTCTTAATACTAAAGGAGTTAGATTTCCTAATGCTTAATAAAGAAATAAAGAACCCTAGAGCTAAGGAGAAACTACTAAAAGAACTCTAAGGGTATAAGGCTATATTTAATAAGCAGTTAGTAAAACTTCTGCTAATACTTAAAGAAGCTTAATATACTATTAATCTTAAGCTAGATAAGAAACCTCTATAGGGCCTTTTCTACCCTCTAAATAAGAAATAATATAAAGTATTAAAGGAGTATATCCTTAAGAACTTAATAAATAGGTAAATTTAGTATTTTAAAAGTAAAGTAGAAGTATTAATACTATTTATTCTAAAGAAGGATAGTATATTTTACCTATATATTAACTATAGAGGTCTAAATAAAGTAACTATAAAGAATTAATACCTATTACCACTTATTAGCGACCTATTAAATAGGCTTATTAAGGTAAAATAGATTTCTAAGGTAGATATTTAAAATACTTATTATTAAATTAATATTAAGGAAAGTAATAAGTAAAAGACTATATTTTAAATAAGATATAGCTATTTTAAATATAATATTATACTATTTAAGCTAATTAATATACCTACTATATTTTAAATATATATCTATTAAGTACTCTCTAATCTTTTAGATATATATTATATTATATAGATAGATAATATTCTTATTTTCTTAAAAGATTAAAAGTAATATACTAAAGACCTTAAGAAGGTTTTATAATAGCTATAGGCTGCCTAACTATATATAAAACAGTCTAAATATAAGTTCTATTAATAGAGGGTAAAATTCCTTAGATATATTATTACTACTAAAGGCATAGAGATAGATTGCAGTTATATTTAAGCTATTAAGGACTAAAAGACCCTTAAGTATTATTAGGATATTTAGGTATTCTTTAGATTTTATAATTACTATTAGAAGTTTATTATAAGATATTTTAATATTATATTGCTATTTACTGCCCTATTAAAAGGGAGTAAAAATAAGAGGAAATTAAGAGAAATAACCTAGACTAAAGATATAAAAAAAGCATTCTAAAGATTAAAGTCGGCCTTTTATTTAATAACTATTCTCTAATATTAAAATCCTAAACTGCCTATTAAAGTAGAGATAAATATATCTATTAAAGCGATTATAGGAATTCTTATGCAATTAGTAGATACCTAATAGTGACCTATTGCCTATTACTTATATAAGCTTATTAAGATAGAGTAGCAATAGGGCATAAGATAATAAGAGCTTCTAGCTATTATTAAGTTATTAGAATATTAGGGATATTACCTCTAGGGACTATTAGAGAAGTTTTAAGTCCTAATAGATTATTAGGCATTAAAAGGAGTAATTAACTCCTTAGTGAGAGACCTCTAAGGCAGGCTAGCCTATTAGGTTTATAGATTATTTATATTTAATTTTAATATTAAATATCGACTTAGGAAGACTAACTTAGCTAATAGGCTATTAAGAAGACCTAATTATATATTAAGTGAAATTACCTATAAGGATATTATTTTAATATTAAATTAGAAGTTATCCTTAATAGCCTAATTACTAGAGAACCTCTAAGGGAAAATCGCTATATTAAAAGGTAGATCTAAGGTTATATAAGTATATATTTAAGCTATATAGGCCTATACTAAGACTTTTCTATCCTAAGGTATATAGTATCTATAGAATGCCTTTACTATAGCTTAAAGAGTAACTATTATTATAATAACAACCTAAAGTAAATGCAAGAGAATAATTAGATCTAAAGACCAGTAAAATACTATATAAAAGGAGCCTAATAGTTAATAGCTTAAAGACTTATTACTAGCTAGGATTACTATTTTAAAGTAGTATATCTTATATTAAATTATAAGAGAGCTTATAAAAGGTAAAATAGTATATATTATAAACCTATCTTAGAAGTTTAAGGTATTAATTTAAGAGCTATAAATTAAAGATTAATAATATTAAGAAATTTTAAGGAAGTATTATATAGCTGCTAATAAGTATAAGAAATATACTATTTCTAAAGGACTCTTATAGTTTAAAGATAGGTTAGTAATCCTAAAAGAGGGGACCTTAAGGCTAGAAATCCTCTGCTAATACTATAATAACCTAAGAGTAGGATATATAGGACCTTAGAAAATATTAGATTTAGTAAAAAGAAAGTTCTATTAGTTCAGTTTAGCAGAAGATATTTAGAAGTATATAAATAAGTGTAAAATATATTAGGGCATATATACATTAAGATATTAACTATATAGCTACTTATAGTCTTTATTATTACTATTATTTCTATTTTAAGAGATTAGTTTTAATTTTATTATAGGGTTACCGTAAAGTATATAATATAATAGTAAGACTTATAATATAATCTTAATTATTATATATTAAATAATAAAATTTATAATATTTATTTTAATATAAAAGACCTTATAAGCTATAGACCTAGCTGCACTACTCTATAAGTATATTAAGTGCTAATTTAATATACTAAAGGGTATTATTAGTAATTAAAATAAGTTAATTACTAGCTATTTCTAGGAAGACCTAATAAAAGAATAGGCAATTAAGCGCTAGCTATTTACTATATATTACTTATAAACTAATAGATAAATAGAAAGGACTTACTAAATACTAGAGAAATATCTATATATATATATCGGCAATATACTAAAACGATAAGCTATATAACTAAATAAAGTAGCATTTATATATAATAATAATAAATACTTAATAATTAGAGTTTTACCTTTAGAGACACTCTATAGGTATTATCCCTATTATATTAAGTATATATTATCTTTAATAAAGAGTAAGGTATAAGGAGTTTATAAGTATATAGAGATACTTTACTAAATATATAATATAATATAATAATATTAGTAATAAGCCATTAAGGCTTAAGTAAAGTACTATAATATAAGATATATATTAAAGGAATATTAAATTAGCTAATTTATTAGTATATCTATATAGAATTAGCGCTTTAAGAACTAAAAGCTTATACTTAAGTATATTAAGGTTAAGATTATAAAATAGATTAGTAAGTAAGTATATTAAGTTAGCCTACTTAAGGCATATAAATATATATATAATATATTTTATATATCCCTCTTTAAACTATAGAATATAGTAAGACCTTATATAAAGTAATTGCCTATAGTATAGCTTAAGGATAAGCCTAATAAGTAGAAAGTAAAAGAAGTAATTATATATAAGGATAAAAGTAATAACTGATTTTATCTAATTAAATAGGTAGGTTAGCCTATAAAGTATAATACTTAAGAGCTAGACTATTACCTAAATAATATAAAAGGTATAATTATTAAATATCTTAAGGTTATAAAGAAATAATATAAAAAATAGAATAACTAGTATAAAGAGATAGTAATAATAAAGCACTAGGTTATATTCTTAAATAACCTAATAGAAAAATAAGACCCCTAAATAAAGAAATAACTAACTAACTAATCCTTAAAACCTTTAAAGTTAGGCAAATTATTAACTATAGTCTTTAGATTTAAATTACTTATATTAAAAGACCTAAAAGACTTAATAAAAATACTATTATACTTAAGAGGGCTAAAAGGTAAGAAAATATCTATAGACTTAATGCTCTAAGTAGGAAGAGGCTTAGGTAAGTTAATACTATCAGCAAGAGGAGTATTAGGTAACTTATTATCTATAATAGGGCAAGGTAAGATAAATACCTTAGTATTAAAGGTATAAGTAAAAGCTATAGAACTATTGCTAATAGATTAATTAAAATAAGAAGAGCTAATAGAAATAGCGCTATAATAAATAAGACCCTATCTAACTGTATATATAGTTATAGTAGGTATAGAGTTATTAGTATAAATAAGGTAATAAATAGTATAATAGATATCCTCCTTAAAGCTATAAGGGAGTTTAATAAGATAACTTAAGTGCTTCTCCTTAAAATAAATGCAATTAGTATAGCTATTAAGGCTAGCTAAGCACTTAGCTAAGATATCCACTTTAATATAAAATAAACTATATATAGGTATAAAGGATATTAAGTTACTTTTAACCTTATTAAGTATATAGTTCTTATTAATTTAAAAAGGAAGATATTATTAGCAGTAAGGACTTATAGAAGGAGTATAAAATATACTATTACTTAGTAAATAAAGGTAAAAATGCTATAATAGGTAGCTAACTCTTAAGCCTAAATAATAAAGGCAATACTATTATAATTAGATATTATAATGCAATAAGGATTAAGTATTATATTATAAGTAGATATAAAGGTAAAAATAGTATCCTTATAATACTAAGTGATATACTAGCGCTAAAGAGGCATAAGATCATTTTAAGTATTAAGATTAATATAAGTATTATAGGAGTTAATAATAAGCTAGGCAGTATTAAGTAACTCCTTAGGGATCTTATAAATAGATTAATAATAAACTAATAAGGAACTAAAGAGTAAGTAGAACTTATAGTATAATACTTTTAATAAGAGTCCTTATATATAATATATTAAATAGTATTATCCTTAGCGATATAAATATAATAGATATTATAACTAACTAAAAGTATATAGTAGTAATATAGGCGCTTACCTTTAATCTAGCTACTAAAGTTCTTAGTAGAAATAAAAGGGAAGTCTATTAATATATTATAGATAGCTTAGCTAAGAGATATAATAAAAAAGAGGAGGCTATATAAAAGAAGGTATTATAAAAGCAGTAAAAGTAGCAATAAGAATATATAGAAAGATTAGCACTATATAAGTAATAATAGAATATAAAGGTTAATAAGAGAGAGATATTAATTAATAAAGAAGAAGGAAAAGGAAAAAAGGAAATTTAATACAGTTAATAAAGAAATACTTAATTACCTAGACTAAATGCTAATAAGTAGTTAACTGTAATTTATAGTCCTAATAGCTATTAATAGCTATTATAAAGAGTATAAGATTTTACTAAATACCTTATATTAGAGGATCTATAATTATTAATAAGAGAGTATAAAACTATACTTAACTATAAGATTTACAATTAAAAGAGGCCTAGATATATAAAGCTATTACTAAATAATTTTAAAGGCTAGAATTATAGAGAGGGAGGCAGTTATAAGAGTATTATAGAGAGATTAAGTTATAACTAATTAGTAAGCGGCTGCCAGAAGATCTTTAGGTAATTTACCTTAAGAGAAGTTAGACTGAGGAATCTATAGTTAGATTCCTTAAGTTAAAGTCTCTAGCGATTGAGTTAATATATAACCAGATCTATCTATTATCTAACTACCCTAACTTAACCCTATCTACTTATAAGAGGTTATCTTTAGTATTTTATAGGATAATCTAGGAATTTAATTTAAAGTTTCTAGGGAAATTACTAATAGGTATAAATGCAAAAGAATAAGTATATATTTCTACTATTACTAATAACAGTTTAATTAATAGGGCTAAATAGTATATTAATAATTTCTTTAGTAAAGAGAGGTTATAGTTAAGACTATCTATTAATATTAGTAGGGTTATTTAAAGTCTTATATAAGAACTTAGTAAGGCCCTATTAATAAGCTAAGATTTAAATACCTTTAGGTCTAAAATAGAATAGAGTTAAGGCTATAGTAGTATTAATTTAAAGAGTCTATAATATAAAACTAAAGTTATTTAAATCTAATATAAGGCTAAAGCCTATAGACTTCTAACTACCTTAGCTATAGGCAGTAATATAAACTAGCTGCTAACTATTATAAGAAGTAATAGTAAAGTCCTTAAGACTCTAGCTATTAGTAGGTTAAGTAAGAGGGCCACTTAAAGTCTAATAGTAGCTAGTAGGGAGGGAATATTAAGCTAAGGCACCTCTATATAACAGTTAGGTTTTTAAATAAGTAAACTAGTCTATATTAATTTATATTAATAGAGTTATAAGGCATATAAATTAAGCGGTAATAAAGTATTATATTTCTTAATAGTAAATAGAGTAAATAAGGCATATTTAAGTAAAGAGGTTTTATTAATAGCTATTAAGATAAATATACTAACTAATATTAAGGGGATATATATATATTAAAAGTTACTATAAAGGGAGTAATAATATATTAGGTTATTATTAGTCCTAAAGCGATATAATCCTAGAGCGCTATTATTTTATATAAGTATTAGTCCTCTAGTAATAGGATAATCTTATAGGGAAATATAGAGATAAGAAAGTAAAAAAGTAAGGTATATATAATATAACCGCTTAGGTTATAATACTCTAAGAGTAATAAGAAGGAAGGTACTAAAAGTAAGTAGATTATTATTTAGGAACTTTATTCTTTTAGTTACTAATAAAGAGAAGGGCTAGTTAGTAAGAGAATAAACTGAAAGTTAATACTTATAAAGCACTTAATATATATATTCTAATTGTAATAGTAGTAGCATTTTCTCTTTTATTTTAATTTATTTATATTATCCTATTAGGCTAAGTTCTATTTTTAATTCTATAGTAAAGTTATTCCTATCTTATAGTAAGTATTATATGCGCTAATATAATATTAGTAGAGGAATTATTACTATAATAGTATAGCATTATACTTTATTTCTAGAAATTAATATAGAGTTCTTAAGTTTAAAGTAAAATATTACCTATTTAAAATATAAAAGTATATTTAAAAATTGCATTTTTAAATTAATATAATTAAATTAATATAATATATAATAAGTAAGTAAAATAAATAAGTAATTAAAATAAAAATCTTAACCTTTTTAAGATAAACTATAATAAAAATATAATAGACTATTTAATTAATTAAAATTAATTATTATACTTATCTCTAAATGCCTTTAAAACTACTTAATAGGTCCTTATATTATACTTAAGCTTACTATATATACTATATTACTAAATACCTAGCTTAATTAACATTTTTTAATTATTACTTCTTAATAATTTAATTAATACTTATATATTTATATCTATTTAATTAATTAAATTATAACCTTCTTATATAATTAAGTTCCTTTTATTTTATAAATATATCCTTTTTACTTTATATTATTAATTAAGTATATTATTTACTTTATATAACTTTTAGTATTTTACCTTTAATAAGGCAGTCTTTTATATATTTCTTATAACTGCCTTTATAAGAGACTAAAAAGCTTTAAAAATTAACTCTAAAGAGCTATTATAATATCTTTTAATTTAATTACTAAAGTATTAAAACTATAATTTAGCCTTAAGGACTATATTTAAAGTCCTTAAAGTCTAAGCTTAAGCTTATTAAGCTACCTCTTTAATAGGTATTAAAATCTATAGCTATATATTAAGCTTTAAGATTATAACTTTAGGGTTAAAAAGAGTAAGGCTAGCCCCTTTAAAACCCTTTTTAATATTTAACTTAATTATAATTAATTAAAAGGTAATATATTTAATAAGTAAGTAAGTTAAATAAGTAAGTAAGTTAAAAATCCTAACCTTTAGATTTATAATTATAATAAGATTATAATAACCTATCTAATTAATTAAAATTACTTATTATACTCTTCTTTAAATGCCTCTAAAACTACCTAATAGATCCTTATATTATACCTAGTCTTACTATATATACTATAGCATTAAATACCTAATCTAATTAACTTTCCTTAATTACTACTTCTTAATAACTTACTTACTACCTATATATTAATATCTATCTAATTAATTACTTATAGTACTTCCTCTATAGTTATAAGGTCTCCTTTTTATAGCTTAGTTCTTTTTAACCTTTAATATTAGCTTAGCTTTTTATTTCCCTCTTAAAGGTTTTAAATCTTAATTCTTATTAAGGTAATCTTATATATAGTTCTCTTTACTGCCTTAATAAGAGACTAAATAGCCTTAATAATTAACTCTAGAGAGCTATTATAATACCTTTTAATTTAACTCTTAAGGTATTTAATTTAAAATTAAGCCTTATTTACTATTATTAAGGTCTTTAAAGTCTAAAGAGAGGAAAGTTTAACTGCCTCCTTAAGAGGCAATAGGGTCTATAGCTATATATTAAGCTTTAAGATAATATAATTTAAGTTAAAAAGAGTAAGCCTAGCCCCTTTAAAACCTCTTTATATATTACTTTTAGTAAAAATAGCTTTAAAAGTAATATAAAAAGCATTAAAGAACTTAATTTTAAAAATATAAGTTATAAAGCATTTAATTAAATATTCTATCTTTTATTTATATACCTTCTTAAGTACTATAAAGCACTTAATATTAAGAGGCTAAAATAGATAAGATATATAAGTAGGTATATAAAGGGTAATAATCTTATTATCCTTATAATATTTCTTAAATTTAATAAAGTAATAACTTTTATAACTATTAAAAATTAAAAAGTAATAAGAATTAATAGATTACTTAGCTATAGACTTATTAAAGTGCTTTAGCTAGTTAAGACCTAGTTAGTTATTTATTTATCTATTTTAACTTAATATAATAAATTAATTACTAAGGAGATTATATTTTTAATATTAATTTATAAGGTAATATTAACTTAAATTAATAATAAATAGTATAATTAATTAACCTTTTATATTAATTACTTAAATTATAGTAATCTATTTATAATTTCCTAGCTATATTAATTTTAGCCTTTCTTACCTTTTTATACTTATAATAACTATTCTAAACTATATAATACCTATTATAAAGCTAATCTTATTAAAGTTCTATATATTATCTAATTAAATATTATATTTTATAATTATATTCTTTATAAGTTAAAACTAGCCCTAAATAATTATAAGATCTTTATATTTAGCTCTTTAATAGTTATATCTTTAAAATAAATATATCTTTAGCTTTAATTATTACTTTATAAAGTTATAAGCCTAGTATATATTAATAGGTAATATATTATAATTAGCTAGTAGAGAATTAGCTATTTCTTTTATAAAATGCAGTTATAAGGGAAATCCTTATAAATTTAAATTAAGGATAAATTAGACTATTATATCCTCTTCCTAATTAAATAGTTTCTATAAATTTAGTATTAAATTGTATTATAACTATATGCGATTCTAGCGTTAATATAAGGTCTTAAAGGGTATATTATAGATAATTACTACCTATTATATACTTAGTCTTAAGTTATTTTAAATAGCTTAAAGGGCAAGAGTGATTTTAACCTTACTTAAGGGCTATAGTATATCTATTAGTTAAGAATTATCTAATTAAATAGAAATATTATAAGGTAAGAGATTTTTAACTTACTTACTTATTTAACTTACTTACTTATTAAATATATTAATATAAAAGGCTAGAAAAAACTTAATTTTAAAAATATAAGTTATAAACTATTTAATTAGTTACTTTATTTCTTATTTATATACCTTTTTTAATAACTTAAAGCACTTAATATTAAGTAGCTAAAGTAAATATAATAAATAAGGAAGTATATAAAATATAATAATATTATTAACTTTATAATATAATTAAAATTTAATAAATTAATAAATTAATAACTTTTATAACTATTAAGAATTAAAAGATAATAAGGACTAATTAATTAATTACTTATATATTAATTAAAGTACTTTAGCTAGTTAAGACTTATTTTATTATTTATTTAACTATTTAATATTATAGTAATAGCTTAAATACTTAAAAGGTTACTATTTTAATACTAATTAGTAAAGTAATATTAGCTTATAACTACTAAATATAAATTAATTACTTAGCCTTTTATATTAATTACTTAAATTATAGTAATTTATTTATATTTTTTAAGTTAAATTGACTTTTAGTTTTTATACCTTTTTAAGCTAATAATAACTATACTACTTAATATAATACCTATTATAAAGCTAATCTTATTAAAGTTTTAAATATTATTTAATTTAATATTATATTTTATAATTATATTTTCTATTAACTTAAATTAATTATAAATAGTAATTAAATCTTTATATTAAGCTTTTTAATAGTTATATTTATAAAAAGAATATATTTTAAGCTATAATTACTATTTAATAAAATTAATAGCTTAATACTTACTAATTAATAATATATTATATTTAATAAGTAATTAATTTACTATTTCTTTAATATTATAATATTAAAAGGGAAATCCTTATAAATTTAAATTTAAAATATACTTAATTATAATCTATTTCTCTTAATTAAATAGTTTCTAACTATTAATAATATAATTAATATAAGCTTAATAACCTTAAGATTAATAGTAAAAGGTCTAAAAGGGGATATTATAGAGAAATACAGCTTATTATAGACTTAATTTTAAGTCTCCCTAATAGGCTTAAAATATAAAAATAATATAAGCCTTAATAGTAGATTATAATATATTATTTAATTAAGAATTAATTAATCTGATAGTATTAATATAAGGTAAGGGATTTTTATCCCGCTCGCTTATCTATCCCGCTCGCTTATTGCGTACGTTAATTAGATTAGAGGAACTGTATGCAACGTGACCCAGGGTTTCATTTCCCCGCACTGAGATTAATTGGTGCGGATCTATTTGAGTTTGTTAAAGGGCAGCTATTAAGTCTTACAGTTTAAATCAACATATTGAGATTAGAGCGGATAGCTGAAAGATCAGTAATTTATTCGCTCTTAGCCGATTGGCTCACAAGTATGATGGATATGACGTTTATATCGCAATAAATCTCACCGATTTAACAAGCGGTAAATCCCTCTGCGGCACATATGTAGCGCCTGATTTCAACCTCTAATTTTCGGCATTGGTATTGCCAATCTCTAGTGGTGTTAGTGCCGAACAAATCATTGACCCCCACAAACTCAATCTTTGTGAGCCGTGTGTCTGGTAATGAGCCCCGTCTTTCTGAGATTGGCATGATGGCTTCCCCATAGCACGTGCCATCGTAGTTATATTGGCATTCTCCACCGACGCAAGAACAACAAGTGTAGAAATAGCAGTTCGGCATTGGATACCGGTCCCACTGGAGTCTTCAAGTTAGTAGAAGCGGCGTTTGAAAGCGGAGGCTCTAAAACTTTCCTATATTTCAAAAGTTAGTACAAATATGTTGACCTGGTAAGCCTCGAAAGCCCTAGTTTATGGGAGGAGTGGAAGGGTGGTTTCTGATACATGGCATGTATAGAGTCAGACTGGTAGACACTAGTCGGGGTCTGCTAGTGAGACATCTGGTAATAAGATGCCCGGCAATGCGTACTTACTAAAGCAACACTGTTGAGACTGGTAGACACAAATTGAGATTGAGAACCATATACGTACATCCATACCTAAATTTCTTTCAAAACAGCCTTGAATTACATTAGGATGCACTTAATAAATCACGATCCTCGCTGAGGCGACGATCGACTTAATCTATCATAGAATGGAATAATTCAATAAGAACAATCTAGTGTCTCAGAGGCTATCCCAATAGCAAAGTCTTAAATCTTTGTATCTTAGCCTGATAACAAAAATAATAATAATCCGCCTAGGCGTGTCTGCCAACAGATAGCCTTGGCTAAGCTGTTTTTTTTTTTACACATATATCCCCCCCTCCCAAAAAGAAACAAAAAAAAGTTAATTGGAGGCAACTTGATTTACGACTTGAGGTTCAGGTCGTTGTTCACAATGATACTGTTGATCAGTGTTCCTGAGTCCCGGTTCGGATAATCCATGACCAAGGTTCCGACTAGACCAGGATGACCAAACCCACCCTTCGATTTGACGTAGTCTTCCAAAGCCTCGTTCATTGATGAATCACCATCCAAATCCTCAGTGGCATAGTTGAGGTTGGAGTCCGGAACCAACCCCGACGTCAAAGTCCAGTCAGTGACATAGCTGCTGTAGCCAATATACCAAGTTGGAGCACTTGAGTTTCCAATCGATGAAAAGGCCAAGTCGATGAAATCAGTGATCTTTTGCTTTTTCTTTTCCAACGCAACGCTTCCATTGTCATCAAAGCTGTAATTATCCTCAACCCACAGTTTTACTGGGGTTGACTTGGTATTGAAAAGATCGATTTCAACTGATCCTGCCGTATCGCTCGGCCAATTGCGGCTTGCATTGATCCCAAATGGCTGTGTTGATGGTTGAAGAAGTCCATCTACCACTATGTTGTAGTTAGTTGGCCGCGGTATTCGACAAACTAACTGGATCTTTCCTCTAAGTTGACTGATAGTCGGGATTGTTTCTCCAAGATTCCAATACTGGATCTTTTCTTGGATCAGATCATTAAAGTCGTCTGATACATTTTGTGGATTTGTACCAGTCGGTCCATCGGCTTTGATTTGCACAATAATTCCTTCAGTTGGATGAGTGTCAAGCCAATTGTAGAAGTATTCGAGTACGTCCTCTATCGAGATGCCGGCATAAAACTTTCCGTGAAAGACACATAATGGTTCGGAGTAGCCGTTGTTATGATCTTGGAGATTTGCATAGCCTGCTCGAATATCAAAGTATCGAATTCCGGCATTCAGTTGTTGGGTGATGGACATGTCCTGGCAGCATATCCAGCCGTTCTGCGGACCGAAAAGGCCATTCCAACTGCTTGTAGCAGAGTTATGTGTTCCTGGAATTGACATCTGCGCGATGCTGGTAGACGGACTAGCGAGATAGCTCATCCAAATGGATGGGTCCAAGTGGTGGACAGGTCGGCGCGACCACCGTAAGAGATGCCGGTTCTGGGCCCTATTCCAGACTGCATAGACCCAACCGTTGGAGTAAACCAAAGCTGCCTCATTCTTGGTCGGGAAGACCCCTCCGCTACCTAATGGCACGCTCTTGGTCCAGGAAGGTTTTTTTTTTGACCAGTGGCAGGTAAGGTTGTCTTCGCCGTTGTGTGTTTTAAAGCAGATCCATAAAAGATCACTTGTGGGGTTCGAAACGGCACTGATGCCGCTGTTGCCGGACTCATCTAAGTCGTCTCCAGTAATCCGGATCCATGAAAGTGGCTCTTGTCCATTCATACACGTGTCCAAAACTGAACGACCACTTCCGGAAGCGAGGAAGAACAAATGAAGAGTGTCATTAACGATAACAAGGGCTGGATTGCTTGAAGATGACTCATTGATCCTTGAGTTTGGTGAAAACCCACTAGGTCCAGTGATGGTGGTCGTAGTTGCTTCTGAATAGGTCCAAACAAAATGATTATCATCGGATGTGTTATATCCAACAACGTGTAGCACGCCCTTATGCTCAACAGCCGTAATAGGGGTACACCACGTTGAACCCCATTCACCCACTTGGTTGAACCATTTTTCATCGTAGCTCCAGATTTGGCATCCCGAATCAGAGCCAGACGTAGCCTTCCACGGTACGAAGGCATACAAAATTCCTTTGAAGACGACCAAGGCAGACAGACGTGTGAGCTTGTTGCCTCCCATTATCCATTCCCTGTTGCTTCCATTGACTTTGCCAGCCATTCTCAGACGCTAGCCAAGTAGTCCATCCGAAGCTGTTCGGCGGCGCGTTGGGAGTCGCCCAGCAAAGAAACACCTCGCCCTTGTATTCACAAATAACAGGTTTATGAATAGTGCTAAAATCGTCCCCTGGGCCCACGTGCTGCGCGTCGCTCCATGGCGGACAAGCGGTTGTAACCCCTGTCATTATTATATGAGCTTTGATAAAGTGTGTAAGGGCAATAAAGGTAAACTAAAAGGAAGAAATTGCCGTTTACAAGTTGAGCTGGGAATTGTCACTTTATAAAGAGCCAAATAGTGTCTTCATTGATTGGTTAGTAAAGATCTTATGATCCCAATTCGTGGCAGGCCTAGACTCCCAATGTCTTAAACTCTAAAGCCATGACAGAAGTGACTGTTGACACGGATACTACATCAATAGTCTAGTAGACTGTCTGAATCGGACTATACAAAATGCATTCTCGGCGTGAATGCATGCTCGCTATTACTATCAATGCATCGAGCGCCCCGGCAAATTGTGAGAGCACCTTATTAATAACTATTCAATCCACAACAACGCTTCTTCAAATCACCTTCACAGAGTCTTATCAACAGAGATAACTATGAGCTGGATTGCAATCACATACCCCATTTCCCTCATCCTCTGCCAGACTGGGCTGCTCGCTTCTCACCGCTAGTCACTTCATCCGAGGTAATACGTAGCGCGGCGGCTGGCTACCTTGGTCTAGACGCCACCACCACGTCCCTTCTCGCCACAAATCATTTCTTCGGGAATAGGGCTGACGATATTGTTCTTGCAGATGGGCTGAGGCTCGGTTGAGGTGTTCTCATCGTTGAAGCAAGCCGCGTCATACCACTTCCATGGCGATTTAAAATCCTCTGTGCCGCCAACCCTTCCTTGATAAGTTTCACATAGACCGCCATCCTCTCGGAATGAGAAAGAGTCACAATGGTTTGTTTTGCACTTCTCCTTACACTCTTCAAAGGAGGCAATCCTTGCAGAGAATAACTGGTACAGACACTGATTCCCAGGCCGTCCTTGCACTCCGCAGATCTTGTCCTTGGGCGAATCATCGACGCAGACAGGTTCAGGCTCTTCCTCAGGCGGGCAAAAGCAGGACACGTCGTACCAGACCTTTCCATCCTGCGCTTCATCGACTCCTGTGGTGCTCACGTGGCTTTTGTATTGAATGCAACCTTCGGAAGATTCGAATGTGAATGATTCGCAAGTACCAAGAGCCCAGCATTCGTCCCTGCAGTCTTCTAGAGTAGTGGTATCCGAGTCCCAGTCGTCCACCTTTTCCATAGGTCCCTTGGATGACACTCTTACACCGCAGACGGTGTCCTTGGGTGCTGGCTCCTTGGCGCCGTTGACACACTGAGGCTCTGGTTCAGGATCTGGTTTATCAAGATCGCAAAAGCAATCCCAGTCATACGACACCCAACTAAGAGGTTGGCCATCCGTTGCCTCCAAAGTACCTGAGAACAAGAAACAGACGATGTTGGCCTCGAAAACAAAGCTGGTGCATGAATTGTTGGATTTGCATAATTTGGCACAGGCTTTGAGCGAGTCCGCCGCACCCTGGCCAGTGAAGGTTCTACCAACATATCCATTCTTGCCGCAGATCTTGTTCGCTGGAGCTGGGCTCTTCAAATTGTTGGTGCAGGTGGGCTCAGGCTCCGTAGGTTCTTCTCCGCAGAAGCACTTCATGTCATACCATCCGTGAGTGGTTGGAGCGCCGTCGGTCTGACCAGGCTTACCCTTCCAGAGCTCGCAAGCCACATCCTTCCAGAAGACTATATCTCCGCAATTGGGCGTCTTTCTGCAGGCGTTGTAGCAGATATCGATACTTTTTGTGAGCGCATCAGTATCCCACGAGATGATATTCTCGTGGCCACTTGTCTGGCTCTTTTTATCACACTCAAGACCTTGAGGGGCCGGAGAAATGGGGAATCCAGGGGTGCAGACAGGCACCGCACCTGAGGAGGTCTCGGAAGTTGTGGAAGTCGCCTCGGTGGTTGATGAGAAAGCAGTGGTCGCGGTGGTGGTGGCGTCAGTCGAAGTTGCCGTAGTAGTTTCACTGGAGGTCGCACTAGTCTCTGACGCGGTGGTGGCATCTGTCGACCCAGTCTCAGTGGTGGATGTAATAGTGTCAGTCACGGTACTTGTAGGTTCGCCCAAGGTTGTTGTGCCGGAGGTGTCTACCCTAGTGGTGGTCACAGTCGTGTCTGTTGAGGAAGTCTCAGTAGTGGAGGTGGCAGAATCACCCAAAGTTGTAGTAGCGGAAGTGTCCATCTCACTAGAGGTAATCGTAGTATAGGACGAAATAACCTCAGTAGTATAGGTGAAAGAAGGGGTCAAAGTGGTAGTAGTGAGGTCACCTGAGGCAGTCGTAGTGGTATCGGAAATAGCAGTATGGGATGATTGAGTCTCTCTACCAGTAGGAGCAGTACCCGGGGTAGTTGACAAGGTCAGCTGGGCCTCCGTCGAAGAAGAGATCGCTGTTTCGGACGAGGTCGCACTTGTATCGATCGAGATAACAGAAGATGACACAGTCTCTCTCGCAGTGAGCGTAGTTGTGTCAGTGGCCTGCGATATGATAGATTCGGTTCCGGTCGTAGAAAGGGAATCAGTCGCAGAGCTCATAGACACCTCTGTTAACAATGTACCAGCCCCGTATGTTATAGTGTACGATGGGAGATTGGGGTACAGGTCAGTCGAAACAGCCACATCTCCAGTGGTTGTGGGGGAAATCGAATATATATCGCTGAATGGTAGTGTCGTATCGGTTGGAAGGATCGATGTTTCGGTTCTAGTGGCAACATCTTCAGACACAGTGTCCGTACCAACCAGAACAACAGAGGAAGAGACAAGAGATGGAGAAACAGCATGAGACGAGCTCTCACTATAGCTCAAAACAGGAGTAGGATGAGGTCGACACGGCCCAGCATGAGCAACGGAGCTGAAGCCGTAGCCAACACAAACGAACGAACGAAATGTCGCGACATCTCTGCGAAGCCCACTGGGAATAAACGAACGTGAGTGGAACAAGAAAAATGGAAATAGTAGGAAATGGGATTATTTTGTTAAAGCTACAATCTAAGCCAATTTCTCCTTTCCGTTGCGCCTGATCCGTGTTGGTTTTGAGCCTTGTCCGCCGGCGGAGGACTATTGATTCAGAAAGGGTCGAGAAGTCAATTTAACAGTAATTTTTATACAGGCGTTGTCGATAGTCTCGATGCCATTGAAGCTGAATGAAATTAGTGGGCTTGGCAGGGGTTTGACAGGGGTTCTCTTCGCTTACGGTTGTGTTGATAAGTCTGGCGGTTAGAAACTTTCTATTAAGCATGAAGAACTTGGCAGAATGGAAAGTTGTTATCTCAGCTGAAATAATTTGCAAAGCCAAGCACTCTTTTTAGTTGTTTATTGGTACAACAGATTGATAAATTATCTTGTGTGTTTTGGTTTGTGAATTTGGTCCAAACATTGTTGCTAACCTGTGAACAAAACGATAATTTCATCTCTGGGTGACATAAACCTCCATGATCACTGAACTTCCTCTGAACGTTGGCCTCTGATTAGATTCTTCATGTTACCGTGATACTACAAACTATTTATTTATAACGTAGTTTTATGTTGCTGTGTTCTAATTTGTCTTAACAATAGACGTCTTGTTAGTATAGGGTACGAGTTCTGCCCGCTCTGTTTAGAAACTATGACGATGAGTGTTAACTAATGAAATAGATGAACCCACCGGAGGAATAACGTTAGTCCGAGATTGTCAGGACCAGGACCACCACAACGCTGTATCGCGATTAGTGGAGTAACTCACTAAACTCCTTTTACGGGCCCCATCAGTTAATCTTAGGCTGTTTCAAGCTTAGTATCTAACTAAAACGCTTCCGGCGCCTCGGAGGAAAGAAAAAAATATCCACGTTCGTTCAGTCACGTTCTTTACCGCAGCTGAGCTGCTTATTCCATTCGTTACACAAGGTGTGCTGAATTTCAAAGCCTTTACTTTTCCCATTACGCAGGTCGTAGATTTCTTTGTCAGGGTCAGTTGTAAACATGTCTCGCGATATGAGGACAGAAGCGAATGAGAAGGGCGAGTTAGAGAACTCTACGCTATTGGCTCCTAAGACTGCCAGTGGTGCTGTTTCACCTAGCCCAAGTACAAGCTCTTTTGTTTCTATTGAGATAGGCGATTCTGAATATTCTTCATGCTAGGACAAGTTACAAGATATATATTCTCAGAACGTCAGACTATTCTATATCCTACTGGTACAGCTGTTTGCTTCTATTATAAGAACTTATATCTATCCTCTAAAGAACAAGACTAACAATTAGAGATATTAATAATAATAAGGTTATTAGTAACTAGATTTAAAATAAAGTTCTACGCTTTATAGATTATCTTTATTTGCATACTTACTATAACCCTAATTAGCTCTTTCTATATATAGCATAAGAAAGTTCCTAACTTTCCTCTAGGACCTCATAAAGTCAGAGGGCTATTATTCTTACGAGGCATAGCTGGATCTGTTAGACTGTTCAGCCTCTACTGTAAGTAAAAGTGTAGCTATGCTCTAGACAAGTATGCTGACACTATGTAGATTCTCTTTCATATCTTGACGTATCCGATGCGACAGTTATCACGTTCCTTGTTCCTACTCTGACAGCGTTCATCGCGTGGGTCACTCTCCGGGAACCCTTCACTGTCAATAAAGCGTTAGCAGGTCTTATTGCCTTCATAGGCATACTCTTTATAGCTTAACCTGCATTTCTCTTTTCTAATAAGGACTCTTTCCTTATTAGGATATACCTCTGCAGTAACTACTACTGCTAAAGGTCTAATCTCAGCAGCTAAGGCAACACCTTAAGAATAAACTATCGCTATTTGCTATTCTATCTTTAGCTCTATTATAATAGTAATAGCTTATTTAACTATTTATATTATTAAAAAGAGAGCTTATTCTCTTATAAGTATTAACTACTTTACTATACTGGCTACTATTAGCTCTTTCCTTATTATTATAATCTATCCTAATCTGCAGTTTAAGATTCCTAAGAGTCTTGCTGAGTGGGCTGTTCTTCTCTCAATCGGCGTTTTAGGCTTTTTATTCTAGGTCCTCCTTACCGAAGGCCTTTAACGAGAAAAGGCTAGCTATATAACAAACCTAATTGTAAGTACTTCTGCTATACCTATAATATTACAGTATCTAACCTGGTAATAGTACACTCAACTGGTCTATACAGTAATTATTAACTGCATTATCTAGGGGACTATTCCTCTACCTGCCAGTTTTATTAGCAGTATTCTCATTATTAGTTTAGCTATCTAGGTTGCCCTATAGAAGAAGGCACCTTTAGAGCTAAAGAAGGTGCCCAATAAAGAGAGAAATGCTGGTCTTAATAAAGATAGAACGAAAGAGGCGTAGAAAGCAAAGCATTACACAGGGTTTAGCCACCTAGCATTTTATGTTGGGCACCTATACCAACAAACTTCAGGGAGGGGCGTTTTGGATAGAAGCTTGAGAACATACATATTAATCTTCACGTGTCAATATAAGAAACATACTAGATCTGCAAGTCAACCTGGACTTTTATTTCTCCACCTTGATCTACTTGTTCTACTACCTGTAACAAATCCCACCAAGCTTTGAAGCTCTTCAGCCCTCAAATATCCACCTAACAACATCCTTCAGGGAACCTCAAGATTCCACTGCAACCCACAATCCCCCTTACTCCGCATTCATCTCCTCAACCTCTTTCAACTTCTTCTCCTCTTCCTCCTTCTTCTTTCTACGCTCTCTCTTCTTCATGATACACTCGGTGCAAACACCAGGAAGAGCTTCATGCATCATCTTGGCATCGCGACACATACCCCAAAAGTTGGCGCGTCGACCAATTCGACACAAACCGTAATCATAGGTGGTCTTGATAGCCTTACCGCAGTCCTCGCAAGAGAGGCAGATTGTGCGTTTGTAGCACATGGTTGCAAATTTCGACTCTTCTGTGTGTAAGCCTTTGGGTATTTGACTCTCGAAAAATCTGTAATGACTGATTCAGAGACGATGAGATCTATGGTGGGAAGACAAGGGGAGTTGATTGAAGAGGTGGGAAGGCGGCCATATATAGTGCGGTTTATCTCATCACCTAGAAACACAATGACTCTGTGCATATGAACATAGATGACGAGGATCGTCTGTTCTCCATAAATACATTGCATCTACCAAGGGACCACAAGTATGGATGTCAAAGGAAACAGACTTCAACTCGAACAGAACTGTCTTTTAAGTTTCAGCAATAATAAATTACTAACATTACCTTTGTTTAATAGTTTGCTACGAAAACGAAACACCAAAACTCTTAAATATTGAGTATAGCTTATGAGCTCATCGAACTTATGCAAGCGTTGATCCAATAGAACGGGGACACAATCCTTGACGAGACTGCTAACATAGTGATCAGTCTAGCTCATATTGAGGTAGAGGCCGCGAAGACGACTGGACTACGTGGCAGTCATTTGCTCACTACGTTGTTCGATCCGCCGGGAAATAATGCGTAGGATATTCGCAAAGTAAGCATTGGGAAACTTCCAGAGTCGTAAAGCAGAATCCACATCATATAGGTAAGTAAGCCAAAGTTTGCCTTCAACGATGATCCCCCAAGATAATTCACGTCCTAAAATACTAGGTACGGCTATCTTATTTATTCGATAATAGGTTTATTCAGCTAAATCTCGAGTCCAAGCACCTTGGCTTCTTCGAATTGTAACAACAGTACTAATGATACGCAGACATTCGTCAGAAAGCATTTAGAAGGTCATACTATGTAATTTTTGGTTCCCTGATTTGTTGACGACTGTGGTTGGTCGCAGAAAACAGGTGGCACGTGACTGCCAACGCGGGGTCATAATATCAGAGATATTTTCTATCGTCATCCAGGCAACAGTGCGGCATCAAACAGGCTTTCAATCATTTACTCTCGTTCTCAAGTTCAGCTCCCAGTCCCCTCTTTCATCAATCAAAACTCCCCAGATATCGCGACAATGGCAGAAGCGGTCGGTCTTGCTTCCGGGGTTTTGACCTTGGTAACCTTCGCTTTTAAATCGAGCACAGTTCTTTTCAAAACGGTCCGCAATTTCAAAGCCCAGGATGCTAATGCGCGCGCACTCAAAAGTGAGCTGAGTGATCTAACTGGAGTTCTGCAATCTCTCCTGGAAACGGTTACAAATTACCCTGACATTAAATTCGACTCGCTTGAATTGCCTCTCCTACGTTGTGGAAAGACTTGTGAAGAGTATCATAAGCTCATTACTCGTTGTACAAAACATTCTGATGGAACTCGGCCAAGCGTACGGGACTGGATCGGTCAGCAGTACCTGAAAGGGGACATCGTAGACTTCAAAGAGATGCTTGCCGGGTATAAATCCACAATTAATATAGCATTGGCTAACGCTAACATGTGGGGTTCCTTGCTTGTCGTCGGTATTTGGGTTTGGCTGATAACAAATATTATAGAACAATTACGGCTGTTACGCGTAATGCCATCGAAGAATACAAGGATATGATAGATGATACAACCTCCGACCTTCAGAAACACATGCAGCGGCTGGATGAGAGAGTACAGAGCTTGACCGCGCCTGATACCGACACTGTCGAGTCTGATAGCGCTGATTGGCTTGCTCTCTTTGAGGAGAAAGAAAGTACTCGAAAAGGCCTCCAGATCTGCGTCGAGTTGTCTGAACATATTGAATCACTTGGATCCACAACGAAAGAAAGTCAGCAGTTCTCCCAGCAGCCTACAGCAGATAAATATATCAGGAGTAGTCTGAGTTCCGCTAAGAGCTCTATCAGTTTGTTGGAGGCACGTCTTAAAAGCCACGGGAGCAAGATTGATGAAAGGATGGATGCTATGAAAGTTAAACAGAATCTATCCGAAGACGACATCATACAACTGGCACAACTACAGGAAACGAAGGAAAGCATCCGTCAGTGTATGAACGTGGTTGCCGATGCTGGCGAGGACTTGGCCAAAGAACGAGTCAATGTGTTTGAAGACATAACTATGAGTGACAATAGTTATGGTATTACAGTTTCAACTGTAAAGGACTTGGTTTTAGCAAGGAGAGTCAATCTGCAGGGCCAAGCGCGTTACGTTGGTGGGCAAATAGACCAGGCAAGCTATAACGCAACCATTAACGCACTAACAGACTTGGACCGAGGAAGCGTTCAATATGGCGGGCGGGATACACGAGTCTCTTCTGAAGATGGAGCGTTTCTTGATCGTCATGGCCGTGGCGTTAAACTTGCATGGAATGGCATGTCTGCAAAGCCGTCCGGAGCAAGCTCATAGGAATACTTGTAATCAGAAAGCCCAATTTAGAGTCAGATTTAGAAGAGTTACACAGGAAATCCGTACTTGCAACTCCCAAGGCATAAGTGTATTTCCCCTGACCTAGTTCTGAAGGGGGGTTGATGTTTATATTCATGCATTATATGAAACTCAGTCTTTGATCTATATATAGTACAGGTGGTTGATTGGAAGAGCTTGTTTAGGCAAGAGACTTAAAATTTTTACCAATACTACATCAGCTCATACAACAGGACTATACCAATGCGGTCCGCCCTATCAGGTATCAGTGGTCAGGCATCAGCACATAAAGACGCCTATAGGGTTAGGCAAAAGCCCTTTTGTACCTGTAGTTCATAAATAAGGTCGTGTAGTCTCAAATCCCCTCACCTGGGTTCAGCACAACGTTTTCTACCGACAAGACTCTTCATCCGTACAGCTCCAACAATTTCCAACAAGCCTTTCAAAATTCCCTCAGTATGGATAAGGAAAGGAGACTCATTCAGATTCGTGGTAGTGGACTCAATCACTTTGTGTTGTATTCTGCGTTGCTACGTTTGATTGACCCCGTTCGAGGCGACCCAACTAGATTACTCGACGAGAATCCAGATAGCAGTCTTTTGAGCGCGTCGCAACTCAAGCAAAAGTTTCTCGACTCATTTGCTCTTATCTGCGCCACCTCGGACAAGGGGGCAGAAACAGCCGCAGCTGTGTGTTTAGAAACAAATCAACAAACGGGGAACATACTACGTGTGGCGCGAAACCATGGCTTCTGCCCGAATGTTCTGGCAAGCCTTGAAAATATCCTCCAGTTGCTTCGAGACGTGGCTAGAAAGGGTACTTGTTTTCTCAACAGTCTGCTGAATTTTACTGATATCGCGACTGTTACAGAGAAGATCTCGGCGCATGCAGAGACTGAGATGCTACAGCTGGTTGTCAAGCTCGATAGAGACCGAATATTGTCGATCGCCGAAAAAATTGAGAAGCGAGGCATACGGGACTCCCTGGAAAAAGCGAGCTCTAGACTGCATAGTGGTCGTGCCAAGGCAGAGAAACTCTCAGGTTGGGTGGCGAATCATCCTTTCACCGCTCCTCCTCAAAGTTGGAGTGATGCAACTACAGCTATGTTTATTGATTGGGCGGCACAAGCCAGGTGGCATCATGCTGCACATTTGCAACCTCTACTAAGCAATGATGACACAGGAAACCAATTTTGGCTAAAACATTTACACAAGGTTGCTCGCTACCATTCTGCCATTAAATCCATGGTAAAGCTTGCCGTAAAGGAGCCTGAAATCTTCGCGCAAATCTCCATCAAAGGGACCAGGGCTCCTAAGCAGCTTCACTTTAGATACCCCTATGATGAGAATCCGCTACTAACCATTGGAAATATTGTGGGGGCAAATTCGCGTCCAGTGATGGAGCAGTTGGAGAATCGCTTGGATACGTCGAACCTCGAAACGCGGCTACGTCTAGCTTGTCGACTGGATCTGACACTTCATGCCGAAATGCAACTTGTTGTATTCTATGAAGGTAACCCTGCTCGCAATCCCTGCATGCGGTTTATCGGAACGAGCAAAAAGGCATGCTTCCTCTGCGATAAGTACATGCGCCTTCATCCATTGAGACTTCAGACTTCGGCGTCCCACCAAAAGATCTATCCATCGTGGATGCCACCACCATACTATGGGACTACCAAAACGTCGATAAGAACTCCTTTCATGAAGCTGAGCAAAGAAATCGAAGAATTAGCAACGCGCGAGCTGAAGCATGGCCTTACTGTTCCCCGGCGGGTTTGGAACCATGATTCAACTGCAGGGCCGTCTTTAACGGCGACGGCTACAGTGCCTACGGAATTGCGATCGGTAGGAGCAGGTCGGAGAAAGGTCACGGCCGTTGACAGTAGTTCTTCTGAAGATTCAGAATGAATCAACAAGCTATGGTGTGAACATGGGAATTTCCTTCTACTCTACTCGGGGTCTGTTAGTGACACATCTGGTGATAAGCAGGAATTTCCTTCAAGGCGGGGAACGACCAACTACTGGACCCTACGAATGGGAATTTGATATGGGCATCGTAGAGATGCCAAGTCTTTGTCATGGTTACATCAGATAAGAATTCATTGAAGTTACTCGAATACAAGCTTCACTTTCTCACACCACAAGTATAAAACGCAACACCATGGAGAACGGGGTTCGACAAATCAGAAGACAAAAGCCAGGTCAAGGCGTCAACGGTATACGACAGTCCAATCAATTCAAAGAGATCAAGTATCTTCGGCGTGACAGGTGATCATGCACATAAGCAGCGCAGATGCGTTGATGCCCAAGGCTGTGGGAGGCCGACCATCTTACCATGGCGATGCTTCCAGCCGAGATTTGGGGGGTTGGTTCCCAATACGTTCTGTTCCCTTGGTATATGAATGAAGAAATAATGCTACTAACGATCGTACTAAACAGCTCTTGATACCGTCTTAACATCTACGGTTAGAAATGGAGACATCTATTCCCGACACGAATATGGCCAGGGGAGACTACCGTGATCTCCTGGACATTATCGACAATCTTCGATTACATGGAGTCAGCCGTTATATTGATCTGCCTGAGATTATCGTTTGTGGAGACCAGTCGGCAGGCAAGAGCTCTGTTCTCGAAGCCATCTCTGGCTTGTCTTTCCCCATCAAAGACGGCCGCTGTACCCGGTTTCCTACGGAGCTAGTTCTTCGTCGAGGTCACAGGACTGATGCCGAGGTTTCTATCACACCAGGCAAGAATCGCTTTGGTGAGGATAAGGAACGACTCGAAACATGGCGGCCAAACGAAAGCCTAGCTAACATGGGGCTGGGCGTCATAACGAAGGAAGCGGAATCTGCCATGGCTATCCCAGGTGGCACTGGGGAGTTTTACGAAGACACACTCCGTATCGAGCTCACTGGGCCGGATCAGCCACATCTAACCATGGTCGATCTCCCTGGACTCTTCAGGGGAGGGAACAAAGAACAGTCTAACACTGACATCGACATTGTCCACGACATGGTGGAGTCGTATATGGTGCGACCGCGCAGCATCATACTCGCTGTCGTGTCAGCTAAGTACGAGTACGTACTGCAAGAAGTCACCAAGATGGCCAAGAACGCCGATCCAAATGGCTTAAGAACCATGGGCCTTATTACAAAACCTGACACCTTGGATGTCGGCTCCCCATCTGAGGATTACTTTGTTCGTCTGGCTAAAAACGTCGAAGAGGAGCTTCGTCTCGGTTGGCATGTTTTGAAAAATCGCGACTTCAAGGAGCGTGATGTTAACTCAGCACAGCGCGACGAGATAGAAAGAGCCTTTTTCTCTCAGGGATTGTGGGATTCTGTTGACTCTTTGCACTGCGGAGTGGCGGCACTGCGGGTCAGACTGAGCATAGTCTTGAAAGATCAAATCCTTGCTCAACTTCCAAGTCTTGAACAGGACGTGGAAGAGGGTATTCGTGATTGCGCTGAAAGGCTCGATTTTCTTGGCCCAGTGCGAGAAACCCCTCTGCAGCAACAGAGCTACTTACTGCGAGTAAGTGAGGAATACACGAGCCTGATGAGATATGCAGTCGATGGCACGTACACCGATCAATTTTTCGGTAGTCGGAATGACAAGGCTACGTTCAATAGAAGGCTACGCGCAGTTATACGCAGACAGCTTGATGTTTTTTCGGAGGAAATGCGGCTGAGTGGTCATAGCCAGCAGATCGTTGATTCCGAGAGTGACGATGAAAATGACATCGGGTGTCGTGATGTGCCCGAGATTTCTCGGTCCGACTTGATCAAGGAGGTTGCTAATCGTCTCGTTTACGGCAAAGGTCGTGAGCTACCGGGTCTTTTCAACCCCCTCATCGTTAACGACCTTTTTGTTGAGCAATGCACCCCCTGGAAGAGGATCGTGATGTCCCTTGCTGGAAACATCCTCGAGGCAGTGGAAACAACGACAGAGCTGATAGTGGGCCAAACTACGGCAAGTGAAGTATCCGAAGGGGTTCTCAAATACATTCGTAAAGAAATCAACGAGCTTGAGACGAAGATGATCGCGCAGATTAATACATTACTCGAATCAACCGCACAGCACCCAATCACAAATAACTCACAGCTTACCCAGAATGTTCAGCGGATCCAGCAGAATCGCCACAAGCGTAATACCATAGCACGAATCAATAGCATGTTTGGACAGAACCGCTTTGACGGTTCAGACAAAAAAATCAGCATCAATCCCCTGGAGCTGTTGAAGGTGTTTCAAGAGGGCTTTGAGCCAAACATGGAGCGGTTTGGGAGTGCGCTGGCAGTAGACTATATGAAAGGATATTACAAGGCAAGTTACACCCTTCGGCTGAAATTTCATTATGAAATTAACAATCTTAACCTCTCATTAGGTTGCAATGGAGAGGTTCATCGATGATGTGAGCGCTCTGGCGGTAGAGGACTGTCTCATAAGTAAGCTTCCCGGGCTTTTCAGGTCAGCAAATGTCATGAACATGGGTGAAGAAGACCTACATCTCCTTGCAGGTGAAACCTCGGAGTCTTCTATGGAGAGGGAACGCTTGAAAGTCAAACTGGAGATCCTTGAGAAAGGTCTACAAGACATCAAGGGCTTTCATAAGCGAAGGGCAGTTATTGATCCCGTACAGCATCATGACATAGTGTGGGAAGTCCCCAAGGATGACTCAGTCAGCAGATCTGAGCAGGCCTCAGATATTTCTAGCAGCGCAAAGGGAGATTCCGACATATTCAGCACCGAGGACCTCGCTGAAGTTAGGGAGCAGACAGCTCGCCTCAGGCATTTGTACAGTGGCTCTGGTATAGATATGTAAATGACACTCGGTCATCTATTATAGTGCTAAGGGAAACTTTCAATTATATTTGAAGGGTCTGCTTCCACAATGCAAAGCAAAAGGTTACATGGAAGAAAGGATGTGTAAAGCCACATGTCGTTGACAGTGAAGTGTATTGAAAGTGTCTGTGAAGAACGTTGTATTCAAGGGCTTTGTTCCAAAGCCTCCTCTCTCATGATTCTGATTATGATTTCAAGAGGGAAATGTTTTAGAGAGATGAGATGAATCTTGGCGAAAGTGGAATCAAGGATAGTTTGCATCCGTAGTTTCAAAGTGTAGAATCGAAGCTGTGCTGGAAAACAAGGCTTCAGCCAGACCATTTGTCTCACGGTTTTTGGAGAACTGTCGCGTAGTTCATTCATCAGCAGGGGATCTATTCATTTTATAGACTATTTCAACTTCGAATGTTTTGTGTCACCTTAAGATATCCCACGTGGAACCCTATCTCAACTGCTTGTCCTTCTTCTTCTTCTTCTTCTTTTCCTCGCAAGCCTTGCACAAACTGTCAGAGACAGGCTTTTCCTCGATACTCGACTTGCCGCAAATGCCCCATTTGTTCGCAGCCCTTCCTTTGTCGCACATTCTAAAATCCTGTCCGTCGCGCTTTTCAACGTCGTAGTTGGTGCATCTATATGAATAGTCTATTTGGATACACATAATTGGATACAGTGCTCAGTTTAGTTAAGTTAACAATTACATTTGAGAGGTCTTGACTTCATGATGGGACTGGAGTGGTATAAATAGTTCCTTTCTTACTACAGTGAATAACAATCGAGTAGACTCCAACGTGATACTCGCAGCTATCTCAGAACAGACAATACATCTAGGAAACCATCTTATTCAGCGCCTACTCCTTACAGAATCGACTATGTGTCCTTCTTCTTCTCCGCACAAGCCTTGCACAGTTCCAGTCGATAGACCTGCTGTTCTTCCACAGCCCTCTTACATGCGCCCCATTCGTTTGCCTCTCTACCCTTCTTGCACATCTTGAAATCTCGGCGTCGTTCGATTTCCTTATCGCATTCGATGCACCTGTATGATTCGTTGAACTCCTTACACATGACTGGCGATACGCGTTGGTGGCAGCGGACTTTGGTGTCGTTTGGATAGTCAATATGAAAGGAAGCAACTCTCATTTATAGCTCTTGATTGATGATCGTGAATGAGAAAGGGTTGCTTCCATAGTGGTGTAACAAGACCATGCCGTTTATATTCACATGCAAGCATCCATCTTGTGTAGCTGGCAGTGACAAGTCGCGGGCCATGCCTACGTCAGCCTTTAGGCAGTTTTCATTGAGGGAATTCGTATAACATTCCCTACACATTCTTTTATAGGAATGTTTCTACCTATAGAGAGGTAATAGGAGCAGATAGTAGAAGTACAATTAAAGAAAATAATATAATTATTAGATATTAGCTAAGTAAAGGTATTACTTTAGTAACTAGGGAGTAACTAGATATTTATTAATTTATACTAGCTTAGGCCTAGGGACCTTTAAAAGAATAGAAGACTTACTTTACTTATTCCTATAGTACTTAAGCTACTTAATTAAAATAATTATAACAGGGTTTAAACTTAAGACCTTTAAAGGAAACTTAAGATATTTATTAGCCCCTATTAAGGGGGCTTACTTATAAACTCTATATATTATAAGATAAAGTCCCTATTAAAATTACAGTTAAATTATTATTATTATAAGGTAATTATTATTATAAGGGTAAGAGGTTAAGTTATATAATATTAATTAATTAACTATAGAAGGTTTTACTTTATATATTAAACTCTTATCTGCAGTATATATATAAATTTTCCCCTAACTTTAACTTTAATAGATTCTTCTTATAGTTTTAGCTATTATAGCTAGATTTATAGGAAACCTATCTTACTGAGAACACTTAAGGCCTTTAAGTGCTATAATAAGTATCTTTAGTTCTATTAATTATAGCCTATAGTATCTTAACGCAATAAGGAAAGTAGTCTTTTATTTTATATAGGGGACCCCTACTTTAAGCTTATAATAAATTATATTAAATAGCCTCTCTTTTTATTTAACTTATATATATTTATAAGGACTAATATTATAAAGGTATAAGACCTTATAGCTAAATATAGCTAGCGCTATATTATTTTAATTTAAATTAAAGCGATCTTTATTAATAGAGATTTAATTTAGCTTTATAGTAGCTAGATTATATAGCCTTCTAAAGGCTATAGGGACTGATTTAGCTATAAAGTTAATATTAATAAAGTAGCTATATTAAAAGGCCTAATTATATTTATCCCTTATAGGGCTAAAGTTATTAAATTAAATAGTATAGTAATATAAAATAGATATCTTAATTATAATTAAGGTTAGCTTAATATATTATATATTAAGTATTAAATAACTTATTTAATAACTTATTTATTGTTTTTTCTAGTTAGTTTATTAAATATAGAGAAAGAAAGTATAAGCTATTATTATACATTTTATAGGGCTTTATTTCAATATAGAGTTTTATAATTAATAATCCTTATAGCCTTATTAATATATTCTTTTTTTACTGTTAAATTTCTATTATATTACAGTTAGAAGTATTACTTTTTTTTCACTAAGAAGGATAACTCGCTAGCATATAAGAGAAAGTAATAAACTTTAGTCTTATATTATAGAGGATTTATATTATTTATATTAATAGATCTATTTAATTAAATTATTAGGCCTTTTATAATTTTAAAGCTTTTTTAACTTTAATTACTTAAATCTAAAGGTATTTTAAATATATAATTAAATTGCCTTAAAATTTCTTATATTTAATTTAAAGGAGTATTTAATTAGAGAAATATATAATTATATATTTAAATTAAAATAAAATATTACTTTTTTAATTTTAAGTTTAATATTAAATAAGTTTAATAATATTAATTAATTAATTTAAGCTATATAATAATATATCTAATAATTAAAACAGCTAATTAAATTCTAAAGGGGAAAAAAAAAGCTATTATAAAGCTTTTAAAGATATATCCTTTAAGATAAACCCTTAAAGATATATTACTATTTTAAAGACTTTAATTTTAATAGTAAATAAGAAATTAAAATATAAAATATTATAAAGCGTAGCCTTTTAATTATATTTTAATAAAAAGATTTATTTATTTATTTATTTTAACTATAAGCTAAAGCTCTAGTCTTTTTAATATCTTTAAAATTCTTAATAAAAGATCTATTTAAATTAAAAACTTAAAATATTAAAATAAGGTTTTCTTAATAGCTAATATTTTTAAAAAATATATATATATTATTAATAAAAAAAGTATCTCTTAAGTTATATATTTAGTAAATATTTCTTTTTCTTATAATATAATATTAAATACCTTTAAAGTTATTACTTACTTAATTTATTAAGTCTTAAGTATATTTAAAAGTACTTACTATTAGTTAATTTTTAATTTATTACTTTATATAATATATTTAATAAGTAGGTAAAATAGATAAGTAAATAAAATAAAAATTACTTACCTTATAATATTATATTTTAATTAACTATTTCTTAACTACTAATTATATTATAATCTTTAAATAAAGCTAGAATACTTCTTACCCTTTAGGCTCTTTAAGGTAATTTAAAACTTTTAGTTTAATAAGCAGTAACTATCTATAAGGTTAACTACTATACTTTAAGTCGCTAATAGAAAGGCATATAATCGCTATATAATTCTATCCTTAAATTATAAAGACTATTTAATTAAAAAGAGTAAATAATAATGCAATTTATTTTAAATCTAGATTTATAAGGATTTCCCTTATAATTATTATATATAAAAGATATTATAAATTCTCTACTTATTAACTGTAATATATTACCTATTAATAAGTATTAAGCTTATAACTTTATAAAATAATAAGTAGAGTTAAAAATATATTAATTTTAAAGATATAACTATTAAAGAGCTAAATATAAAGATTTAACTATTATTTATAGTTAGTTTTAACTTATTAAGAATATAATTATAAAATATAATATCTAATTAAATAATATTTAGAACTTTAATAAGACTGGCTTTATAATAGGTATAATTAAGCTTAAAATAGTTATTATAAGTATATATAAATAAGGAAAATTAAAATAAATATAGCTTAAAAACTGTAAATAGATTATTATTATTAAGGGAATTAGTATAAAAGGTTAATTAATCCTATTATTTATTATTAAATTAGGCTAATATTACTTTACTAATTAATATTAAAAATATAGCCTTTTAAATAATTAGGTTATTATATTAAGCTAAAATAAATAGACTAATAACTAATTTAATCTTAATTAGCTAAAGCATTTTAATTAATTTATAACTAAGTAATTAGTTAGTTATTATTACCTTTTAATTTTTAATAGTTATAAAAGTTATTACTCTATTAAATTTAAGGAATATTATAAGGAGAATAAGATTATTACGCTCTATATACCTACTTATACCTCTTATTTACTTTAACCCCTTAATATTAAGTGCTTTAGGCCTTTAAAAAAAGCTTATAGTTAATAAATAGAGTATTTAATTAGATACTTTATAACCTATATTTCTAAGATTAAGTTCTTTCTTACCTTTTATATTATTTATTAAGCTGCTATTATAAAAAGTAATATATAAGGAGGTTTTAAAGGAGCTAGGCTTATTCCCTTTAACTTAGAAAATATTATCTTAAAGCTTAATATATAGCTATAGACCCTAATGCCTTCTATAGAGGTTATATAACCTTTAACCCCTTAGACTTTAAAGACTCTAAAGATAATACTAAAGACCTAATCTTACTTTAAGTATCTTTAAAAAAGGATTATTAATTATAAAAGTAGCTCTCTTAAGTTAATTATTTAAGCTATTAAGTATTTTAAAAAGGCAATTAGTATTATTATCTATAAGGTAACTATATTAAAAGAGAGAATATAATAATTTAAATAAGCTAATTAGGTAATAAGGTAATATTAAAAGTGGAAAAAAAGTAAACTATAAAAAGGAAAGCCTTTAATTATAGTAGAATTATTATAAGTAATTAATTAGATAGATATTAATATATAGGTAATAGGTAAATCGTTAAAAAGTAATAATTAAGGAAAGTCAGTTAGATTAAGTATTTAGTATTATAGTATATATAGTAAGACTAGATATAATATAAGAACCTATTAGATAGTTTTAAATATATTTAAAGAAGAGTATAATAAGTAATTTTAATTAATTTAATAGATTATAGTAATTTTATTATATAAATAATAAAGGGTATATAGAAAAGTATCTTATTTACTTATTTATTTTACTTACTTATTAAATATATTAGCTAACTAATATTATAAGTATTATATAATAATATAGCCTTAATAAAAAATCTTATATAATTATATTTCTAGCTATTTAAAAGGCTATTTCCTTACTAAAGAAAATATAAATTAATTTAATTTACTTAATAACTATAATAAACATTTAAAATATTAAAAATATAAAATAAAGTTCCTTTAAGAGAGATAATATAATAATAACTATAGCCTTATTAAATTAATTACTTTTAATAGTAAGGTCTTTTTAATTTTTATAAGGCATTTTTAATTTAAAAAGCTAAATTAAATAGTAATAAAGCTTAAAAAAGAGCTTATAAGCTTAAAAGACTTTAAAAAGAGGCTTATAAAAAGGCTTAATAATTATAATAATATAGTTATATTTTTTTATATAATTAAATTAAATTATTAATATAAAAATTAATATTAAGACTTTAAGTATTAACTTACTTTAGTTAATAAGGCCTTTAATAATATTATTATTAAAGTAATAAAAGATATAATAATAAAAGATATAGCTATAATAGCTAAAGTAATAAGGGCTTTTATATTAAATACTACCCTATAAGAGGAATTATATATATGTAAGGTAAATAGGGAGTTAAAGCTAATTTAAAGTTTAATAGGGGTCTATTAAGGTAATATAAAAAGTTAAATTTAAGGCAGCTTAAATCTAAAGAATTTATTAATATTTAAATTATATATATAACCTTTAATTACTTACCTTAAATAAAGGATTTTATTAATATTAACTATAAATTTAACTATAAGATAAATAGCTTATAAATTATTAATAAAACTTCTTTACTTAAATATATTTAATTTACTTTATTTAATATTAAAAGATATAATACTTTATAACTACTTAATAATAATACCTTATATATCTATTAATATAAATTTAATATAAACTAATCTATCTTTTAAATATTTATACTTATTATATATCTAATTAAAGCTAAGCTATATAAAAGTAAAAGTAAATATATTACTATAATTTAAGTTATTATATAGTAATATAGTTTTATAAATAGAATATCTTATTAAAAGCCTTATAGTTATGCACTTATTAAATATAAGCACCTTATTTAAGAGAGTCGCAAATAGCTTTATTAGCGAGAAACCAGTATCTAACCTCTGCATGCAGCTGCACATGTAACTTAGCGTAGTTTCATAACTATCTGGAGTTTAATCCTAGGGTAGCTGAAACTGTTAAAGCCTACCCCAGTGTCAAGTAGCCTCAGAAAACCTGAAACTACCTACCGGGTCCCCTGGTCCATTTTCAAACTACTGCCTTTAAACATTTATCTTAAAACACATGCCATGGAATAACAGACTTACTATAGCGCTCTATATATAGCGGCTTAATCGCAATGCTCTCTTTTCCCCGTACTTCCTTTACCAGTCACCCTCCATTAATTTAATATCAGCCTGGAGCTGGCTTTTATCGTCTATTTTATTCCAATTATCACCAGATCGAGTAGCGCTCTCTTTTACCTACGTCACCTTCAACTTCCACTCTTACCTAATCCAATACCAAATTCCTCCACCAACATGAGATTCTTCACTCACACCGCCTTGGCCCTCCTTGCCACCACGGCGCTCGCACATCCCCGGGTCTTCCAGCGTACGCCCCAGCGTAATGGCGATTCCACCAATCGAGGAGGCATTACGCAGACCTTAGAATGCACCAGGGCCGAACAGGACGGCACTGGTAACGTCAACCGCGTCCCCTGTGAAGACGGTGAGGACGGCTGCACCTGCCTTAACCGCTTCACCGAGATCCGTTGCAATCGCGCCCTCCAGGACGGCACCGGTAATACCAGCAGAGAGTCTTGCGACCAAGCGGAGGAGGGCCAGAACGGTTGCCAGTGCGGCGAGACTGTCGCCACTCGGCAGGAGGAGAGATGCAGTCGCGTCCTCCAGGATGGGACCGGCAACACCAGTATCGAGTCGTGTAATAAAAGCGAGGAGGGTGTGGATGGTTGCGAATGCAGCATAACGACCGGACTTGTTGACAGCTTGCCATAGATGCGCTTGTGCCATGCCATACGTGCATGCATTTAGATTCTCAACGGTTAATTAATAACATGGTGCATTAAAATATAGCTAGCTATTAGTGGAACTGATCAACAATTACCAATAATAACGCATCTCTGCAAGACCTATGCATGGTAGTAGCTGACTCGCTCGGCTATAAGTAAAGTCTGCTACATGATCATGCCGATCCAAGAAAGATGAAGATCCTCAATGAGGGGCAGAATTCTGCCTGAATTGCCGGGTAATCGGACTTTCATGTATTAGTTCAATATATATACAAGGTTTATTTCAAGGTAACAACTACCAGTCAATCTATTGTCACTTCATTAACCTACTTTCGTCAGCGCGACTCTTGTGTGCAACAATCATGAGGATTCATTTGTACGTTTTGTGGGTTTTCGCCATTCGCCTCTCAGTAGGAGCAGATATCTACATTGATCGAAAGGGTCAGGATAATAATCCTGGGACAGTTGAAAAGCCCGTAAGAAGTTTCAAAAAAGGACAGGAGCTTGTTCGTGAACTTATCCCGTCAGCGAAAGAGGATATCACAGTCCACCTTGGCTCAGGTACTTGGGCGGTCGATGAGCCTATTGTATTCAACACTGAAGACTCCGGTACCAGTAGATGTACGGTTACCTGGTCTGGCTCGGACACCGTCATTTCCGGAGGCTATGAGATCCGCAATTGGACGGAAGGCAAGGACGGAATATGGTCTACTTCTGTGCCTGAGGGAACCAAGTCCCGCAATTTTTACGTCAACGGGCTGGCTGCTCAGTATGCCAGACGCCAGATCCATAGCCGGACGGACTTCGAGTACAATAAAGTCGGAATGACCTGGAACAGCTCGAGTTACGATTGGATCATGAGGGTCCCGGGGATTGATAGCGGCGAGCTTCGTGCTATCAACTCTTTTACCGATCGGATTGCGCTGGTAGAAAAGGTTGGAGATCGTGTGCTTGAGATGAAGAAAGATATATGGGCCAACCAACTCATTGGCTATGATCAGATCGCAGAGCCGTTCTGGGATGGAGGCGTCTGGATCCAAAACGTCAGAGCCCTGCTGACTGATGGAGGTCAATTCTATCTTGACAGAAATCAGTCGACTGTCTATTACAAGCCATTAGAAGGCGAAGATATGACCACAGCATCTGCCTATCTCGGCACCCAGGAGGTTCTGATGGTCGTTGGCGGAACGTACGGAGAGCCTATTCACGACTTGTATTTCAAGGGGATTGCCTTTAAGCACAGCACCTGGTTGAGACCGGATACCTATGGCTATATCGATCAGCAGACTGGTGGTCATATGGGAAATGATAGTCTGTGGCCCAACTTTGAAGCTTCGAGGCCCCACTGGTGGCAGATGCCCAGCGCGATCCAGGTCAGTGCGGCATACAACATCAAAGTAGAGTCTTGTACTTTCCATGAGCTCGGCGCTGGAGGTATCGGTGTGGCAAATGATCAAAACTCACACTTCACGGGCGTTGGACTTGGAGCAAACAACATTCGTATCGATGGCAACTATTTCACGCAGGTGATGGGTAACAGCATCACGGTTGGCGGTATCCAAGCCGACGCACATCACCCGTCTCAGCCTGAGATGATTGTGTCAGACATTCACGTGTCCAACAACATCTTTAATAATAATTCGGTTCTCTGGTCCTCTACTGTCCCTATTCTTTTTACATATACTCAATCCTCTTCTATCACCCATAACGATATTTACAACCACCCATATAGCGGTATTTGTCATGGTTATGGTAAGTTCTAGAACGCCCCTGGCGAGTGAGACTACTAATGCAGACCAGGCTGGGGAAGCAATGACAAGGGAGGTAGTCCTGAATATGTCAAGCGGGGTCTTTACAATTACCAACCGCTCTACAATACGCCCACTACCATGAAGAATAATTTGATTGAGGGAAATTTAATCCACCATTTTGGTCAAACTCATACTGATTTTGGGGGCGTCTACACCTTATCTCGGTCACCAAACACGACGGTTTCGTCCAACTTCATCTATGACGCAGGTTGGCAAGCCCTATACCCTGGTAGGTAATTGAGAATGATTGTCGTATTATTTACTGATCCTCGGAACAGATGAGGCCTCAAGAAATATAACCTGGTTCAACAATCTCGGCTTCACCTCTGGCAAATATTATGCTCCTAATGATTGGATTCCAGAGCAGCTCACCGGTTGTAGGTACCTCAATCCGATGTACCATAAAAGTGCTAACAGGGCCAGGGAACACTGTCATTGATAACTGGGGCAAGCTTGGGGTCGGGGGCAACGAGGTCCTGGATGGCTTCCCAAACCATTCCGGACGACGCAACAACACGTTTCTCCGTAACTACCTGGCGTCTCATGTAAACGGAACAAGTCTCATTGCACAGAGGGCTGCGTATCGTGCAGGTGTTATCCCGTCGAAACGGAAAGGAAGACCTGTCACAAACGATCCAGATATCACAGATGTCTACCTGGATATTAAAGTCAGCGATGGACTTGTCGCTCTCAACGTGACCAACTTTGACGACGTGGACTTCAAAGACGTTGTCTTTCACATCGCAAGTCCTGGTGTCACGTTCAAAAAGAGGTCTAGCCCCATGTCAATTCCAGCCGATAGTTCGGCGACTGCTGTATATGCGTTCTCTGGTTCACCGAAGACCAACGCGACGGCGAGAGTGAGATATGTGAACCCAAGAGTCGGACCATTCAGTAGAGAGAGATTGATCGCTTTCTCCTTACTGTAAGGTATTCATATGAGGACTACCCTCAGCACCATCCTTCGCCTCCATCTTGCTGAAAAAGTCATGAAAGCTTTTGGTCATTTGCTCGTCGGTTGCGAGAACAATCTTGTTGTCCACCTCAATAACAGATCCCCCGTATTTCTCATCGAGGTATTGGTCAAATTTGGGCGCTTCGGCACGGAATTCGTCCCAGCTAGTGACCCAGACAGCGTCCTTGGGGATATCGACTGTATATTCTGCGCTTGCGAGAGTGCCTGCGAAGGCAACAGCAAGAGCCGAAAGAACTGCGATTCAATAATCAGTGGTAAGTCAACACCTCTATGAATAGACACCATACCTGGCTTCATCTTGCAGAGTTTAGTCTCAGGAGTTCTATTTGGATCTGATTGGAGCTTGACGACGTCGATGGTAAAGAAGGCGAAGGTTGACAAATTGATGAGACTGCTTCACACAAGACGCGTTATATACTTATTAGATGGCGGAGGCCTTGAGAACCAGTTACCATGGCCTCTTTAGCACGGCAAGTCTCCATGGTTAACCCAACGTGTCTAGGAACAGCTGCTATGTGGCCCTTGTTGGCTCGACCGAGCCCCGATGCACATGCACGCTCGGTGTGTCACTTCTATGTAGCAAGGAAGAGTGCCGATAATGCCGAAACATATATTACCAAGGGTAAGCTTTTGAGTTTACTAACCATGCCATATCACATGCAGGCTTTCTTTCCTTGATTACCATTGTACAGGATATTACCAGGTCACTACTATCTAACAAGGTTCCCAATCAGTAGTCTTGACTGTGCTGTTTTCTTGAGTACGCCTTTGTGAATATCTTCTATGCATTGTCTTACCGTTAATACCGTAAGAGTGTGTGGGGACTGACTTTTATCAATCAGTCGATCATCACATGTCGCGTGAATTGATCCTAACCCCTGTTAATACTGGACCAACAAATACCTCAAACAGCAGCATACAAAAGGTTAGATTCTCAGCTCACGGCGTGATTAGGTAACAAAATCTCCTAGACAGTTTTCAAGAAATCAGGACTTACCAACACTGACGTTGAGTGAAACATACAAGCTCACACACATCAAATTCTCATTATACTAGTTATTAACATATTACTGCTGTTGAATTCATTATAAGCCGCGTTGCTCACCGCCAAGTAAACTGCTTCATCCTCTCCTCACTATAGTCCTCAAATCTCTCCCCATCAACAAACTTGTATATCGTCGCATCCTTCACCATCATCGTCTGCGCCATACAATCAACCTTGAAAACCTTCCCTTCAGCATACCACTTCTTCAACAGCCGAAGCAATCTATCATCAGCCTCCTTCATCTCAGGCGTATCTAACCAATTCTTATCGCCAAAAAGACTTGCTTCGGGGCCGGGGTAAGGAACAATGTTCATCGCTGCCACGACTTCCTGTTTGTCATCTCGCGCTACCATGAGACGAGTATCCAGATCTAGAGTCATGGTTCCATCTGGTTGGACAACTGGGAAAGGACCCTCGTCTGAGACCTCGCACTCGGGAAAGTTGGTGGTGAGAAACATTTGTGCTGTCATGTGAGCGACCATTATAAGCTGTGCTCGTAGTTCGTCTGGTAATTTGGTCTTGGCTTTTTCAGCCACATATTTTTTGACGGCTTGAAATTGACTCTCCGAACCCATAAGATCGTGCTTTGGTAGAAGCGAAACCTTAAGGTTGAAATCTTTTTCTAGACTTCCGTCCATCACGGGGTCTTGGGTTGTTGGATCGCTTTGTATCGCCAGATCATGTGGACCAGGGAGTGCTCTGACTTCTGAAAAGAGACTTTTTGGATCACCGACGAGTTTGAAGACTGTCTCGTCGGTACCCATGTAAACGCGAATGGTGCAGCGCTCTAGCACTCCCTTAGCATATAGAGTAGTCGCATACTCCATCGCAGCCCTTTCGCCAGCCCTCATTGTGGAAGTCTTAATGTAGTCTCCAAGCTTTGGCCAGACGATAGATTTGCTGATACCAATAATCAAGGCGATCCTCACAATACCGCCAGGTTCCTTCGTCGGATCAACCTTTCGTACCAGCGTCACTGACTCAGACTCGTCGTCTCCGGGAAATGGTGGTGGCGTCGCAGTGAATGGAATCTCCTCAACTCTTTCAGTCATGTTCTCGTAAACCCTTGTGACAAGAATCCTTGTCGGTTCATAATACATGCTTCCATTAGGAAGCTTAAAAGGTAACGGGCCTTCATCCCAGACTGTACTTCCTTCAAATCCATTGGTGGCGGCCCGAACAGTCTGTCGAAACCAACATGGTGCAAAACGACCTCGAAATGCATTTGGTGCTTTCTTGGTGTCTTTTTGCATACTGTTTAACGTCTCTATCAATAATTTTGGCCATACCTCTTTGCAGGGATTGATAGTCGGCGGTTTGGCAGAAGCGTCAAAACGGCATGTTATGAGATCGGCGCCGATAAAAATGTTGATCAGTGTATGCTTGAGGTTTATGCTGTCGGCTCTCATTAAAGCGAGTCTTTGCAGCACAGTATGTTTTGCACCGGCTATCTCGTCGCTTTCGAGTTCGCTGCCCGGAACTAGCCAAGGTTGTTGGTCGTCGGTGGGTTTTTGAGGGGGCTTTGCTACCACCAGAGCCAAAGAATGGACGATGCCAGTGAACGACGCGTCGAGAACAAGGTAAGTCTTGGTAGGAGATTTACACTTGTCATTTCCTGAACAAGCACCTGCACCCATGCAAATATGGCAATCGCCCATATCTTCAATTGTCCCATTGCGGTCGCATTCAGGATATCTTGTTGCGAGATATGCCCGAGCACCATTGAACATTAGTTCTTGATATAGCCAAGGCAGTTCATTGTGTCTTCCAGAGTCAATCAATTGCTGTTCCTTTGCACAAATCCAGTGGGACCATCCTTCATCTCTCTCCCATGTTACTTCAGGTATTTCGAGTTTTTCCGGGTCAACGTTTTGTTTGGCTGGTCGAGGGGCGCGTGTGTCATCGCCGACTGGGGTTGACGAGCTGCAACCCATGGTTGCAAAAATGAATGAGGAAAATTATCTTGGTACAGCCAAGATGGTGGCGACAGTAGAGCTTTTTATCTTTTTTAATTGTTGGATCGAGCCTGGAGCACTGACCGGGTGACTCATTTCACCGTTCGATCTTAACTGCTTAAAATGGTAATGTAGCCATTATAATGTGCAACTAACAGTCAGCCCTAGCCGGGAAAATTCGTATTCGAGCGATTTAGAGTGACATTTACGGACCCTGGATTAACTGGCCGGCTTACCTACCCAATAAGGCTAATATGATGCAGGTTGCAGTGATCAGTCGCGCCTCAATAGAAACCGTGGGGATAAAGACCCTTTTTAGTCTTATATGTATTTCTTTCAGATCAAATCTAATGACGGAGATCGACTGATGGAACTGCCATAGCTGTGCGCTTAAGCTACCAGTACAGCGCCAGAAAAGATTTTAGCTGGTAAAGAAGGCTATCCTGCACTCCAGCTACTTGGTAGCCGGTGGGTGCTATCCACATTTGATAAGCCTCACTAAGTTCTACGTAGCAAATTGACTGCGGATACTGAACATACAATGGATCGTCACCCAGCTGAAAACTGCATTGATGTACATAATTAACCACGAGACACTATATAAGTCAATCCTCGGACCAAATATGGCGGCGGAAACTCCTATCAAATTTCTCTACGCAGAGGATCATTGGCCCCAAGTACTGCATCAGCTATTCCAGCAGAGGTCAAAGTGGCTTCTACTTCTGACTATTAAAAGACTAAGAGGAACAAGAAGAGCAGCGGAAAGTCGGAACCGGTGGACGAGAAAATCGTCGACGAGGTAGAATGTACATGAGGAGTTATGCCTGACAAGTAGTAGAAAAGGAGCTCAACTTCGACCTGCATGGCATCCTGGCCCAGCGCGAGGTTCTTACTCAAGCCGGACTCAGGAACCTTACAGGGAAGATTTACTTCGAAGAAAAGCTTCAATATGTTTGTATCCCTCAAATCACCGTCGAAAACCTTCCGAATAGAAGTAAAGCCACTGTTCGTCGGCCCGATGGAGCTGGTAGGTGAGATATGGAGCACATATTTAAGAGGCTTTGCGACAAGGAAGTTAAAACCATCTTGAGAGCTATTGTTAACGACTCAAAATTCCCTTCGCACAGCGACGAAGCCATTGAAAGAGCACGTACTGGTTTCGGTGTGGAGATCTGGATGGGGGACAAGGCAGCGTTCAATCTATAATGCCACTAGCATCCTGTTAAAATATAAAACTATTTCAAAAAAAAGAAAAGAAAAAGAAGATAATACTTATTTTAAAAATTAATTTCTTTTACTAGTTTTTAATATAATGTAGTTACTTAATTATCCCCTAGCCGTTATAATAAACTATAGGGTATGCTCTACTATATTAATATAGAATTCACTAGCGCCTTCAGCTGTATATGTAGCGGAAAAACCTTTAGTGTAAAACACAGCAGCGTAATAAATCCAATTCATTAGTGATTTCAGTTCAACTAAGGCTTTACTAGAGCTGTTTTCGTCACTACATATCATTAAATCTATACATGCGAAGTCATAGTGCGTCTCGGTAGGTAAATTAAGTGGTGTATGTAGCAAAATCGGGGAGTTCTAGAAGGCTGTTAAAATACTCAAGCCAAAACTTAATCGTATTGATAAATGCGACCGCATGCGTTGTGGATTTCGAAAGCTTATACTAGCTTTGAAAAACTAGATTGAACATCTTGGCTGACGAAAAATGCAAATACTGGATTTTAGTTGTGCCTACTGTATGACTTTAGAAGGTAGCTGCCGATGTATACCACGTACAAGGCTCGCTATTTCGCATAATGCTACCTGGGGAAACCAGACGTGATACAATACTGTTTCTAGTGTGTTATCAATAGTGTATAGAGTCGCTGTCCTCCTCGCTAGATAAAAGCTTTCAAAAACCAATTGCCTTGAACAAGAGCTTTCGAGACGGATCCGGAATAGACTATATCCTTAGTCAGTATACATACTGCAACTAATGGCTATTCTCACTTACCATATGCGCGAACTCTATGTTAGGGTATCTCCTGGTCTCTGAGCCGACCAGCTTAACATCATATCGTAGAAGTGCATGGGCCAGAATCATCTTGATCTCGTTCGCAGCGAAGAACCTTCCCGGACAGGCATGTCTGCCATGACCAAATGTCAGACTGCTCTGGTTCACGCTGACAAACTGGTTGTTGGCTGCATTCTCGACGAAGCCCTCATATTTGACTTGTGTGCGAAGTCTGTAGAACCTCAGAGGGTCAAATTCGTCTGCGTGTGGGAAGATGTAGGGGTCAGAGTTAACTGCAACGGCAGGTATCTCTATCATCAGACCGGCCGGAATAACTTGGCCATTGGATAGAGTGAACGTCTTCAAGACCTTGCGCTGAAAGGAAGCTGTGAAGTTCGTATTAGTATCTCAGAGCCACGAAGTGTGCATCATGCTTACCCATTGTCGCTGGATAGACTCGAAGAGTCTCTTTGAGAAAGCTATCCATCTTCTTCATGCCCTGTAAAGCATTGCTTGTAAAGACGCCTTCACTTTGAAGGAGCGCTTCCTGAACCTCATCTCGCAGTTCCACCTGCAAGTCTGGCATGGCTGCCAAATCATAGAAACTGTGTTCGAATCAGCGATGTGTTCAATGGGCAGAATTCCAAGACTCACGCGTTAGTGGCAATCAATGTTGTAGTATGCACAGCTGCAAAGGTAAGACCCAGTTGAACCTTGGCGAGGTTCTGGCTGTTCTTGTCCGGGAATTTGTCCTTTCCGTCAATGAGCCACTGTAGAAAGCCATCTGGCTTCTCGTAGGACAAATCCGCCATCGCCTCTATTCTTGACTCTACCACAGGCTGTAGAAAAGCTTCAGCTTCTGCAATTCTTTGGTAAAGTCTCTTGACCTCAGGCTGGCTCTGGGCCAGAAATGGTCGTAGCCAAGGCCGCATGTTCTGCACGGCGCGTTGGGCACCCATCACTTCCATAGTATAATTAGTTGCTGCATCGAGATACTGTTCGGATCGACAAAGTTCTGGGCCGATGAACACGCGACCTGATATCATTCCGACGATACGAAGGAGGCTGTGATGGATGTTGACTTCTGTCCAGTCGTCACACGAGGGTATGGAAAGCTCCAGGGATTGTCTGACTTCATCGGCAATGATTGCACTCAATCGAGCTATACAAATAGTTAGTGGCTTGAACGAGATAGTTAATGCGTTTATTGAAGACTCTAATTCGCAATTTGATGCATCCTTACATAGTGCTGGATTTAGGTGACCTTCGATGGTATGCGGGATGATAGGTACTGACGTCTCAATCTTGGTGTACTTAGTCTCCATTAACTAGAGGCTGGTGAGTAGATAGCTACATCTTGTCTCTTTAGTATTATTAACCTTATTAACTGCAGCTTCTATACTTAAAATCGAATTAGATAGCTTTTTTAGCTTAAGGAGAAAATTAAATAAGATAATAATTATTAGAGATACTAGACTAGTTCACCGCCACCCCATACACCCCTCCACCCCGCACACTTGTGATAGCATCATAACACAACACAGCAGCTAACTTCAGATAATTATACAATTATACATACTCATTCAATTAAATCCATATTTAGCATACTATTTAGATAATAGTTATACTATCTACTGTTTTTTTTGCGGCTTGTTTTTTGGCTTTTTCTATAGCTTTTTCGTTTAATCTATATATTATATTCTTTTCAGCTTGATCCCTCGCCGTAATGATCTCATCAATTGAAGGGAAAGCTACATTTAGGTTAAATTAAACTGGGACTCGGCCGGTAGGTTCTTTTACTGCAGCTGAAGCTTTAAGAATAGCTTTTTCCTCCTTAAGGCATTAAATTTAGCTGTTTTTATTATCAATTGACTTTATTATCTTTATTATAATACAATTGAAGTTATAGATCGATATAATTCCTTTACTTTAGGCAGCTTTCTATTGTTTTTAAATATCGGCACTTCCTTAAGGCGTACTCTAGGTCATATTGTCAGTTACTTGCGGCCTCTTTAGTGTTATAGGTGCCTCAAAGGTCTTGCGTTTTCTCTCCTTAGGCTTTAATGCCTCTATCGCCTTCTTTATATCGACTAGGAATACATCAGAAGCCGAGAAACCACTTATTATATTCCTACGGCTTATAGCTTTTTTAGAAGCCCTTTTATATGCTTCTATAAAGAGTTATTATTAATATAGAGAGGTTACTTTATATATAGCCTAAGTATGGGTTAACTGATAATAGTATGTTTTTAATGGCCTAAATACCGTAATATTAAGCGGCTGAGTAATATGTAATAAATGTAAGGGTAATTAAGAGAGCTAAATTTAATATATCTAAGCCTTTTTTATTAATTCTGATATAATATATAATTTATATTAGTTTAAGACTAAAAGTCTCTATTAAGAGGGATCTAATAGCGTTATCTTATAGATAAATATATCTATAAACTATCAGTTAAAGATATCTATATTGGACTAACTTGAGAGACTTGCCTTATACTTCCAGTTAGGAAAAACGTTAGGAAACTACTATCCTTAGAGGTTTTTTCTAGTAAATATAATATAGGGTGTAAGCCGGCGACTATCTGCTAATATACACTTAATAACTGAAGCCTAAGTTAAATTATCTAACTTAATAACCTCAGACTGTATTATTATGACTGTCCTGGCTACTATATCGGCTCTGGTTTCCCCTAGTTGTATGCCGTTTTTATTGATATTATATATATATTGCCATATAATATTTTTCTTATTAATGACCTAATAGAGGCTATCGTAGTACTTAGTAAGGGTTTTTCTCATTATATAGCGTTTCCTAGCTGCTTTAAAGACCTTTATAACCTTCTTTTATATAGAAGGATATTATATAAAGAACCTATCTACCTAGTTCTTACCGATATATAGTATCTACCTATTAATATCTAATAACTGCTATATAAAGCCCTATATCTCAGCCTTTAATAACGGCTAAAAAGCCTTCTCTTAATTAATAATATAAGTCTTTAGGTCTTCCTCCTGCTCTATTATTAATAATAGTTCTTTCTAATATAATATATTAATATTATAGCTTCTAGCGCATTAATCCTTTAATATCGATATCTTAATAGCATATTTTCACGCCGATATATACAAACCTATATTATTAATATCATTAACCGCTAACGATATCCTATATTTATAATCTAATAGCTGCAAATCTATTGCCATTAAAATAAAAAAATACAGATTTAATTTAAAAGATACAGAAGAGTATAAATAAGCAGCCTTTAATAACGAGTCGATATTATAAGGTATGCAGGGTAGAGGGGTATACAGGGTAGCGGTAAACTAGTCTAGGAAATTAGTATTATTATTTTAAGGCTTTAAATTATTAATACCTATATTTAAATATAGTTATTATAAAAATGCTATTTTTAAACTGCTTAATAGTAAGCTATCCTTATATTATATATATTAATAGGAATTCTTACCTTTTAATACTTATTAAAGTATAACTTTTAGGCCTCTTTAAAATATACTTTTTTATACTTTTCTATACTTTTAAGTTCTTCTCTAATAATTAAAATAATTTAAAATTGCAATATACTTTTAACTTTTAAGGTAATAGCAGCTATAAGGTAAATAAGGAGTATAATAAGAAGTACTAGCTATTAATTAGCTATAATATTAAATATAGATTATATATTACCTATAGTAAAAATAGTAATATAAGTAATTAAGTTAAATTATTATATAGGTAGTTATATCTATATTAAGATATAGTAAAGTAGCTAAATATAACTATCTTATAAGAATAGTTACTAGTTAATAATATATAATTAAATTTAAAAGTAGCCTTAAGAAAATAGCTATTTCTATTAAATCTACCTATATTATAATAAATTCCTTAGTTATCTTTAATAAGGCAGATTTAATTTATATATTTACTATTATAATATAAGAATATTATTAATAAACTATAATAATACTAAAAGAGAAAAAAGGAATTATATTAAAAGTATAGCTATATAGATATATATATTATTTTAGTTTATTAAGCTTAATACTATATTAAGCTAATAGGCTTAATATATTAATTATAAGTAATAATTAAACTTTAAACTATTACTTAAAAAATATTTAAGAGTAAGACTAAAACTAATATTAAAAGCTTTAAGTTAATTTTAATTAACTAATTTAATTAATTTATTTCACTTTATTATTACTTAATTCTAAATAAAACCTTTACCTTATAGTTATTAATTAAGTAGACTTTATCCTTTAGTAATTTCCTCTCTATAGAAAGTAATTATTTAAAAAGGCCCTTATATTATATTATATTACCTTATCTAGGCTATAAGAAGTCCTAAAGGGGTTACCTTATATATAAATAGCATTAAGTTAAGGTATCCTCTTTTATACTACTATATAGTAGTATATCTAATAATATCTTATAGTATAATAAAAACTAATTATATACTATATATATAAGATATAAGGTATTATATATTTATATAAATGCACTAGATATATAATTGCAGTTAAGAGGATCTTTAATTAAAAAGGCTAGTTATTATCTTAATCTCTATATTAAATAAATATATTTAACCTAGTAATTTAGACTTACTTATAAGGAGAAATTACCTAATAAGATAATATATTAACCTCCCTTACTGCTAGCTTAAATTTATTACTATATTTAGCTAAATTTATTAAAGGCTAGAAACCTATACAGTAAACTATATAGCTTATAGATTTAAAGCTAATATATTATTACTTAATATATACTTATTTAACTTTACTATATATTAATAAGCTTTAATATATATAGTAAATTAAGATATTTAAGCTAGCCTTATATTATATTTATTTACTATATTAAATTTTATTAGTTTCTATATATTACTTAGCCTATTTAAATTTAAATTACCTTAGATTTCCTATATATACTTTATAATATTAAAATAAGGCTATTAAAAGTCTTTAATTAGCTATTAAGTCTATTTTATAAGATAATTATATAGAAATATTTCTTATATTTTTATTACTTTCTATTAGCGCTTTTATTAGTTTTAATATATAAATCTTAAATTAATAGCCTAGTATTAATAACCTTTTAAATATCTTTATTTTAATTTAAGGTATAAGTAATATTATAAATAAATATTAAATAACGCTTAATTAAAGTAGACTTAAAGGTCTTTTTATAAGAGGAAATATATATAAATTAATACCAGTCCTTATAGCTATTATTAGCTAGCTATAATAAATTACTATCTTAAATAGCTTTAGGTCTATAGTAGCTTCTTTATATTAAGATTCTATTAAAACTGCTATAACTTAAATTAAGAAAAGTATTAAAATAATAGATAATTTAAATTTATATATTACTTTAATATTTTATTTATTTATAAATATAGATTTCTTAGACCTTATTAAATAATAAAACCCTATTGCATTTTATATTTTTATATACTACTATATTATATTAAATTAAGTTAAAAGATCTACTTAATATATAGAAAAATAAAGAAGATTAATTATTTTAAATATTTAAAAGAAAATAGATTTATAATAGAGGTTATTACTTTAGTAATATATAGAAGCTATTAAGTATAAGGGTTATATTAAATAAGATTTTTATCTTTTTATTTTTAATTTTAAAGTTATAAAGGAGAGTATATAAGAAATAAGTAATTAAATAAGTTATAATAGAGTTTATATATTTATATTATACTAACTTTAATAATACCCCTTATTTAAAACCTTATTTTATTTTAATACTTTATATTTACATTTTAAACTTAAATTAAGCCTTTTAAGTAAAAAGTGCTAAATAGCTTAATTAAGTCTTTAATTAAGCTTAAGCTATAATAAATACTATACTTCTTTTTAAATTGCTAATTTAAATAGTATATAATAGTAAGATATTTTATAAGGGGGCTTATTTATTAGAAAGCTATTTAATATATTATATTAAATAGAAAGTATACTTAAGAATACCAATTAATATAAATATAACCTAACTAAAAGTATAACTTATTTTAATATAAATATTAAAATTTCTATAAATTATTATAAAAGTAATTATAGCTTAAAAGATAACTTCTATAGTATTAAGGATAAAATAAGCCTTAAGGCTTCTCTAGCGTTATAAACCGCTAATATATTTAGAAAGTATTTTATAAGAAATAATAATAAGAGATTTTATACTTTAGGAAAATTAAAAAGAAATATCTTAAGCTATAGAACTTATTTACTATATTAAGGCCTATAGTAATAAAGTAACTAAAAGGTCTATTAAGCAGTAGAAAGTATATATTAAATAGGGAAATAACTATAATAATAAAAATAACTTAAATAATTTAAAGTAAAAGCTTATTTTAAAGGGTAAAGAATAGCTCTATTCTCTTAATAAATATAAGTACTATTTTAAATATTTAAAAAATTATATAAGTTTAAAAATTTATTATAAAAAGAGCTAATTAAAGATATTAATATTATTACTTAAAAGTAATAATAATACTAAAAGTTTATAAATATTAATAATAATAATCTCTAATTTAATTTAATATATATCTTATAAAACTATTATAATATAGTAATATTAAATCTATATAGCTTAAGTATATATTTTACTTAACTTTAAATTAAGCACTAAAGTAATAATAAAACTCTAAGAGATATATTAAAGCTAAGACCAGCTTAAAGCTTAATCTAAAAAGATTAAATATAAGTCTTACCTTATATAAATCTATATTCTTAATTAGCTATATAGACTGGTCTTAGTTTTAGTATTAATTTCTATTTTAATAGAGAAGAAATAACTTATAGGGTCTTAAATACTTTAAAGCCTAATTATAAGTATTAGGACTGTACTTTATAAACTATATATATTACTAATATTTCTAGGGGCAGTATTATTTTTAGAATTTTCTTAAGACTGTTAATACCGGTTTAGTAATTATAAAAGCTATAGCAATTTAAGAGGCAGTTATATATTTTAATTATTAGCTCTTATACCTATATATAGTCTAGTTTATAGATTTAACTTATAGAGACCTTATTAAAGCTTTACTAATAAAGAGATATAGTATTTAAATATTATTTTACTTATAATACTACTAGATCTAGTTTAGCTCTTAATTAAATAAATAGCTACTATATCTTAATTAAGGTAAAAGTTTTATATATTAATATATAAGTAATTAATAATTATATACCTTTTAATATATCTATTTTTAATTTTTAATTTACTATTTATATATATTAAGTAAGAACTTTTAATTAAATAGAAGACCTTATATTACTTCTTAATTAATATAATATTATTATATTATAATTTAACCCTACTGCCTATAAGGAGCTTATAACATTTTAGGCTGTATAAAATAACTTTAGACCCTAGGTTATAATTATATTATCTTATATATAGACTTTTAAAAATATACTTTACTATTTATATAATAATATATAGCTTAACTTTACCTTTTATAGCTATAATTATATATTTATACTAACTAAGGATATATTACTAAGTATATATAAGTTTAATAACTTTAACTATAATACTAAATAGTATATTATAATTATTATTATTAGTATTAATTAGTATTAACTAGATATTTAAATAAGGTTACTCCTAGGTTTACCAGTAAGTTATATCTAGTATTATCTCTTCCTTTAAATACTATATTTTAATATAGCTTAGCTATTAATGCCTATACTTCTTATATTAGTATTAGTAGCAGTATAGTTACTAAAGGCTTCTCCTAGCTATCTAGTAACCCCCGCTTAATAGAGTTTTATTCTACTCTATCTTATCTTACTCTACTTGCACTATTCTTATAATAGAGTTATTTAACACTATTATTTCTATTAATCCTACTGCATAGTGCCTTACTGTTACTAACTATAAGCTCTAGTGTGTTTTTAATTTAAGTGCTAATACTATAATAGTCTAGGTATATATTAATATTAGGTAGTATAAAGACCTTTTGCCCTTATCTTAAATGCTATTTAGAATCCTAGAGTTTAAAGCTATTTTATTATAGTTTATTTAAGTAGTATTAGCTTTAAGTCACTATATTATACTTAATTAAGACTATAGTTATAAAGCTTATTTTTATATTATATTACCTTTAAATAGTAGTAATAGTAATATCTTATATTACTTAAGTTATAATCCTAATAAAATAGTAATACCTTTATATTTAATTAAATTATATATAGTAAGTATATTTTAACTTAAGATATATTAAGCCCTAGCTATACTTAATTATAATAACTCTAGAGATAAAAAGGCTAATTTTACTATAAAGTATAATATATAGTTTATTATCACTAAATAGAGTATTATTACCTTATTTAATAAAGAGGTTTATTTAATATTCCTTAAGTAAGATAGTATTTACTAAATATATTTCTATAGCTTAAAAATAAAACTAGAGTTATCTTATAATTATACTTTTAAGAATTAAATATAAATAAAGATCCTATACCTATCTATATAATAGTCTTTTACTCTATTTAGGGTAAGTTTATATTTACTATATTTAACTTAAGTAACTATTAATATTAGCGTATTATTAAGATAGATACTAGGGAATATTATATTAAGCCTAGTAATAATATATAATTATATTAAGACTTCTGCAATTAGATAGTTAAATGGTATAATTTCACTTAAGATGTATTTAGCTAATAAGAAGTTTAATATCCTTCTAATATTTTAAATCCCTTATTTATTAAGATTCCTTAATTATATACTTTAGATTTAAGGCCTTTTTAATTTCTTAGGCTATAATATAATAGCTATAAGATTAATAGTCCTCTTTATATATTTATAAAGTAAGAAGACTATATAGAGAGGAATTTAAAGGTTTATATTAATAGAAATAATAGTATATTACTATATTATTTATAGCATCTTTAATTGCATATTAACTCTATAAGAAAGGGCAATTAAAGTAATACTAAGGATTACTTACTAAAGATAGTAAGAGTAGCTAATTTAAGAAAGATATAGAAAATACCTATTACTAATATAAATAAGTTACCTAGTCTACTTATATTACTATAATAAGGATTTTATATATAGTTATATTAAGTATCCTTATTATTTAAGTTATAAGCTAATTCCCTAAATATAATATATATAATAAGTAAGCAGTATAAATAACTAAGTAATATAAAAATACTAACCTTCTTAAGATAAATTATAATAAAAATATATTAAATTATCTAATTAATTAAAATTAATTACTATATTTATCTCTAAATGCCTTTAGAACTATTTAATAGGTTCTTATATTATACCTAGGCTTATAGTATATACTATATTACTAAATACCTACCCTAATTAATCTTCTTTAATTACTACTTTTTAATAATTTAGCTAATATTTATATACTTATATCTATCTAATTAATTAAATCTTAACCTTCCTATATAGTTAAGTTCCTTTTATTTTATAAGTAAGTCCTTTTTACTTTATACTATTAGCTAAGTATATTATTTAGCTTATAAAGCTTTTAATTCTTAGCCTTTAATAAGGTAGTCTTTTATATATTCCTTATAACTGCCTTTATAAAAGACTAAAGAGCTTTAAGGATTAACTCTAAGGAGCTATTATTATATCTTCTAATTTAATTAATAAGGTATTAAGATTATAATCTAGCCTTAAGGACTATATTTAAGGTCCTTATAGTTTAAGTTTAAGCTTATTAAGCTACCTTTTTAATAGGTATTAAAGTCTATAGTTATATATTAAGCTTTAAGATAATAACTTTTAAATTAAAAGAAATAAGGCTAGCCCCTTTAAAACCCCCCTTAATTTAACTTAATTATAATTAATTAAAAGGTAATATAAAAGGCTAAAAAGAACTTAGTCTTAAAAATATAAGTTATAGACCTTTTAATTAGATACTTTATTTCTTAATTATATACCTTTTTTAATAGCCTAAAGTATTTAATATTAAGTAGCTAAAATAGGTATAATAAATAAGGAGGTATATAAAAGGTAATAATATTATTAGCCTTATAATATAGCTAGAATTTAATAAATTAATAACTTTTATAACTATTAAAGATTAAAAGATAATAAGTATTAACTAATTAATTACTTATATATTAATTAAAGTGCTTTAGCTAGTTAAGAATTATCTTATTATCTATTTAGCTATTTAATATTATAGTAATAGCTTAAGTGCTTAAGAGGTTACTATCTTAATACTAATTAGTAAGTAATATTAGCTTATAACTATTAAATATAAATTAATTACTTAGCCTTCTATATTAATTACTTAAATTACAGTAATTTATTTATAGTTTTTAAGCTAAACTAACTTTAGGTTTTTATGCCTTTTTAAGCTAGTAATAACTATACCGCTTAATATAATACCTATTATAAAGCTAATCTTATTAAAGTTCTAAATATTATTAATTTAATATTATATTTTATAATTATATTTTCTATTAGCTTAATATATTTAATAAGTAAGTATAATAAATAAGTAAATATAATATAAATCTCTTAACTTTAAACTTAACTATCTAATTCATTAATTCTTAACTATTTATAATGCTATAGCCTTTAAATAAAGCTAGAATTATTTTTACTCTTTAAGCCCTTTAAAATAACTTAATACTAAGTACCTAATATACTATTAAGATCTATTAAGTTAAGTAAATAAAGCTATATTACTGCTAGTAAGGCATTTAATTATAATGCAATTTTATACTTAATTTATAGAAACTATCTAATTAGGAAGAGGATATAATAGTTTAATTTCTTTTTAATTTAAATTTATATAAATTCCCTTTATAATTGTATTTTATAAAAGAAATAGCTAATTCCCTACTTATAGACTGCAGTATATTACCTATTAGTATATATTAGGCTTATAACTTTATTAAGTAATAACTAGAGCTAAAAATATATATATTTTAAAGATATAACTATTAGAGAGCTAAATATAAAGATCTAACTATTATTTATAGTTAGTTTTAACTTATAGAGAATATAATTATAAAGTATAATATCTAATTAAATAATATTTAAAACTTTAATAAGATTAGCTTTATAATAGGTCTTATATAGTTTAAAATAGTTATTATAGCTATAAAGAGGTAAAAGAAACTAAAATTAATATAATTTAAAAACTATAAATATATTATTATAATTAAGGTAATTAATACTAAAGGTTAATTAATTATACTATTTATTATTAATTTAAGCTAATATTACCTTATAAATTAATATTAAAAATATAACCTCTCTAGTAATTAAGTTATTATATTAAGTTAAAATAGATAGATTAATAACTAGCTAAATCTTAACTAACTAAAGCATTTTAATTAATTTATAATTAAGTAATTAATTAGTTCTTATTACCTTTTAATTTTTAATAGTTATAAAAGTTATTATTCTATTAAATTTAAGAAGTATTATAAAGAGAAGAATATTATTATACTCTATATACCTACTTATACCTTTTATTTACTTTAACCTTTTAATATTAAGTACTTTAGGTATTTAAAAAAGGCTTATAGTTAATAAATAGAGTATCTAATTAAATACTTTATAATTTATATTTTTAAAATTAAGTTTTTTAATACCTTTTATATTATATATAAAGCTACTTTTACTAAAATTAATATATAAGGAGGTTTCAAAGGGGCTAGGCTTACTTATTTTAACTTAAATTATATTATTTTAAAGCTTAATATATAGCTATAGACTTTAACCCCTCTAGTAGAGGTAATTAAACCTTCTACTCTTTAGACTTTAAAGACCTTAATAATAGTAAATAAGGCCTAATTTTAAATTAAATACCTTAAGAGTTAAATTAAAGGTATTATAATAGCTCTCTAGAGTTAATTATTAAAGCTATTTAATCTCTTATTAAGGCAATAAAGAGAACTATATATAAGATTACCTTAATAAGAAATAAGATTTAAAACCTTTAAGAGGGAAATAAGAAATTAAGCTAGTATTAAAAGTTAAAAAGAACTAAACTATATAAAGGAGACCTTATAACTATAAAGGAAGTATTATAAGTAATTAATTAGATAGATTTTAATATATAGGTAGTAAGTAAGTTATTAAAAAGTAGTATTTAAAGAAATTAAATTAGATTAGGTATTTAATAATATAATATATATAGTAAGACTAAATATAATATAAGAACCTATTAAGAAGTTCTAAAGGTATTTAAAGAAGAGTATAGTAAGTAATTTTAATTAATTAGATAAATTATAGTAATTTTATTATTTAAATAATAAAGGGTATATAGGAAAGTATTATATTTACTTATTTATTATACTTACTTATTAAATATATTAAATTAGTTATAAATAGTAATTAGATTTTTATATTAAGCTTTTTAATAGTTATATTTATAAAAAGAATATATCTTAAGCTATAATTACTATTTAATAAAATTAATAGCTTAATACTTATTAATTAGTAATATATTATATTTAGTAAGTAGTTAATTTACTATTTATTTAATATTATAATATTAAAAGGGAAATCCTTATAAATTTAGATTTAAAATACACTTAATTATAATTTATTCCTCCTAATTAGATAGTTTCTAACTATTAGGAATATAATTAATATAAGCCTAATAACCTTAAGATTAATAGTAGAGGGTCTAAAAGGGAATATTATAAAGAAATGCAGCTTATTATAGATTTACTTTTAAGTCTCTCTAATAGGCCTAAAGTATAAAAATAATAAGCCTTAATAGTAGATTATAGTATATTATTTAATTAAGAATTAATTAATTTAATATTATTAATATAAGGTAAGGGATTTTTATTCTACTTACTTATTTATTTTACTTACTTATTATATATATTAATATATAATAAAAATATAAAAGTAATACTAACTTATATAAATTTTAAATTTACTTTTAATACTTATTATAATAAATAAGACTTAAAGAGTATTAACCTAGCTGCTATATTTAAATTAAATAACTTTAAAAACCTATATAAAGGAATAAAAAAGGAACTTAAGGAAATAAGAAATAAGATATATTAATACTATAATAAAGAAGATTAAAAAATTAACCTTTAAGGAAGGAGATATAGTTTATATATTTATAAAAAATATTAAGATAAAATAACTATTAATATATTTAATAAGTAAGTATTATAAATAAGTAAGTATTATAAAAATATTACTACTCTTTATTATCTATAGAATAAAACTACTATAACCTATCTAATTAATTAAAATTACTTACTATACTTATCTCTAGAGATCTAAATATCCTCTTAATAGGTTCTTATATTATAACCGGTCTTACTATATATACTATAATACTAAATGCCTAATCTAATTAATATTCCTTAATTACTATATTTTAATAATTTTATAACTACTTATATATTAATATCTATCTAATTAATTACTTATAATATATCCTATATAGTTATTAACTCTCTTTCCTATAGTTTTATCTTTTTTACCTTTTAATAATAACTTAATATACTATTTACCTTTTTAAGATTTTAAATTTAATCTCTTAATAAGACTACTTTATATATAACTGCTAATATTACTTTTATATTTAACTTAATAGCCTTAATTATTAACTCTAGGGAGCTACTTTTATACTTAATAATTTATTTAATAAGGTATTTAAATTAAGATTAGGCCTCTTTTAGTTATTAGGGTCTTTAAAGCCTATAGACTTAATAGTTAGCTTACCTCCTTAAGAGGCATTAGGGTTTATAGCTATATATTAAGCTTTAAAATAATATTTCTAAATTAAAAAGATAAAATCTAGCTTCTTTAAAAGCTCTTTAAATATTACTTTTTATAAAGATAGCTTAAAAAGTAATATAAAAGGCTAAAAAGAATTTAATCTTTTAAATATAGATTATAAAGCATTTAATTAAATGCTCTATTTTTTAACTATAAGTATTCTTTAGTATTAAAAAATACTTAATATTAAGAGGCTAGAGTAAATAGAATATATAAGGAGGCATATAAAGTGTAATAATCTTATAATCTTAATAGTATCTCTTAAAGTCAGTAAAGTAATAACTTTTATAACTATTAAGAATTAAAAGATAATAAAGACTAACTAATTACTTAACTATTAATTAATTAAAATATTTTAATTACTTAAGACTTAACTTATTATTTATTTAGCTATTTTAGCTTATTATAATAACTTAATTACTAGAGAGATTACTTTCTTAATATTAATTTATAAGATAATATTAACTAAAATTAATAGTAAATAGTAAGATTAATTAACCTTTAGTATTTATATAATAGTTAGGTTTTTAAATAGGTAAACTAGTCTATATTAATTTATATTTATAGAGTTATAAGGTATATAAACTAAGCAGTAATAAAGTATTATATTTCTTAATAGTAAATAGAGTAAGTAAGGTATATTTAGGTAAAGAAGTTTTATTAATAGCTAGTAAGCTAAATATATTAATTAGTATTAAGTAAAATATATATACTTATAGTAGCTTATAGTAGTAAGTAAGGCTTATAGTATAAGTCCTAGCTTATATTATAAGTTATATTATAAGCTATAAGTTATAGAGTCTAGTAGCTTATATTCTAACTAAGCTAGTATAGGTAATATATACTATAATTAGTAAAAATAAGTAGGGTTTATATAATATCCTATTAGGTTATAATATAATATTTCCCCTATTAATTTTATCCTTAAGGCTTATTATTTTATCTATTTATTACTATTTCCTAGTAAGTATAAACTTATACTTTTTATTATTTATTCTTTCTAATTAAAATATTAGAATTTAAAGCTATATAAAACCGTAAGGTATAAGCTCTTTTAATTAAAAATATTAGAATAGTTATTATACTATATAGTTACTATACTCTTTATAACCTTAAATGTTAAGTAAAGGAAGGTCACTCTAAGTGTATATAGTATACTTATTATAGTTATTTTTATAATAGTAAGGGTATAACCCTTCTGGCCGGTAACTCCTTTATATTTTTTTTTTATTATAATATATATTTTTCCTAATATATTTAGTAAATTATTTTATTACTAAGAAGTATTATTTAAAGAAAAAAGAGGAAATTACTAAAATAATTTATTATTTTTATAATAATAAGTAAATAAGCATTTAAATTATCTTATGCAGTTATATTATTAAAAAAGGCAGCTTTAAGAGTATATTAATAAGATACTCTATTAAAATATTAAAACTCTTAATAATCTAGAGGCTATTAAAAATGCTAAGTTTTTAGCTGCAATAGAAGTATAATTAGCTAAGGCTATTAGGGTTATTAATTAAGGTAAAGTTTTCTTTAAGCCTATATTTAGATTTAATAGAACTTCTCTAGGAGTTATTAAGTATTAATTAGATATTTTAGTAGTTCTTATATATTTTTATTTTTTAAGTAGTTTTTTATTTTACTAAATATATTATTTATCTATTAATCTTCTATATATCTTTAATTTTTTCTACTTTATATACCTCTAGTCTATTAATTTCTTTAGGTTTATTATTAGTTTTAATTTAAATTATATTAATAGCAGTCTTAAGAAAAGAGATATAGTAGACTAAGTAAAGTCTAACTTTAAGAGGTAAGTCTAAGTTATATATATCTTTCTTAACTTATTTAACTTTATATAGTTTAATATACTTATAGTTAAGTTTATATAAAGGTTATTTTATTGTAATATTTTTTATAGATAGGTAGACTATATCTCCCTCCTTAAAGGTTAATCCCTTTACCTTTTAATATTATAGTAATACTTTATTTATTATTTAATATATTTTAATTCTTTCTTTATTTCCTTATATAGATTCTTAAGGTTATCTACTTTAAGTATTACTATAGGATTTATTTTTTTAGGATCTTATTTATTATAATAAGCATTTAAGGTAAATCTAAAATTAGTATAAGCTAGGGTTAACTTTATACTTTTATTATATACTATATAAGTAAATTAGGTAATAGGTAATTTCTTAACTTAAGTATCTTATTTATAGTTAATATAGTATTATAAGTATTATTTTAATACTTAATTTATTTATTTAGTTATTTATCTATTTATAGTCTAAATGCAGTTAAGAGGTAGTAATTTAGTCCTAATAGTATTAAAAGTGCTTATTAAAATTTACTAGTAAATATTAGTCCTCTATCTATAAGGATCTCTAATAGTAATTTATAGTTTTAGAAAATGCAGTTATAAAAGATATAAGCTATCTATTTTATATTTATTATTTCCTAATAAGGAATATAATAGTAGAACTTTATTAGTTAGTCTATTATAATTAGTATACTATTATAAAAGATTCTAATTAAAGGTTCTTTTAATAGTAATAACTTAATTATAAAGTCTATTATAATTAAGTCTTATAGTTATTATACTACTAATAATAGTTATAATCCTCTATAAGGCTTATATTATTATACTTTAGTTTTTATATATATATTCCTTTATAACTTATTTTACTATTTCTTAACTCTTCTTTTAGTTAAAGTATTTCTATACTCTTTTAAGTATCTTTATAATACCTTAGTAGCTATATAGAGGATATATATATATTTCCTATATTAATTTATATTAAGATGCTTCTAATACTTATGTTTTTCTATTATATTAATATAAGGTAGTTTTATACTTAATAGGGTCTTATAAATTGCATTTAATTATATCTATTTAAATCTTATTTTTCTTATCCCAGTTTATTATCTTTCCTACTTACCTTATAATAAGGCTTAGTATTTATACTTATTATATAAGCTTATATTCTCCTTTCTTTATAAGTTCTAAAAGTTATTTTTTTACTTTTATTATTTCTATATTAAAATCTAGTCTTTAATTAATTATATTAGCTTATTTATTATTTAATCCTTTTTAATAGATAATAATAAAGTTAAATTTATATAAATACTCTATATATTTAGTTTATTATTAATTAAGTTCTTATATTATAGTAAAGTAAATAATATTCTTATAGTTAATATAGACTTTTATTTAATATTTACTTCCTATAAGGTAGTATTTAAATTCCTTAAAGCAGTTAAAAATTACTAAGAACTCCTTATTATATATAAAGTAGTTTAACTTTACTCTATATAACTTATATAAATAAAAGGCAATAGGGTATAATTTCCTATTATTATTATACTATTTAATTTATTCTCTTAATATATAATTTAAAGTATTAATTCTCTAATTTTAAATTTTCTTTAAAGTTAAATATAACTAGTACTAGTTCTTTTAATATAGCATCTTATAGTTTCTTAAATGCCTATTATATATCTTTTAACTATATAAACTTTTAATCTTTCTTTATAAGTTCTATTAATAAGTTTATAATTCTATTAAAATTCTTAATAAATCTTTAATAGTAGTTAGTAAACCCTAGGAAGCTCTATATTTCTTTAATTAAGGTAGGTAATAGCTAATTTTATACTATTGAAATTTTCTTTTAATTTATTTTAATTTCACTTAATATAATAATATATCTTAAGAAGTCTACTTCTTTAATATAGAAGTAACTTTTCTTTAGTTCTATTAGTAGTTTAGTATCTTAAAGTGCTTTTAATACCTTATAGATATATTCTTTATATTCTTCTTTATTATTTAAAAAGATTAATATATTATCTAAATAGTATATAATAAAGATATTAAGGTACTATTATAATATATAATTAATTATCTATTAGAATATTATAGGTATATTAATAAGGCTAAATAGTATAATTAAATATTTAAAAAGTTTAAATTTAATTCTAAATGCTATTTTCTATTTATCTCCTTCCTTAATTTTAATTAAGTTATAAGCTCCCTTAAGGTTTAAAGCAATAAAAATCTATTTCCCTTATAATTAGTCCTTTAGTTTTATAATAAGTAGAAATAGCATTTAATCTTTAATAGTAAGTGCATTTAACTATTAATAGTTAATTACTAATTATAGTTATCTATTTTTTTTAAGAATAAATATTATTAGTACTCCTACTGGAGATATTAACTACTTAATATATCCTTTTTTTAATCTATCCTTTAGGTATTCTCTTAACTCTATAAGTTCCTTTTTATTAAGTAAGTAAATCTTTTAAAATAGGATATTATTATTAATAAGGTTAATCTTATAATTCTAATTACTATATTTAAGGATCTTTATATTAAGTTCCTTTTAAAATAGTTTATTATATATTTAATACTTTATTAATATATTTTATAGCCTATCTTTTATCTTTATTAGCTATATCTCCTTATATAAGTCTTATTTTATTAAGATACTTAAGATCTATTTTTATTATTTACTTATTATATTTATATTCTCCTTCTTAAAGGTATTAAAGATTCTACTTTATATTATTTTATACCTTTTCTATTAATTATAATTTAAAATCTCTTATAGTTTATTATTATTATCTTATTACTATTTAAGTTCCTTAAGGTAAGAATTTAGCTAATTATTTAATTAATATTTAAGTTTATACTTTTAAGCTATAGTATTTTAAGTAATATATTTACTATTCTTCCTAAGGGAATAATATTAAAGCTAATTCTTTAATTCTTTCTTAAGACTTTTACCTTAAGGTAATTAGCCTTTTAGTTTATAATCTTATTATTATAATTAAAGAGTTATCCTTCTATATTAATAATTAAATAAAGCTCTTTTTTTTTTTACTATTAAATTCCTAGCTTTATAACTATTTTAAGATTAATAAAGTTATATTTAGCGCTATAATCTATTTAGGCATTTAGCTATCTCCCCTTAATTTAAACTTATAGTATTAAGCAGTTAGGCTTATTATTCTATATAGCTCCTAAAGCACTTTATAGTCTAAGCCCTACTTATCCTTATGCTTTACTTATTTATAGCTCTATTATAAATAGTATTTATCTTTTTCTAGTTTTATATATTAATATTTATTAAGTATTTATAAGTTATTATAAATATTAATAAGGTAATATCTATCTATTTCTTATATATAGTTTAACTTATTTATATCTTCTAAGGATTTATTATTCTTTTAAGGTTCTTTATATCTCCTTTATATAAGTTCTTTAAACTCTTTATTAGCTTTTTTAAGGATCTATAGGTTCTTTTAGATATTTTCTTTAGTTTTTTATATCTTTTTTTATTATTAATAATAAATTAAATTAAATTATAATTTTACTACTTTAAGGTTTTTATATTATATATATATTAAGTAGCTTATTATTTCTTAGGTAAGTAGGGTTTATTATTAAGTATTTTTAATATTATTATAAGAAAATAATTATTATCTTTCTTTACTTTAAAATAGATCTTATATTAATAGTATTTATATAATACCTATAAGATTTTATTATAGTTATTATTATTAGGAAACATTTTAATATTATCCTCTATATTAAATTAGGATTCCTTATAAAATGGGTTTATAGCCTCTACTATATAATATACTTAAATATAAAGGTTATTTATAGTAGAAATATTATAATATTCTTTTATATTTTATATATACCTTTCCTTAAGGCTTATAAATATTTATTAACCTTATTTATTATATAAGGGCTAATATAGTTTCTTTTAGTCTTTTTTAACTTCTTTATCCTATTTATAGAAGTTCCTTATAATAGCTCTAGCGGCTCCTCCTCTATATCCTATACTGCAGAAGTATTATTATTATTTAATATATAGGTAATACGCTATATCTCATTCTGCTAGCACTTTATCTTCTTTTTACTATATCTTTATTTATATAGAGATATTATCTATTACTTAATTACCCTATAAGCTTATTAGGGTTATTATTACTCCTAAAGTTTATATATTTCTTTTTTTATTTCTTCTTTTTTATACTTAAATTTAGTTTCTTTCCCTTACTTCTAGCCTATTAAAATAGGCTTATCTTTTCTTTTACTTTAGAGTTAATTTAATATTAATTTATTTTTAGATTTCTTTTAGATTTTTAAAGTATTCCCTAGGCCTTTATATTAAGCTTTTAGTATAATAATTTACCTAATTAGCCTATTATATTTATTAAGTTAGGGCAGTTTTATTAGCTATATTATAGCTATCTTAATATATTTTAAGTATTTAAGTTTATATTACTATTTAAGGTTCTTATATATTAGTTATACTTAATATTTACCTACCTTAATTTAAGTTTTTAAGTTTCTTTAGTTATAAGTATTATTATATTATATATCCTATTTAATTATAATTATAGTATTTATATTTAGTAAAGTCCCTTTATTATTTTAATATTTAAATAGCTCTTAGGTCTATTAGTCCTAATTAGGTTCTATAGGAGGTATTCTTATTATTTTATTCTTATAATTAAGAGTTATAATAGTTATTATAATTATTATTTTAATATTAATTTAGAAAATAGGAATTAAAATTATTTCCCTTTTATATAGTATTAATCTTCTCTTATTTATATTTATATTATTATTTATTAATCTTAATAGTTATAATAAATATTTAATTAAGTTAAGTCTATTAGCCTTATAAAGTTTATTATTAACTTCTTCTTTAAGGCTTTAATAGTAGATTTCTATAAGTACTTTATTATCTTATTTTATTTTAATAGTAAGTTATTAAAACTTAATAAAATAGGTAATATAGGATTTTTATTACTTTAGCTATAAGATATTAACTATAGCTTATTATTCTTTATTATAACTCTAAAATTATCTTTAATAAGTATTTTAAAGTTAAATTAATTTATAAATATATTTTAAGTTTCTTAATCCTATAGATTATATTTATTTTTTAAGTAATCTTTCTATATAGATTTAAATTAATTTTTAATATCTTTTTAAATTAATAGTATAATAATAAGCACTTTCTTTTTAGCTAAATTTAATTTATTAAAGAATATATAAAAATAGCATTTTATTTAAATTAAAAATAGTAAGATATCTATAAAGTATCCCTTAAATAGTTTAAGTAATAGCGGCTTAAAGTATTTACTAAAATTATAGTAGCTATTAATAGTTTTAGCTACTAAAGGTATAATAATAAGTGCTATATTAACTCTTACTTAAAGAGTCTATATCTTTCCTTAAAGTAATTAAATTTTAGCTATTATTTCTATATTACTAAATAGTAATCCTATATAAAGGCGTATTAATTTATTATTATTAATATTAATAGATATCTTAATAGTATAATATTACTTAGTATTTATATAATATAATTTAAATAAGAGCTATTAATATATAATAGTTAAGTTTTTAAATAAGTAAACTAATCTATATTAATTTATATTTATAGAGTTATAAGGTATATAAATTAAGCGATAATAAAATATTATATTTCTTAATAGTAAATAGAGTAAGTAAGGTATATTTAAGTAAAGATATTTTATTAATAGCTAGTATATTAAATATACTAATTAATACTAAATAAAATATATATATACCTATAGTAGCTTATAATAGTAAGTAAGGCTTATAATATAAGTTCTAGCTTATATTATAAGTTATATTATAAGCTATAAATTATAGAGTCTAGCGGCTTATATTCTAACTAAGCTAGTATAAGTAATATATACTATAATTAGTAAAAATAAGTAGGGTCTATATAGTATCCTATTAAGTTATAATAATTTATCGCTAGAATTATAGTAATCTATTTATAGTTTTTAAATTAAATCTATTTTAGTCTTTTTTACCTTTCTAAGCTTATAATAACTATCCTAAATTATATAAGGCCTATTATAAAGCCAGTCTTATTAAAGTTTTAAATATTATTTAATTAAATATTATATTTTATAATTATATTTTATATAAACTTAAATTAATTATAAATAATAATTAGATCTTTATATTTAGCTTTCTAATAGTTATATCTTTAAAATAAATATATTTTTAGCTCTAGTTATTACTTTATAAAGTTATAAGCCTAATACTTATTAATAGGTAATATATTATAATTAGTAAGTAGAGAATTAGCTATTTCTTCTATAAAATAAAGTTATAAGGGAAATCCTTATAAATTTAAATTAAATCTAAATTAAATTATTATTTATTCTTTTAAATTAAATAGTTTTTAAGAATTAAGGATAAAATTGCATTATAATTAAATACTATCTTAATAGCGATATAAGGTATAATAGTTTACCTTATAGATTATTATAGTGCATTAAGTCTTTAGATTAAGGTTATTTTAAAGGGTAAAAAGGGTAAAAAGGATTCTAGCTTTACTTAAAGACTGTAATATATTAAGTTATTAAGAAATAACTAATTAAATAGTAAAGATATAAAATAAGGGATTTTTATAATACTTACTTATCTATAATACTTACTTATTAAATATATTATATAAATTTAACTATAAATATATTAAATTATATAAAATAAAAAAATAAATTAAAAAGAATATTTATAAATTAAATTTACCCTTAAAAGTTAAATTATATTTATTTTATTATATCTTATATCTTAAGTTAGCTGCTAATATAATTAAAGTTAAGAAAGGTAATATACCTAAAGAAAGTAATAAATTAGAACTTTATAAAGTAAAAGAAATTAAAGATATATAAAAAACTAATAGGAAAATAAAATATTTAATAAAATAGAAAAACTACTTAGAAAATATAAATATATAAGAACTACTAAAATACCTTATAAATACTTAATAACTCTTAAAGAATTTCTATTAAAATTAAATAAAAAAGAAATATTAAAAAAAGTTATTTCTTAAACTTAAAGTAAATTTATTTACCTTATTAAAAATATAATCTACCTAGAGATTATAAAGGATAGTATCCTTATAAGTATTAAGACTAAATAAGATAGTATTAATTTAATTAACTTCTTATAATTTATAATAAATAGCTTTAAAATATCTTTACTTTACTTAAGTATAAATCTTATAGATTTATAATAAATAACTAGCTATAAGTAATAAATAAGACTGTAAAATAGCTATTTCCTTATAAAGTTTAAGAAGATCCTTACTTATTTAATTTTTATTAGTTTTAAGGTTTTCTCTTATTTTATTAAGTTTATTACTATAAAATTAATATAAATACTATTGTTATTATATAAAGAAAGAACTTATAAAATAATATAATATAAATTCTATAATAAGATTTCTTAAAATAAATATATTTACTATAATAATTAGAATCTATTAATATTAATTACTTCTTATTTATATAAAAATAATAAGTATAAGATATATTAGCTTTTTTATTAGAAAACTTAATAGATAATATAAGTATTTAGATTTTATAATCTTTATATAAAGACTGCTTAAATCTATAGTTAGATATAGTATTATATAATAATAAAAAGATTAATTTAGACTTTATTAAAAGAATAATAATATTAATTAAAATAATAAGCCTTAAGGATAAGCCTATAGGAGAGGAGACATTATATTATAATTTAAGCAGTTATATTATATATACCTTAGTTTCTACTTTCTTATATCTTATATTCCCCTATAAGATTATCTAATTAATAATAAATTAATACTTTACTTTATTTAATACTATACCTTATAACTCTATTAATATAAACCTAATATAAACTAGTTTATCCTTTAGAAAACCTAACTATTATACTATACTAGTAAAAATAGCCTAAATAGGTAATACTACTCTATTTTAACTTTAACCTTAAAAACCTTTTTCTTATTATATAAATAATAAAGAAATTAATTAAAAAGTCTTATAATTAGCTATTTACTTATAGTACTTTATAAATTATTAATAGTAGACTTATATTAAGTACTTATATATACCCTTTTTATAGTATTACTATTAAAAGTAATTTAATTTTATTATAAGTAGGGTCTTATAAGGTATAAATTTTAATCTTAATTATATATATATAAGCTTATACTCTATAGGTATTTTCTCTTTCTACTTATATTTATAGAGATACTTATAAAGTATATAGCCTAGTTATAGCTAAGACCTAGCTATACCTTTATATTACCTATAAGGGTTATTATTAGTAACTTTACACTTCTTATAGTATATAGAAGCTATATAAATAGGTATACTATATTGTAAATATACTAGGTATAGCCGCTATAGTAGCTAGGAAAGATAGCCTTATATCCAAATGTTAACAGATAGAGCCAAGCTGTAATGCCTTGAGTGCCGACGTGGCGAGATTATTGTCAAAGTATGTCTCGTCCAGTTTCTTTTTTACTGTCTTAAAATACTGAGAATAAAGGCTCTCCGTAAGGAATTGACGCGCGCGAATATCGGGCGAAGAGGCTGCCTCCCAGAGATACATCTCGCGTTCTGAATCTGGGTCATTTCTCTCCCAAGTAACTGTGTCAATAGGGATCGTGACATCATCGTCGCCTTCGTCGGCGGTATAGGGTAACGAGATTTGCACAAGGTAGATTTGAATCTATTCCCCCGTATTGTCTGCGCACGAGTGAATAAAATGCTACAAGACCAAGGCTGGGAGATTTAGATTTCTTAGCTCTACATAGAATTTGCTCATATACAGATCTTTAGGAGGTATAGGATATGGCTCAATATACCTTGGTTACAACTCTTCTTCCCCTACGTATGAAGCCTTCCCCTACTTCCCAAACGGCTTCATGTCATTAGACCAGCTCTGAACATCGGTGCCACCTAAATCGACGCATTCTCCAACGTTGGATACAACGAGGACCACTTTGCCAGTGCAGTCGGGTCCAGTCCATCCTGCAAGGAAATACTTGCTAACCTCCCCTACCACCATCGTGGCTGAGCCGGTTCCGGGGACGGGCTTGTTGATGCAGTTGCCCATGGAGCCAAGGTAGGCATATGTAGTTCCAGTTCCACTGCAAGTGGCAGAGTCGGCGTACATACGTCCATAGAACTCGATTGGTTTATCGGGGACGCCTTGGGGCGAGGCAGCGGCAAGACCTGAGAGGGCGAGTGTGATGGAAGCAATAGTGGCACGCATGATTGAAGAGAGGATTGGTGTTTATTTTTAGATAATTGACTGGTGGGAAGTGTTTGTGTGTAGTTGATTCTTGAAAATGTTCGTGCACTTTTTCTTTGCAACAAGGGCTTGAAAACTTTCCGTTTTACTCAACTAAACAGGCAGAGTTGTGCTGTTCTTATACTACGGGCAAATTAATAAGGCCCTTGAGCTTTTCCAATTTATTGCTAGGATAATCCCCTCAACCGGTCACTGCGGATTGGCTAATAATGCATGCGAGAGGCTGTTCTTAGTTTGAAAGGATTCGGTGGTGTGATTTAATGGCTAGAAGGATTGCCTCGGTATTCCTTCAACAGGGTTAACATTCCGCCACGAGAATCCTCTATGCAATGTGTAGGCACATATTCTAGCTTTTCAACCCAGACGCGACTTATCAGATGAGGGGTTTATAGCAGGATTCTCGTACAACACTTGAATATTATTCTACAAAGGAGTCCCAAACAATTGACCATGATCCCACAAGCGCTAATACTTGTCTTTCTTATAGTACCTACAATTAGGGCACTTATGTAGATGCAGATAAGTGGGTCTCCAAATTTCAGTTGTAGACGAGAGCCCGGTTTATTTCGTGGTCAGATTATACGGTAGAATAACCGTCAGCTTCACCCGGCCACTCCCACCGCGATATCTATCTCCATGATGGACTCACACAACACCCAGCTTACATCGTCAAAGTCCACCACGACCCTCAACATTTGCCATCTCCCCAACAAGATTCTTTCCAACATAAATTTCTACACCAGACTACTCAATAGGATCAAAGGCTCCTCAGTTCGACTACATGTGCAATTGCAGTCTTGGAAGACGGTGGTGTATGCTCAACAGTCTGGATAGAAGTTGCCAAAGTTTCCATAGAAAGTCGCATTTTGCGTTTCCAAACGCTGAAGAAATCGAATGAAGATTAGTAATCAAATTCAGTACAACTCAGCAGCGCAGAGCCAAGGTTGTTAAGCGGGAAACGAAGACTGCGATGGGTTCACTTACAAAATGAAAGCGATTCCGCCCAAGAGAAAAGGTACTCCAAGCCCGACACTCAGACCGATGATGACACTATTAGACAATCTTCCGCTATTTGCGTTTGAGCTGGTATTTTCATTACCATCATAACCATCATCATCAGTTGCGCTGGTGGTAGCCGAATGTGTCGGTGGCTGCGGAACGTAGGATTCGGGAATACCTGATGTTGTAAACAACTTCTTTGCAGAGTCTCCAAACGGAATTGGTCTCACAGAAGTGAATCTGACCGACTCAGGAAAAAAGGCTTCGCTGTCGGTCGGGATTACAGTGACATGTGTTCGAGTAGTTGTATACCTGGACGTTTTTTGAAGGGATGCTGGGCAATTAACTAGTCCCTCCGACTCACATGCTACAGCAATGAAAGTCGCTTCTTCAGAGATCGTAGTTGTCTCCATCTCCGCTTCATCTTCATCCTCACCTCTTATTGCGAGGGCAGCAGATGTCAGAGTTGCCTGGGATGCAGATATCGCGCCACTGCTTCTTTGCACGGCACAAGCTTGTGCCAACGTAGTATAAAAGATAGGAACTTCGGTTTCGACAGCTGGTCCCCACGTTATGTCTTCAATGGCAACCGAAGCTCCTGCAGCAGCTCCGACAGCAAGTTGATATGCTTCCTCGACGCGAAGACCGCATTGGTCGTCCTCTTCCGTGGAAAGGGTGACATTAGTGATCAGCTCGGCAATGTTAGCATAAACGCCCGTTTCAATGCCAGCACCAATACGAAATATGTCTTTTCCAGCAATAGATACGTCGGATGATGATATTTCAAAACCCACTTGTATCCCCACACGAAGGACAGCCTTGAACACTACACCAGAACTCTCGACAGTGACTGGGAGAAATTCAAACTCGCCACCATTGCTGTTAAATATACTGTCAGCTTATGCTATAACGATCTTGTCAAATGGTGACTTACATAACCATATTCGATATCTCCTTAGAGAAGATGCCAAGTTCAATCGTCACGCCATCATCTAGCTTTAGATGGAATCCGGTACTGATGTCAATTTCACCTTCTACAGACACAATGAGGTCAACAGTGAAGATGGCACCAACTTCCAGGTTGTGACGAACTGCAAACCCTGCAGGCGTAGTAGAGGTATACAAGTTCAGAGTATAGGTGGCACCAGCAGATAATACTGTGTCAACAAGCATGTACACCTCTAAGCCATCGAATTGGAATTCGATTCGGAACTCTGGAATCTCAGGAAGATCAATATTGAGGTCGAAATCCATGGTTGGCAGATTGAAATCGTCCATGTCAAACCCATCTTCCAGGTTATCTGTTACCTGATCTATATATTCCTTTGTGTAATTCGCAACTTCGGTCCTTAAATTGTAGATCTCGTTCTCGACTTGATCCATTAAATCATTCAGAGCCCGGCTGATGTTGAAGTCCTTATCGGAGATGAATCTGGTCGTGGCTGTTCCTTTGATATAGCATGCTGTGCAAGTTATTTCTATACCGGCTGAGATAGAGGTATTCCCTTGCTTAGAATCTAGGTCTTGCTCACTGCATAGGAATATGCTCGTGGTTAGGATTGGAGTTCCAAGATATAACAAAAGGGGATGGGACAATCGACATACGCCGTATAAGCAAACAATATAGCGTTTTCCCAGCTTTTGTCTAGGGAAGTGCTGTTCTCTTTCTTGGTGTCTCTCTTTTCTGAGCCAGAGGTACTAAAAGCTCTTCGTATACTGTCCCCTGCGTTGTAGTCTGACGACCTGAGCAGATAGCGGGTAAAGAAAGGTGAGACGTTTCCGCAAACAAGTAGAGGACGGCTCATCCAGACAAGCGTAAGTAATAGAATGTTCAGCAACATCGTGACGGAATCGACTTGAACTGTTGTAAGAAAGCATGAAGTACGGGTCAATGAAGCGAGTCAAGCAGGTAGGAAAATGTGACAAGATTTTATTTGGGCTGCACGAGCCTACACGACTTCAACCCTTGTCCCGTAACTATGCATGTTGGTTCGAGGTTGTGGATATTGGTTCCACAATCTGCATGTTGGCTCTGAGTTTGGGGGCTAGGCAGGGTTGTGACAAGGAAGTCACGCCCTGAATTCAAAAGGATGGTTGCAAGCTGAAAAACTCCTCCTTCCCTCCAGGGCATAGGCTGGAAATTAAGATTGCATTCATGTTTGAAGAGCGCAGAATAAGGGAGATGCAACAGGAGGAACTTGGCCCGTTTAAGAACGAGATTATTCAGTGCCTGGGCTTACAAGTACCATCTTTAGGAGGTTTAGTGATTTGCACCGAAAGCAAAAGACTTAATACGATACTAGGCCGATGCTAAATGTTCTGACCATTTGTCGCAAAAAGATATCAAGGTATGGTACAGAAAGAATGACATATGATATTTGAGACATCGCCGCATTTCTTGCTAAATCCCATCCGGATATTATTGACATCTCAGGTCAATTGGTGAAATTCATATACTCCAGATCCAACAATTTTTGTCTTATCTGTCCCAGGCACGGTGATCTCAGCCTTGGTGTTGGGTGGAATTCTCACTCTCAAATGGAATCCCGCATCTGTCAAATTCCAATCCGTCGAAATTGTACCATATCCAGTAATAAGCTTCGCGCTTGCATGTGTAATGTTCCCTCCTGGAATAGGCGCAATGGAGATTGCCTTATATCCTGGCTCCAGGGGCGCAATTCCCCCAATGACTTGATGCATCCAATTGACAACAGATCCAAAAGAGTAATGATTGAAACTGGTCATCTCACCTGGATTAACTGTACCATTCGGTAAGAGACTGTCCCATCTTTCCCAGGTCGTTGTACCACCCATGGCAACTTGATATAACCATGACGGGACCTTCTCTTGAAGAAGCGTTCGGTAGAAATCGTCTGTAGCATTGGCATCTTTCAAAGCGAAACCGAGAGGCGATGTCCCTGCGAATCCAGTGCCGACAAGATAGTCGTTCTCCCGAATAATCTCGCGCAATGTTTCCGCTGCCTTGTGTCTCTGTCCTTCATCATTGAATAGATTGAAGCCCACAGACAATGCGTAAGCGGTCTGAGTCCGATTTGCCAACTTCCCACCTGGTGCCCACGCCTTCTGGAACTCACCCTTGAGGTCTAGCTGTTGTGCCTCGTATTTTCCAGCCAGATCCGTCTTCCCAAGGGCAGTAACAATTTGTGTCGGAATCTCAGTCATCCTAACCAAGTATGCATCCGACACCAAATACTGGCTAGTCGTTGCACCTCCGGGATTATCAGATAGAGTAAGGGGGTATAGCTAATCCCTAAACTGGAAAGTCCTACGATCCTATAGGCCAGCCTTATTCCTAGGAATTCCTTTATTTATCTAGCCTTAGGCCTAAGGGAGATGTTCCTGTAAAAGCCCCTTATCGCTAAAGGCTTGATAAATGTTCTATGGGTTAGATACTATAATGTCCCCCTACACTGAAGTAGGAATTGGTACTATGCTAAATGCCGATGGAACGGTAGGGATATAGAATAGGGCAACCATGCTGTTATTAACTGATATTTCAGACCATATATCCCTGTGCTAACTCTTCCAGAATCATGCTGTGTTAAAGAGATAATTAGATGTTGGGCAAAAGCATAGGTATCTCCAGTCCATTTAAGACGCTTATCGCGCTAAGGGCAGTCTGTGGGAATAGAAAGAAAGTTACCCTTTATCGACTAGCGAATGTTAGAGTGGAATTTGTTTAATAATTCATGTGAGGAGTTGAAATAGCCCATTTCCTCCATATCAGTATGGACAACAATCGCCGTAACACTGTTCTCAACCAATGGTGTCTCCTCAGGCCATCCATCAATCTGAGTATAGCGGAAACCGTGAAAAGTAAACCTTGGCTCCTACTCAAGTAGGCCCTGTCCGTCTAACTTGACTATGTCTGTGGCTTTGGATTTTTGAAGCGGACGGATAGCCAGTTCCCTATCTTCTAAAACTTCTGTATGCCTCAGCGCGATGGTCGTGTTTGCAGGCCCGTCTACCTTTAATGGGAGCCATCCAACCAAATTTTGGCCGAAATCAATAAGCTGCTTTCCGGATGTTGACTTAAAGAATTCTTTTGGTTTGGCCTCTTCAATTCTTCGAGTAGGAGGCTGATCTGGAGGGACAAGTACGTCGTGGACTGCAGGAAGGATACGCGTGTCATGCCAGGACGCGTCGTCGAATCCGGGCTCTGACCATCCTTCAATCATAGCTTCAAGGTTACCGTCGTAATATTCTCCGTCATAAATCTCTCCGTTAACAACTGGTCCAAATCCCGACTTCCAGGTCGCGTCGGTATAGACCTTGGACACGGCGCCATTCTTCGACTTGATGTGAAGTTGTGCCAAGAGACCAGTCGAGTTCCCGTAGATATTTCGTTGCCCGCCGTCAAACCCTAAGCGGCCGACATACCATCCTTCACCAACTAGTGCCCCAATCGCATTCGCGCCTGGAGTAATAAGGTCGGTAACGTCATATGTATCATAGATGTGACGGTGATGGTACGACTGCCATCCTGGAGCCAAGACATGATCCCCGACTCGCTTGCCGTTAATCTCGGCTTCATAAATACCCCAAAGCGGTGATATAAAGCCTCGCGGATTCGAAACTATCAGGTACTGCGAAGTCCTTTCTGAAGTATACGGGCCTTTTCGGCTCGCTCACGTTGACCTTGATGGTTGAAGCAATGGGTTTGACATTCTCCCAGCCTTTCTTGGAGATACCTGTTTCGACAGACACCCAATCGGACCAGGGCGTTGACGATTGGTCACTTGCAGCAAGACCATGCGCGCGAACCCTAAGGTGTGCAAGTTCGGCTTCGTCTAGGGGCGCATCCGGCCAAGGAAGGTAAAGTGAGTCGGAAGAATTGAAAGAAAAGGATTTAGGTTCATCGTTAACACTCCGAGTGACCTCAATGTCGTATGAGCTCTGTTCCCAGTTCGTAACGTCACCATCGAATCTCCAAGAGATCCGTGGTTCAATCTCGGCAATCCCGAGGGCCGTACGGTAATGCTCAAGTGAGACACGAGAAATTTTCAAGGCCATATTGAACGCTGGCTTTGATACCGTAGAGCTGAATGGCGCGCAAAAGAGCAATAATGGTTCGCCAAAGGCAGGGCGACTGTAGCGATAAGGAAGTTTGCCTTAATGAATTCTCAGAGAAAGCTCATCTCCTAACTGACGAGTTAGTGCCTAAAATGGGCAATCTAAAACCTGCTCAGATGTGTAGTGGTGGTAAGATACTTGATGGAAGCCACTGCAACGCATAGCGACCTAAAAGCAGACGCATGTCTCCCTTAAAGTAAGGCGTAAGGCAAGTCAGACATAGAGCTATTCGATTTTAGGAAAAGGCTTTCGAGGGTTGGATGCTGTTGGCTGTATGTCTTGTCACATAGGTGGCCATGACACGTCTCGTGACCACACTGAAGGGTTGGATGCAGATTTACGAGGTGGCGGTGGCTCCGGTGACTTGCCTGCTGTGTTTGGATGACACGAGGTCATCATCATGGTCAGAGACTCGCATATGGTATGCCAACCTCTGTTTCTAGAGTTCATCAGAGGTGAGGAAGGAGTGATAACAACACGTTGTAATGAATAATGGCTCCTATATTGCAACCTTTATGAGTTTTCAAAGGCATGTAAAACCTATCAGCAGCCACCTAAGACAGCTGTAGCACCTGTGGGGGTGCACCTTAGTTGACTTCGGTATGTATGATGGTGTAAAGAAGAACCAGGATTCCAGGAAACGAAGGACATAGGTTCGATTTACGATAACGGCCCAAACACTCTTTAATATAGTCGACACCCCGTTGTTAGGCTTTTCCAGTAACCTTAATGGGTGGCGGAGCATGAAAAGGAGGCGAGTAGGTACCGGGAATGGCCCTGTGCTTTGTCCTGCTCTGAAGTGAGCTTTACACGAGGGGTCAGACCTATCGATTCATCGAATTAAGATTGATAATAGGTAGCAGCATAAACATACATATCTTTTCTTCCGCAAGGAAGATAAAGCTGTCGTGGGCTGAGTAAACTGGTAGGATAGGGAGCTATGAACCCATTTGAGTGTTTTAAAGCCTAATCTGTGCCGTTGATGGTCTCCCGAGACGGCTGAAGGGCCATTCCTAGATGTGGAATGACGGAAAGATGATAGGTGGTACCTACCGAATGGCCATTTGTTTTTTTCGACGCACGCATCTTAGTAATGGTTGTCACACTCTCCTATAACAGAGGAACTGGCTGCACCCAGGTGTCGACTGCTTTGCGTCGCCCATTGACAAGGAAGGCCTATAACGTAATATTGACGTATAAATCCAGATTCGGGCCTCATCAAAGTTCGTAGCCGGTCGATTTGTATATGAGATTGTGGTACTGTGGCATGAGGCGTCTATCTGTGACGAGATCGTAGAGGTAGGCAGCATATATGGAAGTCATTGGTCGAGTTCTATCACAGTGTTGCAGAGCAGCCGATGTTCTCGGGGAATCTCGAGGCCGGTTGATGGTCTAAAAAGACATAAGGGGGTGGGAAGGACTCGCAAGTGGTAGATTACTGGTGACCGCACGGATTGATCCAATCGATGGTGCCATTCCGGCCGACATTTGAGATCGCCACGTTCAGACTGTAAGACAATATCGATAAAGGCCGGAGAGACAATGGGAAATTTCATTAAGTTCAAGGCGATCTTTCTAAGAGAGAGTCAAGTGTCTGAGAGTCCATGCGCTTCGATCTAGTTTCAATAGTACGCAGACTGGGACCTGCCCTACATTGCAAGCACGAGATGTCTAGTAATCGCTATAGATACCAGCTGCCAATACATAGGTCATAGATAAAAAAGGCTATCATCTAGATTAATAGGTTAATGAACAGGCATAGTAAGTAAAAAGCTGTGGAACCTCTGTAGCATCGACAATTGAATGTAGGCTCCTGCGACATAGTACACGAACATGATGGAGAAAAGAATCAAGCACGATCAATTTACAGATAGGTGAATCGTTAGTGGAGAGACTTAAGAAAAGTCCAACTGCCAACATATTACGATTAGATTTATTGCAAGATAGCCCAGTATGACTTATCTTGTTTAATCTTTAGGTTTATTACATATCATTCAAAAGTGTCAAGTCCGATTTCGTTCAGCAAGCGACAAAATTTTGCCAAGTTGGGCGCATTCAAACACCACTATTGGCTATGCATCCAAGCAGCTGCCATTAGCGCAGTTTAAGTGATAGAGATCAGTCACAGACTTACTTAACATCCATATTTCCCCTACTCTACTGGCCTTGCATTAGCGGAGGCAGATTAGCGGACAGGAGCAAAAGCTGCCCCCACTTCTCTAAGTGTCTGAAGCACTCGGCCTCGCTGCTGGATATTTCGATTCATCTTATCCCTATTATAGTTAGTACCAACGCGTCTCTTATTTAATACCTTTGCTTGTACACGGCGAGAAAACTACTGATAAATCGCTATCTGGAACTTACTGAAAGGCTATTAATATCTCTTGGGAGCCGCTCCGATTTAGGCCAGCGCCGCCGGCGAAGATACCATCGCTTCCCTCAAGTTCTCCCTCCTACCTAATTTGCGTTCTTGGATTGGCTGCAGCTAAGCCTCCAAGGATGTCGTACATGGACCACCGTGACTGCGTGTAGTGAGTGAATTACTCGATTGATGCCTATAAACTCGCTGAGAAAGCTATAATGATATCATACTGATCGCGGTCTTACTATTTAATTGAAGCCCGCGTGTGGTAATAGCGTTTCTTGGTCTTTCTTTTCTTACTAAGCATAGGAGCTTCCCAGACCTCGGAAAGTGTAATAATGAAGCACTGAGGTGTGCAAGTTCGGTCGGGCATGATGGCATAGGACGCAATGTTAGGGTGTGCCGCTTGCAGTATTGCTATTTCGGATTCTCAAGAATGGCGTGGGTTAGAAAACAGAATCGTTATTATTAACCTCATTTTACCTATGGTGTATGCGAACAGCGACGACGGCGGATATGGTATGGATAGCGTAGATGGCATAAGAGCTGAGATAGAGGTTAGGTGAGGTGAGGGTGAGGGTGAGGTAAACGTGATGGCAGAAGGTCTGGTCAGTCCCGTAGATACCAACGCTGACAGGATATCGATAAAACGAATAACACTTCATTTAGCAGCCAAGCATTAGGCTTCTGTTATAAAGCAGCGACGGATAGTGATGCAGTAGTTAAACTCGTTTCCTTACCTAGAACACCTGGCTAATAATGCGCCAACACATGGTTGATGAGATAGAGAGGATTGCTGATAGCGCCGAGAAAACCCCAAGGGCAGAATGTCTGTCATGGAATCTTGAAAGTTACAGGATGGGCATTTGCAAGAAAGCCAGTGACTTACGAAAGATGGAACTTTTATTCAAGGTATGCAAATTTGCGAGCGAACAGTCGTTGAGACATAATCGCAAGCTGAAAGGTATGCTTTGGGGATGGCATGACGGCAGTCTCCGTGACGGTTTAGAGCCCAATCGAAAGTGGCTAACCGCCATCGATAAGGCGATAATGACCGTGCTGTGCCACGGCGTTGAGGGGGTACTTCGTAGAGACATGTCCGCTGAACAGGAGCCGTGCTGTCTTGGTGTTGAGAATCCGTTATGCGGGTGAGAAAAGACAACGCGCGATAAAAGCGTATACGTCTGTGAGAGAATGAAGACACATGGGGGCTTCAAGGCTGGTTGAGCAAAGGCTTATCTGCTGTTATAGGGCCCTTCCTAGTTGCCGAATTGTTGAGAGCAGCCTCCAATTCTTCGGTCTTAAAGGCTTTCGTCTTCTCTTTGTTCCTGTTGTGCGATGTTTGTGTCTGGCTTGTGTGTTTTGGCGGGATGGAATGCTTGTTCTCATAGGGCTTGATATTGGCGAAGGTGATCAAGGACTCAGGAGGTAAGACGCGGAAATACAGTGCGAACAAGATCTCGTGATAGGTTCTGAGGTACGGGGGCGTATTGTTGGTTATTATGAAATTCAGAGCCCGCAGATAGGCCTCTATCGTAATTACTGATGGGCAGTAGTGGCTTCGTGGCTGCTAGTATATGAGGATTTGGACTAGATGGAGACAGAGTGAATAAGGTTGAATAGGTAGTGAAGATACCATAAGCTATTTTTGAACTAGTGCCCAAAGCTCTCGGCAATGATCTTTAATGGCATAGCTTAGTCGACAGGTTTTGCGGTTTAAAGATCACTCGAAATAAGGATGTCGGTTCAAGAGAAGCAGTCGCTTCTCGTGTACCAGCAAGTCCAAAATCACCTCCGTAGCCCTGAATCTGATATCTTAAATGCATATATACATCGGGGCGATTTACGGAAGCGACAGCCTGTAATTTAATAATCTTCCATTGTTTATCTAGTCCTAGCTGGCTAGTGAATCCTAGAGAGCTGTGGCAAGCTAGCTAAACTTATATCTCGTCTTTATAAGGCAATCGCTATTTGTATCCAGTTCGAACATCTTAATAAGATCTTATCTTCTCTAGGCCCTTCCTGGGTCCTACCTATAGATGCTCCGCTATAGAGTCGTGAAGGCTAGTACGAGGGATGCTCTTTATCTAGGATTATGACTCGGTCGGCTTAGGGTGACGGCTAGCTGTAAGGGTCTTCGACGACCGTACTTGATAATGGATTAAGAGTTAAACGGGGAAGAAGCAGCCGTTATTTATATAGACCATCAGAGGCGTCTTTTATTATAGCACGCATGTCCAGAGATCAGTCGTTCCTTTGTTGACAGCTCCCTGGACAAGCAGCCACTCGGATCCTAAGCAAAACCAATCAAGAAGCTCAGAACCATAATGCCGAAAAAATTGCAGTTCGACTCAGTATAAAATCTAGCATACAATTAAACCAGAAAAGAGGCATCAGGTGCTGGAGGTAGGTCCAGGGTCTATTCGCCTTGCCCAAGTTCACCTTTCTACTGAGAACCAAACTATTAAAAAATCAACTTGCCCACTGATAAAGCTCAGCTTCATCGACCATCCTCAATCATTGAACTTCCTCCGCCACATCGATTCACAAATCGACCCTAGAGTTAATACAATTCCAACGTTTCCATCAACTAAGAAGGACAGTTTTGTTGATAGGTTCTAAATCCATTGTTGATGAAGTGTGCTAAAACGATCTTGCGATCACAAAGATCAGCTTTACATTTCAACTAAGCTCGACCAATTTAATTCACTTCGAATCGAGTTCTTCGTCAATTAGCTCAAGTTAATTAAATGTCTTAAATCAATCAAGTTGAACTAGTATATTATTCTTATAAATGTTAGAAAATAAGGCTTTTTGTATCTTCTGTTAGTCCCATAGACTTACCCTACAATCGGTCGAAAGTGGCTTAGTCATCAGGCAGTCAGCGCGGAGAATTTCTAAGGTCTACAATTCTTCCCATAATACACTCTAACTTTGTAACTTTTAGCTGAAAACAAACCTCAACTGACAAAGCTGGCGAAATTGAGAAGCTCATGGTTAACATCAGCAATGACATGCCTAACTGCAAAGCACGTGGGCAAGTCGTGTTCAGTCACACCCACCTTGATAATGTAGGACAGTTTATCAACGCTAGCCAAATTAGGGAATGATCATGCTCCTCAGAAATGTACTAAGCCATAAGAGGAAATCGTCACGGCATCGTGGCCGTTGTCCTCGCATTTAAAAGCATGACAGACATGACATCTGGAAAATGAGCAGCCGTTCCGCTCGACCCCATTCCCACCATGCTATAGATAAACAGCTGAAAATAGCGTAGAGAACATGGAAAAGTTTGAAGCAGGCACGCGGCTTGTTCGTGTTGACCAACGAAGCCTTCATGAGCCAAGGGTGAAATTTTGGAGCTATGGGGACCCCATGTCACTACAGAACCGTCAACAGTAATGTACACCATGACGGAGTGGATCAATATCTATCCGTACATCTCAACATGTAGCTCGCAACCAACACACATAATGTATTCTGCAGGAGGCCTACCAACATGGCTTCCCCGCCCTCTACCTCTGATCGGATCTGGGAAAAAACATCATCTTTCCTTTTACTCATCATCTTGACTAGAAAGAACACAACTTTACGAAAAAGATCCCTCGATAGTTATACTTCAACATGTCGACAACCCTCGAACCGGAAGTACTACTTCAAGCCGTTTTCCATCACGTAGTTCTTCCTTCCAAACTACCTAGTAAGAACGATGCGGATAACGTCGGGCTGGCCTGCGACCTGGGAAGTCGACTTCGGCGCGCCTTAGCCAAGTTCAGCAACGATCGAGACCACGACGCTTGGAACATCATAGTTAGCTCTATGAAAGCGACAGCAGTTCTCAATCAGGGCCAACTGATCGGCCACGAACTTCTGGAAGCGTTTCAAGACATCGCGAGTGGCAAAAAGAACATCTGGCTCGCTCTTTTCGTCACTCAACAGAATTCTGCCTTGTTAATTCATCGCAATGAAATGTCTGTTTCTGAAAGCCTTTCCAGGTGGTGAAGACATATCAGCTGACCCCCACAATAGTGAAGAAACAGTGGTTTTCGAAGCACTCCAGACTGCTGCACCAGTCAAAGATGTTCTCGCAGCAAAGAATAGCCTCACGGCGGAATTTCCTCATCGTTCAGTCCAAGTCCCGTTCAACGTTTTCAACGACATGTCCTTCTTGAGAAATCTGTCTCAGCTTGTAGGACAAGCAAGCTATGAGTCTTTTGACCAGTTCGCGGCAAAGGCTTCAAAGGGCGGTCATTCAATTGCCGAGACCCGAAACTCCACAGACCCTGCCCTAGTAATTGAGTTGCTCATGTCACTCTTGGAAGGGCTTGGAAGTGGCTTAGAAGTACAACCGGTTCGTAAGAAAGTTCGGGATGACGTTGTATTGGGCTCATCTGAAGTTCCCTGGAGGCGCTCACCATACTGGCTAGTTCTTCGCGTAGCATTGAGACGCATGCTACTGGAGTTGCTAGACCACAAATGTGCTGGTATGGGACGAGTCTATTACAAGTTTATTCTTTGTGCCATGTTGGCCGATATCCTCAAGGACTCTGTTGAACATCTGCACCCTGAGATGACGCTGCAGCTTCGATCAAAGCTCTGCCGCCGCATGGCAAAACTCAAGGCGGATAGTGCAGCGTGTTCATCTTCTTTGCGCCCATTGTATGATAATCTTTTCGCATCTACTTCGCGGGACTTTGGAGATATCGTGAGGTATGCGGCGGAACGGGTTTCTTTACAATGGGATGAGTTCAAGGCCAGAGCTGCCCGCCGCATTCCAACTCTTCCGCGCCGCGTCTCCGAGGCTGATCTATACATGAGACTGGATAATAGTGGAACCTTCTTGACATCTCAGCTATCGCAAAATACCAGCTTTCCGTCCCGAAGGATCTCTCCCGATTTGCCTCAGTTACAAGAGGGAACAGTTCTCGAAGTTGGCCGCCTGGCCAACCGGTATATTTCCCTCCAGGAGAGTGAGGATGTAGCAGCTACGAGACTTACTGCAACCTCAGAGCAACCTCAGCAATTGTGCAAATCCCTATCTGGAGGTATCATAGACCTGCTCACCAACGTGGGAGACACCTTCAATAAAGACTCGGTTATGATGAGTCGCCACCTTCTTAGACTATTTGAGCTTTGGACAAGCATGGACGAAGCGGCAACATCTATATGTCCATTGCTCAAAAATTATCATCCCCTATTCATTCCCGATGCATTGGATGTGCTTTGCTTGATGACCAGGGACGACATGGTACGGCTGTTACGAGTACAGCAGTACATTCGCAATCGTGTGGCTTCACACAAGAAAAACCGGGGTACAATCTTCGATAACCCCAGAAAAGGGTCATCGTTTCCTGCCCAATTCGTCTCTTCCACTGCGACTGGTGGTCAGATGTTGATGACCGCTACACTGATTGATGAAGCCTCACTAAAAGCCCGAGAATCAACTCTATCCGAGCTAGAACGACTGACAAAAAGGTATGATAGCTTGACACAATCGCTAAACGACCTTACCTGCACATGTACCAAGTCTCCTACCGGCAAAAAAATAACCCATGGTTGCCGAAGATGTCCGAAGCTTTGGCAACGAAAAAAGCTCAAGATCAGTGTCCATGAAGACTTTCTCCCATCAACCGACACTGACCAGCGTCGTGCCCAACGAGCAGCTATCCTTCTCGAGCTACTTATTCCTGAGTATCTGACTGCCTATCGTGCAGCAACTTGGCGGTTATATCTTCTGGGTACCACCGTGTATTCAAACACCCCAGGCGTTCCCAAACTGCTCCTTGACGATATTAATGAGCTTAAGAAATTCTCCCAAACAGTGAATAGATCCTTCACGCTTGCTTCGCGTAAAAAATCATTCCGGCAAACTCATTATGGCAAGTTGAAATTACCAAAAACGCCTGACCAGGTCAGTTTTCGTTTTGGAGCCGAAATGTCGTACTATGATACTGTATCAGGGCTTTGGGCGGACGAACTACCCAAGGTCCCATGGTATCAGCACCTTTTAGGTTCCTTGCTTCCACATGGCATCCGGGATCCATATGAAACGCCAAAAGGAGTCCTAGACATGGTTCTATATCATCCCTCTTCTTACGAGATCGTAGCAAGCGAATCAATGCGTTCTCAATCTATATCTGGTAGCGATTTCCGTGCTTTCCAGCGAGCAGTTTCTGCACGAGGTCGACGCTGGCTCGAGATACTGAAGGAAATGGCAGCTTCCAATTTCGACTTTAGTAGTCGAGTTACAAATTCTTTCCTCCATCGCCTTGCTATGCAGGCCGGCCCAGCTGCACTGGAAGAAGGTATACTGCGTGAAGTTCACTGGGTATTCAACAGTGAAAACTTTTGTGATAGACTGAAAGAGCGGCTCGATGCTTGGATGGATACGATGGAGCAGAATCCGAGACAGGTCGATCGGATGAGTACTGTTGTGATATTTAGCCTTCGGCTACATCACCTTTGTCCGCAGTCATTTGCAACACAGGCTCATGAACTGCTGTTAAGAGTCCGTTCCGTCACCTCAAATTGGATTCTTCAATTACAGCATGAGGTCAGATCAACGCCTGACGGTGACATGGCCGGTAAGGCTGCTACTTTTGCTTTTTGGGCTGCATTGCTTTGTCGCCAAACCTTCTGGGGTTGTTTAGGTCATGATGACTTTGAAGCAACTGTGCTCAAAGACGATCCATTGCCTTTTTTCCGATCGTCAATCGCCCTTCAGGAGAACTTGCTTGATAGTTTGGATAGACTACCCCCTCACTTGCGAAGTCTTCTTACCCAAGACATGTCAGCGTCGTATCAGATGAGGGGTATAGTCGAGAAGTGGGTGGATAGCGACATCGGCCTGGTAGAGAAGGCAATCGACGAGACATGGGTCGATGCCAGTGTTCTCGCTAAGAGATCTTACTCCCCTTGGAAGAAGCTCACGGGTAAAAACTCGTGGTGGATCTCGTCTGAGACCGTCTCTACTGGATCAATAGCTCCACAGAGAGTACGTTATCATCTACTTCAAGGTCACTTACTAGTAGATGAGAAGCCCCTAGGAAGGCTTCCCCTTGGGATCAGAGATGATGAATCTATGCAGGAGCTTTTTGGGGGGCAACACTTACTGACACGGCCATCCGGACTCTTGGACTATCAGATCCTTGCCGAAATGGAAGGACACCAAGTCCATGTTGGCATCAGGGATGGTAGAATAACCGTCAAAGCTCTATTCAGAGGCTCTATCCTTCAATTCATCCCGCGATCTATGTTGAAAGGTCCCATGGGCTGGGACTTGCCCGCAGATCTAGTTGACGATTGCGTGCACTGGCTGGACTTGACGACCGGAAATCTTGAGATGCGTCGAAAACCACGAATTTGGAGACGTAAGCCATGGAACTGGGTACTCAACATACGAAGAAGAAGAGCTACTAGAAACACGGGAACCAGCCTTGTTGAGCCAAACTCGGAGATTGGAAGAAAAGTCCGCAGTATTTTTGAAGATTTTGAAGATACTAAGAGGTTGACGATTTACCAACCTGCGGCTAACCCATTGTCCGTTGAGATGAAACGATTGGAGATCCGCTTCCATGTCAACCAGAGAGGTTTGCTGTTTTGTCCCCAGCTAAGAGCTGAAGTAGACCCTCAGCAAGACATTGGAACGCTCTACGGGTTACGTAGTCGAGTCACTCTACGCGATACCTCAAACCCTAAAAGAAAGAGTGTTCTTGTACCAATCGGGAATATCGAATGGGAAAGAGAGGGAATCCATATCGCTGTCAGGATTTCCAACGAAGGAGTGTACGCGAAGTACACCCTCAACTCTGTCCTAGGCCGACTGGACTGCCCATCTGAACCGCTTCTTCTTTATCTCAAGGCAGCAATACATGCACTAACGTCTTCCCCACTACCGGATGACTTGACTGGGAAGACAGGAACAGAGGAATCTCGTCATTGTCTGCTCTCGGCTCACAGTCAGCCTTGGACTCCATTGGCGGGCTTTCCACAGAGAATACTGTCTGTCATCAAGTCCTTGTCACCGGAAAGAACTCTTTATCCCCCAGGCATCAATCTATATCAGAAAGTCCGATGGGATCAACACTTGACTTCCACAATCCAACATGAAGACTTGGCTCCTCTAGTCGCTCTGATTGAATGTCGATCACGAGAGCTAGGGGTGTTTGGTATGACACAATCTCAGCAAGGAAATGTGTCATATAACGTGTCTGTGTCTCATTTGGGAATCAGAGGCCGTATTCGAAGGCAGCTTTATGAGCGCGTCTGCTTCGATTCTGATTCGAAGATTCTTTCTCAAGCGGCACAAACAGATGCATTCATCCCTTTCAGAAGCCAAAAGACATCTGTCAAGAGCTGCCGAGTGTATCAGACCATTCGTGCCATGCTGGAATCTGGTCCCGGTGCATCCCGCCTTCCCAATCTTGCTCCAATTTTAGAAAGGTGGAAAACATTTCAGGGTATCAAGAAATCTTTATCAGATATTGATTTAGCAGGGACTCTGGATGATGGGGTGTCACAGGTCTGGGGGTCCCTGGTCCAGAAGCTCTATGAGAAAGACCCGACGAGAACTTACGACAACCACTTTTCCCTAGCCTTATTAGCTTTCGACGACGATGTTGACATCGCTGTCGTCATGGTTTGGCTTGTGGCGCTGTTCAAAAGCAGTAGATTAAGTTCTATCCAGCCACCTAACCATACCTTGTACACAAACTTCCGCCATTTCGAGGAACCGTCTAAAGATGTGTTTCTGTCGCTAGCACTGCCGGATTCGTTCAATCACGACAAGAATGGATCCATGCTCAAAGATGATCCTGCGAAAGACGCGGCGTCACGGATCGCCTCTCACATTCTCAATATGTGGCCAAATCCACCTCTTTCGAAACAAGAGTTCGGAACATCCGTCAAAAGCCTACGACTGGGCGTCAAGAACTTTAGCCTAAAGAAAACTTGGCAGAAGTTCTACCCCGAGCTTCGAAGATTGAGAGATAACTGGGAGCTGTCTGTCTATCTCCTTCAACTGGAGAGCGCAGCAGAAGTGTTGACAGAAGGCCAACCGAAGGCGGAGCAAAAGTTATATCCAAACGTCTGGACTCCAAAATCAACACGGTTGAGAAGAAGAAACGCAGAGGGACCCAGGGAATGTTTTACCGCTCAGGTCTTGATGAACGACTTGCTATCAAGGCATGAAACCCACGATAGGTCCAATGCAGACTCCCAATCTTGGTTAGAAGAACAAGATCACTCTACGGTTGGAAGTTACAATCCAAATACATACAACCAGGTCTCAGAGTTACCTGTATTTCAAAGACGAGAACTCGAAGTCCTTCAAAGGATTATACAGAGACTCATCTCTTCACCCCTCCCTTCAAAACAGGCTTATGGGGAGGACCTTCTAGTGTCACTCGCTGCTTTGGCTCTACCGCAACAGACTCGAAAGGTACTTCATAGCAGGCCACACCTGGCTTCAGTTGAAAGAGAAATTACTCGTTGTTGCCAGCTCTTACGAGAACAGCACGATAAAATCGAGAATTTGGCCTCAAAAGATGACGAGGGCTTCGCGTGGCTTTCAAAAGGCCAGCTTTGGCCTTGCTTCTCACCAGTTGCAATTCTTGAACAGCTAAGAAATGAAAATAGATTGCGAATACCCCATGCCTTGATCAACATGATAGTGGAGTATGGGTTACTTACTGCGCGCCTTCAGCGTTACCTTCGGATAGAAGATGCAATTCTCCGCAGAGACGATAGATGGTTGGAGGAGAATTTTGAGACAGAGGGACACTCTAATTGGAATCCGCTCAAGTACCCAGAATGGCTTCTCCTAGAGATCGACAGCAACATGTTGATTCGACCTATTCAAGTCGAAGTAGCCCATGCTATTATATCACCACCATCAATGTCCAATTCTGTTTTACAGATGAACATGGGCCAAGGTTTGCATATGTTACTGTCATGTCACACAAAACATATAACTGACTATTACTGTAGGAAAGACTTCATGCATTATGCCTATGGCTGCAATCTTGTTGGCAGACAAGACTCATCTATGCAGGTTGGTTGTGCCCCGAGCGCTTCTCCTCCAAACAGCACAAGTCATGCAAAGCCGACTTAGCGGGTTGGTTGGCCGAGAGGTTTGCCACATACCGTTTGCTCGACGATCACCTACCGACGACCAAGCTCTAGAACTTTACCATAGTCTTCACAAGAGAACTCTAGCATCAGGAGGGGTTATGTTGTGTTTACCAGAACACTTACTTTCCTTCAAGCTGAGCGGGCTCCAGAAGATGGCCGACAAGGAAGCAAAGAAAGCGCAGAAAATGATGAACATCCAAGCGTGGTTGGAGTCGACTAGCAGAGATGTCCTTGACGAGTCTGACCTCACTCTCTCGCCGAAAACGCAATTAATATATCCGAGTGGTATACCCACCATGATTGATGGTCATCCTCAACGGTGGCAGCTTATCGAAGACATACTGTCGTTGGTTGAATCCCATGTACCTCAACTCCAAGCAAAGTTTAAAGATGGGATACAGGTATGGCGACGACACCAGGGCTTTCCTATCATTCATCTCTTGCGTCCTGAGGTCGAAGATCATCTTAACGCTCTTCTAGTGGATGATATCTGTCACGGGCGACTCTCATATCTTCAGTTCAAAACTGCTACAATCCTAGGTGCCAGAAGAGACGTCAAATTGGTACTTTCAACTACTCAACTATCCGCATCCGTTTGGGAAAACGCAATCGGGTCGTTGACTGATGAACCATCTGGTAGAAAGACCCTCCATCTTCTTCATGGCCTTATTCCTCAGAGGCTGTTGATTCTCTGTCTCAAGAAGTCATGGAATGTTCAGTACGGCCTTCATCCGGACAGAACTCCTATTGCAGTGCCATTCGAAGCTAAGGGAATACCTTCACAAACGGCAGAGTACGGTCACCCGGATACGGCGCTTGTTCTTACATGTTTGAGCTTTTACCATGCCGGTTTGACCAAGTGTCAACTTCTCCAGAGTCTCCATTTCATTGGAAACTCTGAAGATCCCTCCTCACACTATCAACGCTTGACGTCCTCACAACACCTTCCCGTAGGCCTTCAACATTGGCACTTGTTGGAGATGGATAATGAAACTCAGGTCACCATGCTCTGGCAACATCTAAAATTTGAGAAGCATGTGGTCAATCATTTCATGAATAACTTTGCCTTTCCACAACACGCCAAGCAGTTTGGACTCAAATTTCAAGCTTCGGCTTGGGATATCCCCCTGCTATCCGAGTGTGTGGAACGGCAAGGCATAACAACAGGCTTTAGCGGAACCAATGACAACAAAAAGATCCTGCCGCGTACGATTCGTCAAAAAGATCTGCCCGCTCTCATACAAACCAACGCTGAAGTTTTGGTACATCTGCTGGAACCACGTAACCAAAAATGCTATCAAGCTGTTGATCGACACGGACGGCATCTGAATGAAATTCAGATACTGGAACTACTCCGAAACAAAGGGATCAAGATATTGATAGACGTGGGTGCCCAGATCCTTGAGATGGAGAACCACCAGCTTGCTGCGGCCTGGCTTGACGTCTGTTCCGACGCACAGGGCGCAGTGTATTTCGATAACAACAGCCGTATTATGGTACGAGCTCGTTTTCAAAAGTCTCCCGTGCCGCTCCTCGCCAGTCCTTTTGCAGACAATCTCGACAAATGCGTAGTCTATATCGACGAGGCACACACGCGCGGGACTGACTTGAAGCTTCCAGCCTACGCCCAGGGAGCTTTGACATTGGGCATTAGTTCGACAAAAGACCAGATAGTGCAAGGTAAGCCCGTGGAACTATCAACAGACCGGATCAAACTAACCGTCATAGCTGCAATGAGACTGAGACAACTCGCGACAACGCAGTCAATCTCATTTGTTGCCCCCCCAGAAGTGTATACAAGTGTTTTGTCTCTTCGATCCGCCCACAGTCCAAAGGTTGCAGCGTCACAACCATTAAAGTCTACTGACATTGTCCACTGGCTTCTGGAGCAAAGTTGTGAGGCCTGTGATAATATGATGTCCTTGCATATCGCCCAAGGGTTCGACTTTTGCAGACGTACAGATGCTCTATTGGAGTTCAGAAAGTCCTCACAGAACAAAAAGACCAGAGATAATCTCCTGCAACAAACTCAGCAACCTGAAGGGCAGACACTGGAACAGCTCTACGGACCAAAGCAAGAAGCATCGTCAACCAGCTTGAAACCGTTCAATTCTACACACGTACAAGGCTTTGTGAAAGAACTGCATGGGCTGGAGGCGGATTTGGTGAAACACAAAAGGCGAGCGTGTTCCTCGGCTTTTGATGAGGTGGAGCAGGAAAGAGAAGTTGAATTTGAGGTTCACCAGCTTCGCGAGAAGCAGAACCCTACCCATGTTACAGCACTTGAGTTTCCGGGCCTCGACGATGCCCTAGTTAAATTTTGTGAGAAGTCTGAAGTCGAGCTTTCCAGCCTGCATTTTATCCAAGCTCTTGACTTAATCGGCGACACCAATGTCGGACTTAAGTATGGTATCAAGGGAAGTTCCTCGAAACTGCTTGTCTCTACGGAGTTCTCTAGAACAGTTCAAATTCGGAAGGATGATGCTTCTCGTTGTCTTATGGTACGTCCTCTAGCAATTCATTTCAGACGAAAGAGACTAACGGTGTAAATATAGCGACCAGTTGAATGGGTGCTCTGGAGACCTGCGGTCGAAATAGCCTTGATCATCATTCCTGAGGAGGCTGAGCTCCTTCTTCCGAAGCTCCGTAGGATACAAACACCCACAACGTTTCTTCTTACGTACACGACCCCATTTACAAGATCTCTTTTGGATATTGGTACCCTTGCCTACTATCCTGTGCCAACTCCGGAGAAGGAACTTGCGATACCGTCTTGGCTGAGCATCGAGATTGGTCTGATGGCCGGTCGATTGTTTCTTCCTTACGATCAATATACGCAGCTACGCAGCTGTCTTGAAGTTGACGAAATGGCGGAGCATTCAGTGGTAATCGATGACATTCATTGCAGCAGGAAGCATATTCTTCCCAATTTTAGTGTTATGAATGCTAAATCGCTTGCAAAGTTCCTGACTGAATGGCTCGCACATCGGTCTCGGTTATCTGATATCATGCATACCCCTATGGGGTACCTGATTCAAAATCGTGATCTCCCCGAGAATCATCCTTTTTTCACTTCAAACCCCAAGTCGAGGGCTATAGGAATCGGGTTATTGACTACTCATGAAGAGCGGATTAAGAACGCAAATCTTTCGGCCGCCCATGATAGCGATGATGAAAGTGAATGGAGTGATGGCGGAGACGAAGTTGATAATCTAACACTTGCCATGGATGATGGGGTAGAGAGATGAAACTATAGTACCTTTAATTCTTTTTATTTAGTATTGAAGACACTATTCTGGAATTACCTTCGTTTCCTATCTTCGGTTCATCATCGTCTAGTGCGGCAATACTTGGAATACCATAGGTTTCTCTGTATTATTGGAAATGGTTTGTTGCATTGAAGTTGAAGTAAGGATTACAAACGCCATGGTGGACAAGCCGAAGAATGCTTCCCACTCAAACGGACTCAAAACCCATCGTCTATCAAGACATCATTTATCCGGTGGGAAGCTATCATGGAAAGGATTGCTCATGTTTTGTATGTCGACAACCCTCTTGGGCAACTTGAGGTTGCTGTACGTCCTGGACCCAGAGCGACCAAAATATCACGTGCACCTTTGAGCTCTGAAGACGCTGAGAAACTCTCGTGGATATACTGTTTGGATAATTTTCTCAACGAGAATCCTCCCAAGAAGATCTAGTTCATACTGTTGTTGTGGAGAACGTGGTAGCTTCTCCAGACCAGCATCAATGTAAGACCATTGGTCCGAGTAGGACAAGGTTCATCGAATGGAGATGGAGTAAGCATAGTACCAAGACGAAGGCTGTCTTGATGGTTGAGTACCTAGAATGACTATTTGGGGCCTGTAGTTATTGGAAGAACTGACGGTCGTCATATCACCATCACCTAAGGAGATGGGGATGTATACTGGCTGTACTATACTGTTGATTAATACCTGGTGGCCATTTTTTAATCTCTTCAAATTTACTTTCGCTTGTCAGCGTAGTGCGATATAGGAGAAAAACGTTAATACTAGCCAATCTGGATAGTTATATGATAAAAAGCAGTACCGTATAACATAGTACAGTTGCGACAAACGCGGGAAGGTACAGACACAGACAGGACAGGGGGAATAAGACATAAAACAAGAAGGGTGGTAGCGAAATAAAGAAAAGAAGCATACAACCAAAGCGCTGAAATAGATAACAGATTCGTAGGTGAGTGGTAGAGTGTAAGAAGAAAAGAAACACGGAATACTCAGCTTAAAATGACAAGTTGGAAGTATATTGTTGTGCCTCATATGCAGGCTGCTCGGCTTAAGTCCCTGCAATTGAGATTTTGCTGACAAAATTAGCGTCATGGTAGCCAGTTTGTCTGTCTGAGTACAACAGTGGGACAGTCATGCATTTTGAGATGTTTCATTCCTGCAGTCTTGAGGTTTATTATCAGCTGGTGGACGTTCTGGTATGTGTCCCCGGGTGGGGCCTGAGTGCATTGCTGACAGGGGATGTGCTTGACGAGCCGGTCATGGTACGGTTGATCGATCGGGATGGCAGACAGGCCCGAGGTGATTGGCTGTATGGATTTCCACTTCACCTTGCACCTCAAAAAAGCAGCACAGTATCCGTACGGTTGTTCATTACCCAGGCTGATGATGTAGGGGAGTGACGAAACAGAGACTGGGATTCTAGGCTTCGCCTTTCTTTGTACAGTGGCTGCGATATTCACGACATCTGCCATACATGGATTGGCATATTAAATCTGCAACCTAATCCCCACTGTGAAGTTTAATTCTTATCGAAAATCTTTATTCCATCTGACTATCTATGACACTAATCCACGGAAAGACTAGTACATATAGACACCTAATCACGATGGATGCTTAACAGGCTCCAAAAGCAAAGTGTAAAACTGCTACGGCGCGCTGCCAATACTCGTCAAAACGTACGAGGTGACGCATCTGTGACAAACCTGTCAATAACGTTCTCGACCTTTTAGGTCTATCAAAATCTTCCAGTCCGCTCAATCGCAAGGGGACTATTCCAAGACATACGGAGTCTATACATATGTACGAGTCAAAGATTGCCCCAGGTGGTGAATAGCTTCAGCGCTCTTGCGAGTTCAAAGTGTGCTTGCGTGGATCATGTTTTGATCGATCTAGCCAATTTCGGCGGTTTGGTGATAATGACAAGCTCAGCGAAAGTGAGAAGCCAGTAATGCGCCCGCTGTTTGCTTGGCGGCTCAAGGTTGCTGATTTATCTATCTCCGATTGGCGTGGACGCAGGGTATCTTATTGTTGCTGCCAGGATCCTCCCTGCCTCCGATAGACTCGAAACGGCAAGTCCCCTAAATCAACCGACAGTCACCACAAGAAGTCACATATTATTCTTGAATCCAGTAGGTAGGAACTGTGGTTGCGAATTTCTTAAGGTAAAGCCCGTTTTACTCCAGTGGCTTACAGGGTGTTTCCACTGGAGGTCCCTCTTGTCTAGCATCAATTAGCCAATAGCGTGCCAGATCTGGCTTCCAGGCAAACGGCGCGCCAACGCTAATTGGATGGCATGGGTGATTAGACTTGCAGGGAGGCAAAGCCTAGAGGGTCTTGCACTTGTGTTTCCACGTTCCATCATTGGAGCTGCTCATGGAGCCTCGAATGCAAGCCTTGCATTCCGACTCGCGTCGCCCAAGTGAAGCTGTAAGACCGCTGCGAGATCTCGCGCTAAAATGCCTTCTGTTCATTGTTTCTTTTTGACTGACCTTGTGACTTTGAATGTCCACCGCAACTGTTCAGAAAATAACTCCCAACTTCCTTTGTGTCAATCATAGGTCCCCGAACCACCGTCTTCCGAATTTCCCAAAACGTCGTGGGCCGTTGGCCGTTCAACTTCACGAACTGTTAATCGAGATGCGAAATAGGCTTTTTCTTCAGCAGCCAGGTACTCCATATACTCGCTTATACTGGAAATGTGGCCACGCGACGTCTTTCAGTCGCGCTAGCTCAGACGCTTCAGATGTACTTTTACCATTGATGGGAGACCTTGTTCAACGCAGACACTACTCTGTATAATTCACTAAACAACCACTTGTCGGGTTATCTTTATCCTGAGACCGTCTATGTACTTCTGGAAGCTTATATCGACTTGTTTTACATAATCCTTTCTAATTGCAAACCACTAGTAAATGTCGCTTCTTCCATCCAAGCCCACTGCGAACAAATTGTGGTGAGCTCAGGTGAACTTCTTGAGATCACCGTCTAACGGATAATGCGTGTTTCGATCTCTTCGGCCTGATATCACGGGATGTTGTTAAGCTCGCTATCGTAAAAATGTGGCAACTCGACGCATAAGTTCACTACCAGAGTTGGTCATAAATACTCTGATTATTCCATTATTCTATCGCATTCACGTGAACATTAAGTTGCGAGTTGAACAAGCCAGATCCCATATCATTCACACGGGAGACAAATAAGTACAACTGCAAGTCTAGAAACTCCATTTCTTTGTGCATTACTGACTACCTTGTCGCTCCTCGTCCCATAGTCATTAAACATTACACCATGCACTACCCATACCACCAGAACTGTACCGAGAATATATATCAATACCCTCATACATTATTTGCTAGAGATGTCTCACTTGAAGTCTCAACCGTCAACGGAGGATCAAAAGGTTACTCCATTCTTACCACGTCCTGTTTGTTTGGTCGCCTCCTGAATGCTTTAGAAAGCCACTTCTCTTGTTTTTTTGCCTTGGTATAGGTATAAATCTTATCTTCTAACTGGGGAACTTGTTTCTTCTTATGGCTTAGCTGTGACTGCAGGTGCTGAACTTCAGACCGGAGAGTCCCCGATCTCATTTATAAGTGTCTTAGGCTTTTTATTTTTTTCTCGCCTCTATTCGGGCTATGACCCCTTCGATCGACAGTGATGCTTTTTGTTCTCTTTAGAAAGCTTCTTTGCTTTCTTATTTATCTCGCTGAGTATCTCCTTCAAGCTGGTGGACCTGATGCCCTACGTATGCGGTGTGGTGGTACCGTGAATGATGTCTCGGTTGCTGCAGATGAGAGTTTTGAGATTGTCTATCTTGGCACTGTAGGCGAGGCTTATGCCATTCGCTGTCGTTTCAAGATGGGAGAAGTGTGCTATCACATCTGAAATCCGATTTGGGACACGATCGGCTTGTTGTCGGAGAGATAGGGTTATATATCTACTTTCTAAATTCCCCCCCTTTCTAAATACTAACTGAGGTTATTATAATAGCTTTAAAGTATAATATTATTATTAATTTATATATAAATTAAGTAATATAGTTATTAAGTATACTAACTCAATAAATATACTGACTAAAAATCCCTTATTTTATATTATTTCTATTTAATTAAATACTTCCTAGCTACTTAATATACTTTAATTATTAAATAAACTTAAAATTCTTTTTATATTTTAAGCCCTTTAAAATAACTTAAAATTAAGTCTCTAATATATTATAACTATATATAAGGTACTATATAATACCTTTTATAGTTAAAAATATAGCATTTAATTATAATATAATTATATTTTAAAGTTATAAAAACTATTTAATTTAAAAAAAGAGATAATAATTTATTTTATTTTTAATTTAAGTTTATAAAGATTTCCCTTTTAAATATATTTTATAGAAAAAATAGCTAATTCTATATTAACTAATTATAACATTTTACCTATTAATAAGTATTAAACTTATAATTTTATAAAATAATAATTAAAAGTTAAAATATATTTATTTTATAAATAATTACTAAAAAGCTTAATATAAAGATTTAATTACTATTTATAATTAATTTAAGTTAATAGAGAATATAATTATAAAATATAATATTAAATTAATAATATTTAAAACTTTAATAAGATTAGCTTTATAATAGGTATTATATTAAATAGTATAGTTATTATTAGCTTAAAAAGGTATAAAAACCTAAAGTTAATATAACTTAAAAACTATAAATAGGTTATTATAATTTAAGTAATTAATATAAAAAGCTAAATAATTAATTTATATTTAATAGTTATAAGCTAATATTACCTTATTAATTAGTATTAAAATAGTAACCTCTTAAGTAATTAAGTTATTATTATAATATTAAATAGCTAAATAAATAATAAAATAGATTTTAATTAGCTAAAGTATTTTAATTAATATATAAGTAACTAATTAGTTAATTTATTATCTTTTAATTCTTAATACTTATAAAATTTATTAATTTATTAAATTCTAATTATATTATAAAGTTAATAATATTATTATATTTTATATAATATATTTAATAAGTAAGTATAATAAATAAGTAAATATAATACTTTTTAATATAATATATTTAATAAGTAAGTATTATAAATAAGTAAGTATTATAAAATTCCCTTATTTTATATCTTTACTATCTAATTAGTTATTTCTTAATAACTTAATATATTATAGTCTTTAAATAAAGCTAGAATCCTTTTTACCCTTTTTACTCTTTAAAATAACCTTAATCTAAAGACTTAATATATTATAATAATCTATAAAGTAAACTATTATACTTTATATTACTATTAAGATAGTATTTAATTATAATATAATTTTATTTCTAATTCTTAAAAACTATTTAATTTAAAAAAATAGGTAATAATTTAATTTATCTTTAATTTAAATTTATAAGGATTTCCCTTATAACTGCATTTTATAAAAGAAATAGCTAATTCTCTATTTATTAACTATAATATATTACCTATTAATAAGTATTAAGCTTATAACTTTATAAAGTAATAATTAAAGCTAAAGATATATTTATTTTAAAGATATAACTATTAAAGAGTTAAATATAAAGATTTAATTATTATTTATAATTAATTTAAGTTTATATAAAATATAATTATAAAATATAATATTTAATTAAATAATATTTAGAACTTTAATAAAATTAGCTTTATAATAGGCTTTATATAGTTTAGGATAATTATTATAAGCTTAAAAAGGTAAAAAATATTAAAATTAATTTAATTTAAAAACTATAAATAGATTATTATAATTTTAATAAATAAATACTAAAAGTTAATTAATTCTACTATTTATTATTAATTTAAGTTAATATTATTTATAAATTAATATTAAGAAAGTAACCTTTTTAATAATTAAATTATTATAATAAGTTAAAATAGCTAAATAAATAATAAATTAAGTCTTAAGTAGTTAAAATACTTTAATTAATTAATAGTTAAGTAATTAATTAGTTTTTATTATCTTTTAATTCTTAATAGTTATAAAAGTTATTACTTTATTAACTTTAAGAGATACTATTAGGATTATAAGATTATTATACTTTATATACTTCCTTATATATTTTATTTACTTTAGCCTCTTAATATTAAGTGTTTTTTAATATTAAAGAATACTTATAGTTAAGAAATATAGCATTTAATTAAATACTTTATAACTTATATTTTAAAAATTAAGTTCTTTTTAGATTTTTATATTACTTTTTAAGCTACTTTTATAGAAAGTAATATTTAAGGAGCTTTTAAAGGAGCTACATTTTATCCTTTTAACTAAAACAATAATATTTTAAAGCTTAATATATAGCTATAAACCCTAATACCTCTTAAAGAGGTAAGCTAACTATTAATTCTATAGGTTTTAAAGACTTTAATAACTATAAAAGAGGCCTAATTTTAATTTAAATACCTTATTAAATAAATTATTAAATATAAAAATAGCTCCTTAAAGTTAATAATTAAAGCTATTAAAAAGTAATAGTTAAGGAAAGTTAATTAAATTAGGTATTTAGTAATATAATATAATATATTTAATAAGTAAGTAAGTTAAATATGTAAGTAAGTTAAAAATCCCTTACCTTATAATATTTCTATTTAATTAGATAATTCTTAATTAATAGATATACTATAGCCCTTAAGTAAGGCTAGAATTACTCTTACCTTTTAAGCTATTTAAAATAACTTAAGACTAAATATGCAATAGGTAGTATAACAGTTATAATTCCTAAGGGATAAACTAGTCCATACTAGGTTTATATTAGTAGAGTTATAGGGTATAGTATTAAGTAAAGTGAAGTATTATATCTATTAATAGTAAATAAAGTAAGTTAAGTGTATTTAAGTAAAGAAGTCTTATTAATAGCTAGTAAGCTAAATATACTAATTAAGGCTAAGTGAAATATATATATATTAAGAGTTACTATAAAGGGAGTAATAATATATTAAGTTATTATTAGTCCTAGAGCGATATAGTCTTAAAGTGCTATTAGTCTATATAAATATTAGTCCTTTAGTAATTAGATAATCTTATAGGGAGATATAGGGACTAGGAAATAAAAAGGTAAAATATATATAATATAACTGCTTATATTATAATATAATCTTTCCCCTCCTATAGGCTTATCCTTAAGGCCTATTATCTTAATTAATATTATTCTTCTTTTAGTAAGGTCTAATTTAATCCTTTTATTATTATATAATACTATATCTAACTATATATTTAAGCAGTCTTTATATAAAGATTATAAAATCTAAATACTTATATTATCTATTAAATTTTCTAATAAAGAAGCTAATATACCTTATACTTATTATTTCTATATAGGTAAGAAGTGCTTAATATTAATAGATTCTAGTTATTATAGTAAGTATATTTATTTATAGAAATCCTATAATAGAACTTATATTACTTTATCTTATAAGTTATTTTTATATAGTAACTATAGTATTTCTTATACTAACTTTATAGTAATAAATTTAATAAAATAAGAGAAAAAACTTAAAACTAATAAAGATTAAGTAAGTAAGGATCTTTTTAAACTTTATAAAGAAATAGCTGCCTTATAGTCTTATTTATTACTTATAGCTAGTTATTTATTATAGATTTATAAGATTTATACTTAAGTAAAATAAAAGCATTTTAAAGCTACTTATTATAAGTTATAAGAGGTTAATTAAATTAATACTATTCTATCTAGTCTTAATACTTATAAAGATACTATTCTTTATAACCTTTAAGTAAATTATATTCTTAATAAGGTAAATTAGTCTGCCTTAAGTCTAGGGGATAATTTTTTTAATACTTCTCCTTTATTTAATTCTAATAGAAGTTCTTTAGGAGTTATTAAGTATTTATAAGGTATTTTAGTAGTTCTTATATATTTTCATTTTTTAGGTAATTTTTCTATTTTACTAAATATATTATTTATTTATTAATCTTATTTATATTTTTAATTTCCTTAACTTTATATTTTTTAAGTCTATTAATTTCTTTTAATTTATTATTTATTTTAATATATATTATATTAACTACTAATTTAAATAAGGAAATATAAAAAATTAAATAGAGCTTAACCTTTAGTAGTAAGTCTAATATATAGTTATTTTTTAAGATTTTTTATAGTATTTTATAAGGTTTAATAAACTTAAAGTTAAATTTATATATTAATCATTTTATTATAATATTTTTTATTAATAAGTAGACTATCTCTCCCTCCTTAAAGGTTAATCTCTTAATCCTTTTTATATTATAGTATTTTCTTATTTATTTTCTAATAAATTCTAATTCTATTTTTATTTCTTTATATAGATTTTTAAGTTTATTTACTTTTAAAATTATAGTAGGATTAATTATATCTATTTTTTATTTTTTATAATAAGAGTTAAATATAAAACTGAAATTAGTAAATATTAATATTAATTTAATACTTTTATTATAAGCAGTATTATAAGCTAATTATATAATAGGTAGCTTTTTAATTTAATTATTCTATTTATAGTTAATATAATATTATAAGTACTATTTTATATTTAATTTATTTATTAGTTTATCTATTTATTTATAATCTAAAGGCTATTAAAAGCTAATAATTAAGTCCTAAATAGGATATAAATGCTTATTAAAACTTAACTGTAAATATTAATCCTCTATTTAATAGAATCTTATTTAGCAGTCTATATATACTAAAATAATTAATAAAAAATATAAAAAAGTTCTTTATATTTATAGATTCTCTATAAGATAGGTAATATAAAAATTTAATAAGTTAGTTAATAATAACTATAATACTATTATAAAAGATTCTAATTAAGGGTTCTTTTAATAAGGGGTAACTTAATTATAAAATCTATTATAAATTAAGTCTTAAGGTTATTATATTACTAATAGGGGTTATAATATCCTATAAGGTTTATAATATTATACCTTTATATATATATATAAGTTATATTATTTAATTACTATTTTTATATCTTATTATATATATTATATCCTTTCTTATAATCTTTAAGTATCTTTATAATACCTTAATATCTATATAGTAAATATAAATAAAATTTATAAAAGAAGTTACTATCTTTTATTATTTATATTACTATTTTTACTAAAGTAATAAATTAGTATTTTCCTTTTTTATTCTTTTTAAGGAGTTATTCTTAAGATTTTAATATAACTTTAGTCTTAAAGTCTAATTTATAGCTAATAGTATCTATATATCTATTATTAAAATCCTTTATAGTATATAATTATAAAGTTAAATTTATATAAGTATTTAATATAATATAATTATTATTAATTTAATTTTTATATAATAAAATATAAAATATTTTAATAGTTAATATAGACTTTAATTTAATAGAGGCTTTCTATAAGGTAATATTTAAATTCCTTAAAGTAGTTAATAATAGCTAGGAATTCTTTATTATAAATAGGGTAATTAAGTTCTACTTTATATAATTTATATAAATAGAAGGCAATAGGGTATAATTATCCTTTTAAATCCTTTTATTTAATTTATCCTTTTAAGGTAAAATCTAAAGAGTCTATTTCTAATTTAATTTCCTTAATAGGGTTAAATATAATTAAAATTAGTTCTTTAAAGATAATATTATATAATTATTTAAATGCATTTTATATATTTTTAATTTAAATAAATTTATAATCCTTCTTTATAAGTTCTATAAGTAAGTTTATAATCTTACTAAAGTCCTTAATAAATTATTAATAATAGTTAGTAAAACTTAAAAAGCTCTATACTTCCTTAATAGTAATAGGTAATAGCTAATCTTTAACTATAGTAATCTTCTTTTAGTCTATTTAGATTTTTCCTAGAGAGATAGTATATCCTAGAAAATTAACTTCTTAAATATAGAAATAGCTTTTTTTTAATTTTACTAAAAGGTTTATATTTTATAGTGCTTTAAGGACCTTATAGATATATTCCTTATATTCTTTTTTACTATTTAAAAAGATTAAGATATTATTTAAGTAATATATTATAAATATATCTAGGTATTACTATAGTATATTATTAATTATTCTTTAAAAGGTTATTAAAGTATTAATAAATTTAAAAGGTATAATTAAGTATTTAAATAGTTTAAATCTTATTTTAAAGGCAGTCTTCTATTTATTACCTTCTTTAATATAAATTAAGTTATAAGCTCCTTTAAGGTTAAGTGCAATAAAGACCTATTTTCCTTATAGATAGTCCTTAAGTTTTATAATAAGTAGAAGTAAAGTCTTATCTTTAATTATTAAGTTATTTAATTATTTATAATTTATAATATATTATAGTTTTCTATTTTTTTAAGTATAAATATAATAGGAAATCCTACTATAGATATTAATTCTTATATATTACCTTTTCTTAATTCTTCTTTTAAGTAGTCTTTAAGTATAGTAAGTTTTAACTTATTAAGGTTATAGATTTTCTAAAAGGGTAAATCATTTAATTTAAATATAATTTTATAGTCTTAATAGCTATACTATAATACCTTTATATTAAGTTCTTTCTTAAATAGTTTCTTATATATATAATATTCTTATAGTATATTTTTAAGCCTATCTTTAATAGCTAATTCCTTTAGTTATAACTTTAACTTCTTATTTATATTATATAATTATATAATAACTATTATAATTATTTACTAAATATATCTCCTCTTACCTTTCTTATATTTATATTATATCCCCTTTAGGGGTAAATAAGTATCTATTATTTACTTATATTAGACTTTACTATTTATTTTAATTAAAATTTAAGATCTCTAGTTATTATTACTTTTTAAATTAGTACCTTTATTAAAGGGATTATCTATATTAATAATCTAGCTAATCCTTTAATAAAAATATAAGTTATAGTAATATAGCTATAAATATCCTAGTGTTAAGTTATATCCTAGTATAAAGATAATATTAAGGTCGATATTATACCTTTAGGTTTTAATAAATACTTTTAAGTAATTAATCTCTTAAGTAATTAGTCCTCTATTATAAGTAAGTTTTCCTCCTTTTAAATTAATTAGTAAGTAAGGCTACTTTTTAAGTTATTATAGCTATAATATATTTACTATATAAGAGTTAATAGTATTAATATTAGCTCTATTATCTATTAATATAATTAGCTATTTTCCCTTAATTTATACTTATATATTTAAGTAAGTCTATTAACTGTATTTAGTTATTTTTAGAGCTCTTAATAGTAGCCTCTACTTTATTATATCGCTTATAGCTCTATATATATTAGTAAGCTATTATCTTTTCTTAATTAACTTAAGTATTTAAGGTTATATTTACTATTATAGTAAAGTGTATTTTCTAAGTAATTATTTTATTTTTAATATTTATTATTCTTTTACTATTTTTTTTCTTCTTATTATTTTTATTACTTTAGGGTTTTAGGGTTAAGTATATCTCCTCTATTAAGGTTACCCTTAATATCTTACCTTTATTATTTAATAAGGTATTATATTTACTTATTTTAGTAGGTTTTTATATAGTAGGTTCTATTCTATTTTTAGTTTTATTAATTAATTATCCTTCTATTTTAAATATAATTAAGAGCTCTCTCTCTAGTTTCTATATAGGCTATAAACCTTATAACTTTATCCTTAATATATTATTCTATTAAGCAGTATCTTACTATATTAATAATTAAGTAAGGTTTCTATATATATTTAATAATAATTATTAAAAAGTAATTATTACTAATTTTACTTTATTTATATAATATATAATAGTAAGATATATAGAATATCTAAGAGATTTAATAGTATTTTATATTACTTAAGTATCTTTATAAGTCTTTATACTATTAATTTTTATATTATATTTAATAGATTTTATTTTTCTTTTATTATAATTATATAAATATAGATATTATTATCTTAAGTTATTTTTACTCTTTCTTTTAATCTTTTAATAACTTTATTATTCTATTTATATTATATTTCTATATAGTAAGGTTTTTAAGTCTTTTATTATTTTATTATTAATTATTTATATTTTATTTTTAAGTTTAATCTATTAATATTAATATAATTTAAGTCTTTATAGTATTAATTTAATTAAGTTTATTAAATTAAAATATTATTAATATTTATTTTATATTAAATCTTCTTATTATTTCTTATAGTAATTTAATAGTTCTATTAACTTATAAGACTAGAATATTAATAAATACTTAATTTATAAACTGATTTAATTCTTATTAGATTTCTTTAGATATAAATATATTTTCTAAGTTAAGGATAACTTCTTTCCCCTTTCTAATAACTATAACTATTTATTTTATAGTTAGACTATAAGTTACCTTAGGTATTAGCTTCTATTAAGCCTCTTTTTATTTAGCTATAGTATTTCTTCTTTTTATTTTTATTACTTATTTACTTTAACTTTATTTTTAAGTTTATTATTATAGGCCTTTTTAATTATTACTTTATATATTTATTTTTCTTTTTAGCTACTTATTATTATTATAAGAGTTCTATATAATATATATTCTTTTTACCTTTTTTATTCTTTATATATTTTAATTATAAATTTATTAAGGTATTTATATTATAACCTAATTTAATTATAGCTATATATTTAGATATTTAAATAGCTATTTATAGTTCTTTTTATATATTAGTATTTTATAAGTTCTTACCTTTAGGTATTAGTTTATATTTCTAATTAGTCTTTATAGGGTTTTAATATTTTTATTTTAAATATCCTTTCTTATTATAATTTTAATAAGTAGTTAAAAGTTAATTACTTTAAGTTATATTAATATTTATAGATTTAACTTAAATCTTATATAATATATCTAATTATTATATTCTCCTTTAATTAATATAGTTATAATTTCTAATTATTTATTATTTATTTTAAGGAAGGTAATATATACCTCTATTTTTAAAGGCTTATTTTTCTTTTTATTATTTATATTACTAATTATTAATATCTACTGCTATCTTAATAAGGTTATTTAAGTTTTAAGGTTTCTTATAGATATATACTATTATATCCTTAATTTCTAATTTTAACTTATAATAGACTTAATTTATATAAATAGCTTTATTTTAATTTAGTTTAATAGCTTAATATTAATATTTTAAGAGATAAGATACTATTAATCCTTTTTAAATAAGTTTATAGATTTTTATTTTAATTTCTCTTTTTTTATTTATTATTTTAAAGGCATTTATTAATTTACTTTTAAAGTATTAATACTTTTTATAGATATATTTAGTTATTTCTATTTATTTTTATAGTAAGTTTATAATAAAGTCTTAAATAATAGGTTTTATAAGTTACTTAGCCTTATCTTTAAGAAGGCTTAATTTATATTATTTTAACTTTATTAAAGCTAAATTAAATAAAGTAATATATTTAGTAGCTTTATAGGTTAATTAAGAATCCTTTAAGTCTTTTTAATTATTTACTATAAGGGTTAAGTTAATATAATTTAAAGATTTCTTTTAATTCTTTTTTAATAGCTATAAGAGCTATAGTATATTTAATATACTCCTTATAATGCTATTAGCTTTTTTTATTTCCTTTTTAAGGTTTTTAATAAGGTTAGTAATATTAAATACCTTTCCCTTAAGTTCTTTAATTTTATTTTTAATTACCTTAAAATTAAACTTAACTATATTAAATAGGTTATTATATCTTTTCTTTAGTTCTTAAAGTTTATATTTAAGTTTAATTACTTTATCTTTATAAGAGTTAAGATAAATTAATATAATCTCTTTTTATTTTTATTGCCTATTTCTATAAAGAGGTTAAGTTCTTCCTCTAAAGTAAGCTAAATACTAAATAGAGTTACTTAAAGTAACTACTAATTATAAATTATAAAAGTAAGTTAATTTAAAGTAATAAGTACTATTATATAAGTATTACTTAATATTATATAATATAGTTTAAATAAAAGCTATTAATATATAATAGTTATAATTCCTAAAGGATAAATTAATTTATATTAAGTTTATATTAATAGAGTTATAAGGTATAATATTAAATAAAGTAAAGTATTATATCTCTTAATAGTAAATAAAGTAAGTTAAATATATTTAAGTAAAGAAGTCTTATTAATAGCTAATAAGCTAAATATACTAATTAAGGCTAAATAAAATATATATATACTAAGAGTTACTATAAAGGGAGTAATAATATATTAAGTTATTATTAGTCTTAAAGTAATATAGTCCTAAAGTGCTATTAGTCTATATAAGTATTAATCCTTTAGTAATTAAATAATCTTATAGGGAAATATAGAGACTAGGAAATAAAAAGGTAGAGTATATATAATATAACTGCTTATATTATAATAGGTAGTAACTATCTATAATATACCCTTTAAGACTTTATATTAATATTAAAATAGTATATAATTATAATATAATTTAATATTAAATTTATAGAAACTATTTAATTAAAAGAGGATATAATAATTTAATTTATTTTTAATTTAAATTTATAAGGATTTCCCTTATAATTATATTTTATAAAAGAAATAGCTAATTCTCTACTAGCTAACTATAATATACTACCTATTAATATATACTAAGCTTATAACTTTATAAAGTAATAACTAGAGCTAAAGATATATTTATTTAGAGATATAACTATTAAAGAGCTAAATATAAAGATCTTATAATTATTTAAGGCTAATTTTAACTTATAGAGAATATAATTATAAAATATAATATTTAATTAAATAATATATAGAATTTTAATAAGATTAGCTTTATAATAGGTATTATATAATTTAAAATAGTTATTATAAGTATAAAAAGGTAAAAAAGGCTAAAATTAATATAGCTAGAAAACTATAAATAGATTACTATAATTTAAGTAATTAATATAAAAGGTTAATTAATTACACTATTTATTATTAGTTTAAGTTAATATTACTTTATAAATTAATATTAAAAATATAATCTCTTTAGTAATTAAGTTATTATATTAAATTAAAATAAATAGATAAATAACTAGCTAGGTCTTAATTAACTAAAGCACTTTAATAAGTATATAGCTAAGTAATTTATTAATTCTTATTACCTTTTAATTTTTATAGTTATAAAAGTTATTACTTTATTAAATCTAAAAAATATTATAAAAATAATAAGATTATTACCCTTTATATACTTACTTATATCTTATTTACTTTAGCCTCTTAATATTAAGTGCTTTATAATACTTAAGAAGGTATATAAGCAAGAGATAGAGTATTTAATTAGATGCTTTATAATTTATATTTTTAAGATTAAGTTCTTTAATGCCTTTTATACTACTTTTAAAGCTATTTTTACTAAAAGTAATATATAAAGAGGTTTTAAAGGGGCTAGGCTTACTCTCTTTAACTTAAATTATATTATCTTAAAGCTTAATATATAGCTATAGACCCTATTGCCTCTTAAGGAGGTAATTAAACTTTCCTCTCTTTAGACTTTAAAGACCTTAATAATAGTAAATAAGGCTTAATTTTAAATTAAATACCTTAAGAGTTAAATTAAAAGGTATTATAATAACTCTTTAGAGTTAATTATTAAGGCTATTTAGTCTCTTATTAAGGTAGTAATAAGAACTATATATAAGATTACCTTAATAAAAAATAAGATTTAAAACCTTTAAGAGAGAAATAAGAAATTAAATTAGCACTAAAGGTTAAAAAGAACTAGACTATAAAAAGGAGACCTTATAATTATAAAGGAGTATTATAAGTAATTAATTAGATAGATATTAATATATAGGTAATAAGTAAGTTATTAAAAAATAGTAATTAAGGAAAGTCAATTAAATTAGGTATTTAGCGCTATAGTATATATAGTAAGACTAAATATAATATAAGGACCTATTAAGTAGTTCTAAAGGCATTTAAAAAAGAGAGTAGTAAGTAATTGTAATTAATTAAATAGGTTATTATAATCTTATTATAATTATAAATCTAAAGGTTAGGATTTTTAACTTACTTACTTATTAAATATATTATATAGTAAGACTAATTATAATATAAGAACCTATTAAAAGAATATTTAAATCTCTAGAGATAAGTATAATAAGTAATTTTAATTAATTAAATAGCTTATAGTATTTTATTTTATAAATAATAAAGTAGTAATATTTTTATAATACTTACTTATTTATAATACTTACTTATTAAATATATTACCTTTTATTATTTAAATAATAAGATTATTATAATTTATTTAATTAATTAAAATTACTTATTATACTCTTCCTTAAATGCTTTTAAAACTTTTAATAGATTCTTATATTATATTTAATCTTACTATATATAATATATATAATAAGTAGGCAGTATAAATAACTAAGTAGTATAAAAATCTCTTACTTTATATCTATACTATTAAATTAATTAATTTTTATTTATATAATATATTATAAGTTAATAAAGAGTTTTATATTCTTCTTACACTTTAGGCCTATTAGGAAGACTTAAAATTAAGTCTATAATAAGCTATATTTCTTTATAATATATTACTTCTATATTCTCTACTATTAATCTTAAGGTTATTAAGCTTATATTAATTATATTCTAAATAGTTAGAAACTATCTAATTAGGAAAAATAAGTTATAATTAAGTATATTTTAAATTTAAATTTATAAGGATTTCCCTTTTAATATTATAATATTAAAGAAATAGTAAATTAATTACTTACTAAATGCAATATATTACTAATTAATAAGCACTAAGCTATTAATTTTATTAAATAGTAATTATAGCTTAAAATATATTCTTTTTATAAATATAACTATTAAAGAGCTTAATATAAAGATCTAATTACTATTTATAATTAATTTAAGTTAATAGAAAATATAATTATAAAGTATAATATTAAATTAAATAATATTTAGAACTTTAATAAGATTAGCTTTATAATAGGTATTATATTAAATAGTATAGTTATTATTAGCTTAAAAAGGTATAAAAACCTAAAGTCAGTCTAGCTTAAAAACTATAAATAGATTACTATAATTTAAGTAATTAATATAAAAGGCTAAGTAATTAATTTATATTTAGTAATTTTAAGTTAATATTACCTTACTAATTAATATTAAAATAGTAACCTCTTAAGCACTTAAGCTATTACTATAATATTAAATAGCTAACTAAATAATAAAATAAGTCTTAACTAGCTAAAGCACTTTAATTAATATATAAGTAAACTAATTAGTTAATACTTATTATCTTTTAATCCTTAATAGTTATAAAAGTTATTAATTTATTAAATTCTAATTATATTATAAAGTTAATAATATTATTACCCTCTATATACCTCCTTATTTATTATATCTATTTTAGCTACTTAATATTAAGTACTTTAAGCTATTAAAAAAGGCATATAATTAAGAAATAGAATATCTAATTAGAAGGTCTATAACTTATATTTTTAAGATTAAGTTTTTCCTAGCTTTTTATATTACCTTTTAATTAATTATAATTAAGTTAAATATTAAGGGGGGTTTTAAAGGGGCTAGCCTTATTTCTTTTAACTTAAAAGTTATTATTTTAAAGCTTAATATATAGCTATAGACTTTAATGCCTATTAAAGAGGTAACTTAATAAGCTTAAATTTAGACTTTAAGGACTTTAAATATAGTCCTTAAGGCTAAATTATAGTTTTAATACCTTATTAATTAAATTAAAAGATATTATAATAGCTCTTTAAAGTTAATCCTTAAAGCTCTTTAGTCTCTTATAAAGGCAATTATAAGGAATATATAAAAGATTACCTTATTAAAGGCTAAAAATTAAAAGCTTTATAAGGTAAATAATATATTTAGCTAATAATATAAAGTAAAAAGGATTTACCTATAAAATAAAGAGAGCTTAATTATATAAGAAAGTTAAAATTTAATTAATTAAATAGATATAAATATATAGGTATTAATTAAATTATTAAAAAGTAGTAATTAAAGAAAGTTAATTAAGCTAGGTATTTAATAATATAGTATATATAGTAAATCTAAATATAATATAAGAACCTATTAAATAGTTCTAAAGGCATCTAGAGATAAGTATAGTAATTAATTTTAATTAATTAGATAGTTTATTATATTTTTATATAATTAATCTTAAAAAGGTTAGGATTTTTATACTACTTAGTTATTTATACTGCCTACTTATTATATATATAAGCTAATATAGACTTTAATTTAATATTTACTTCCTATAAGGTAGTATTTAAACTCCTTAAAGCAGTTAAAAATTACTAAGAACTCCTTATTATATATAAAGTAATTTAACTCTACTCTATATAATTTATATAAATAAAAGTAATAAGATATAGTTTTCTATTATTATTATATTATTTAATTTATCCTCTTAATATAATTTAAATTATTAATTTCTAGTTTAACTTCTTTATTAAGGTTAAATATAATAATATAAGTTCTTTTAATATAATATCTTATAGTTTCTTAAATGCCTATTATATATCTTTTAGCTATATAAACTTTTAATCTTTTTTTATAAGTTCTATTAATAGGTTTATAATTCTATTAAAGTTTTTTATAAATCTTTAGTAGTAGTTAGTAAAACTTAAGAAGCTTTATACTTTCTTAATTAAGGTAAATAGTAGCTAGTTTTATACTATTAAAATTTTCTTTTAATTTATTTTAATTTCTCCTAAAGTAATTATATATCCTAAGAAGTCTATTTCTTTAATATAAAAGTAACTCTTTTCTAGTTCTACTAGTAGTTTAGTATCTTAAAGTACTTTTAAAATATTATAAATATATTCCTTATATTCTTCTTTATTATTTAAGAAAATTAAAATATTATTTAAATAGTATATTATAAAAATATTAAGATATTATTATAATATATAGTTAATTATCTATTAAAATATTATAAATATATTAATAAGGCTAAATAGTATAATTAAGTATTTAAAAAGTTTAAATTTAATTTTAAATACTATTTTCTATTTATTTCCTTCTTTAATTCTAATTAGATTATAAGCTCCCTTAAGGTCTAAAGTAATAAAGATCTATTTCCCTTATAATTAATTATTTAATTTTATAATAAGTAGAAATAATATTTAATCTTTAATAGTAAATGCATTTAACTATTAATAGTTAATTATTAGTTATAGCTTTTTATTTTTTTTAGAAATAAATATTATTAATACTCTTACTAGAGATATTAATTACTTAATATATTCTTTTCTTAGTCTATTATCTAAATATTCTCTTAACTCTATAAGTTCTTTTTTATTAAATAAGTAGATTTTCTAAAATAAAATATTATTATTAATAATATTAATTTTATAATTCTAATTACTATATTTAAGTATCTTTATATTAAGTTCCTCTTAAAATAGTTTATTATATATTTAATACTCTATTAATATATTATATAGCCTATTTTTTATTTTTATTAGCTATATCTCCTTATATAGGTCTTATTCTATTAAGATACTTAAAATCTATTTTTATTATTTACTTATTATATACCTTTATATTCTCCTTCTTAAAGGTATTAAAGACTCTACTTTATATTATTTTATGCCTTTCCTATTAATTATAGTTTAAGATCTCTTATAATTTATTATTATTATTATCTTATTACTATTTAAGTTCCTTAAGGTAAGAATTTAGCTAGTTATTTAATTAATATTTAGGTTTATACTTTTAAGCTATAGCATTTTAAGTAATATATTTATTATTCCTCTTAAGGGAATAATATTAAAGCAAATTCCTTAATTTTTCCTTAGGATTTTTACCTTAAGGTAATTAGCCTTTTAGTTTATAATCCTATTATTATAATTAAAAAGTTATCTTTCTATATTAATAATTAAATAAGGCTTTTTCTTTTTCTATTATTAGATTTTTAATTTTATAACTATTTTTAAATTAATAAAGTTATATTTAGCTCTATAATCTATTTAAGTATTTAGCTATCTCCCCTTAACTTAAACCTATAGTATTAAGCAGTTAGGCTTACTATTCTATATAGCTCCTAAAATACTTTATAATTTAAGCCTTATTTATCCTTATACTTTACTTATTTATAGCTCTATTATAAATAGCATTTATCTTTTCTTAGTTTTATATATTAATATTTATTAGGTATTTATAAGTTATTATAGATATTAGTAAGGTAAAGTCTATTTACTTCTTATATATAGTCTAGCTTATTTATATCTTTTAAGGATTTATTATTCTTTTAAGGTTATTTATATCTCCTTTATATAAGTTCTTTAAATTCTTTATTAGCTTCTTTAAGGATCTATAAGTTCTTTTAAATATCTTCTTTAGTTTTTTATACTTTTTCTTATTATTAATAGTAAGTTAAATTAAATTATAGTTTTATTACTTTAAGGTTTTTATATTATATATATATTAAATAGCCTATTATTTCTTTAGGTAAATAGGGTTTATTATTAGATATTTTTAATATTATTATAAGGAAATAGTTATTATCCTTTTTTACTTTAAGATAGAGCTTATATTAATAGTACTTATATAATACCTATAAAATTTTATTATAATTATTATTATTAAAAAGGGTTTTAATATTATCCTTTATATTAAATTAGAGTTCTTTATATAATAGGTTTATAGCCTTTACTATATAGTATACTTAAATATAAAGGTTATTTATAATAGAAATATTATAATATTTTTTAGTAGTCTATATATACCTTTCCTTAGGGCTTATAAATATTTATTAATCTTATTTATTATATAAGGGTTAATATAGTTTCTTTTAGTTATTTTTAATTTCTTTATTTTATTTATAGAGGTTTCTTATAATAGCTTTAGCTACTCTTCCTTTATATCTTAAGCTATAAAAGTATTATTATTATTTAGTTTATAAGTAATATACTATATCTTATTTTATTAATACTTATTCTTCCTTTTATTATATCTTTATTTATATAAAGGTATTATCTATTACTTAATTACCTTATAAGCTTATTAAGGTTATTATTACTTTTAGTATTTATATATTTTTAGTTTTTATTTTATTTCTTCTTTTTTATATTAAAATTTATTATTTCTCTTTTACTTTTAATCTATTAAAATAGGTTTATTTTTTCTATTATTTTAAGGTTAATTTAATATTAATTTATTTTTATATTTCTTTTAGATTTTTAAAGTATTCTCTAGGCCTTTATATTAAGCTTCTATTATAGTGATTTTCCTAATTAGTATATTATAGTTATTAAGTTAAGGCAGTTTTATTTACTATATTATAGCTATTTTAATATATTTTAAGTATTTAAATTTATATTACTATTTAGGGTTCTTATATATTAATTATATTTAATATCTATTTACCTTAATTAGGGTTTTTTAGTTTTCTTAATTATAGGCAGTATTTTATTATATATCCTATTTAGTTATAGTTATAGTATTTATACTTATTAAGGTCCCTTTATTATTCTAGCATTTAAATAGCTCTTAAGTCTATTAGTCCTAATTAGGTTTTATAAGAGGTATTTTTATTATTTTATTATTATAGTTAAAAGTTATAATAATTACTATAATTATTATTTTAATATTAATTTAAAAAATAAGAATTAAAATTACTTCCTTTTTATATAATATTAATTTTCTCTTATTTATATTTATATTATTATTTATTAATTTTAATAGCTATAGTAATATATTTAATTAAGTTATTAGGTCTATTAGCCTTATAAAGTTTATTTTTAACTTTTTCTTTAAGGCTTTAATAGTAGATTTCTATAAGTGCTTTATTATCTTATTTTATTTTAGCAGTAAGTTATTAAAACTTAATAAAGTAAATAATATAGTATTTTTATTATTTTAGCTATAAGATATTAGCTATAGCTTAATATTCTTTATTAATAACTTTAAAGTTATCTTTAAAGAGTATTTTAAAATTAAATTAATTTATAAATATATTTTAAGTTTTTTAGTCTTATAAATTATATTTATTTTCTCAATAGTCTTTTTATATAAATTTAAATTAGTCTTTAATATCTCCTTAAATTAATAGTATAATAATAAGTATTTTCTTTTTAATTAAATTTAATTTATTAGAAAATATATAAAAATAGCCTTTTATTTAAGTTAAAAATAGTAAGATATCTATAAAGTATCCCTTAAATAGTTTAAATAATAGCAGCTTAAGGTATTTAATAAAATTATAGCAGTTATTAATAGTCTCTACTACTAGAGATATAATAGTAGGTATTATATTAATTCTAACTTAAAGAGTTTATATTTTACCTTAAAGTAATTAAATTTTAACTATTATTTCTATATTACTAGATAATAGTCTTATATAAAGGGGTATTAATCTATTATTAATAGTATTAATAGATATTTTAATAATATAATATTATTTAGTATTTATATAATATAATTTAAATAAGAGCTATTAATATATAATAGTTAGGTTTTTAAATAAGTAAACTAATTTATATTAATTTATATTAATAGAGTTATAAAGTATATAAACTAAATAGTAATAAAGTATTATATTTCTTAATAGTAAATAAAGTAAATAAGGTATATTTAAGTAAAGAGGTTTTATTAATAGCTAATAAGCTAAATATAATTAATTAATACTAAAGGATATATATATATTAAGAGTTACTATAAAGAGAGTAATAATATATTAAGTTATTATTAATCCTAAAGTAATACAGTCCTAAAGTGCTATTAATCTATATAAGTATTAGTCCTCTAATAATTAAGTAATCTTATAGAGAGATATAAGGATAGGGAAGTAAAAAGGTAAGATATATATAATATAACTACTTAAGTTATAATAAATAGGTAATATATTATAATCTATAAGTAAGGAATTAGCTATTTCTATTATAAAATATAATTATAAAAGGAATTTATATAATTTTAAATTAAAAAGAAATTAAATTATTATATCTTCTTTTTAATTAAATAGCTTTTATAAATTAAATATAAAATTGCATTATAATTAAATGCCTTATTAATAGTAATATAGCTTTATTTATTTAACTTAATAGATCTTAATAATATATTAAGTACTTAATATTAAGTTATTTTAAAGGGCTTAAAAGGTAAAAATAACTCTAGCTTTATCTAAAGGCTATAGCATTATAAATAATTAAAAATTAATTAATTAAATAGTTAGGTTTAAAGTTAAGAGATTTATATTATATTTACTTATTTACTATACTTACTTATTAAATATATTATATTATAATACTTTATAATTACTTAATAATAATACCTTATAACTCTACTAATATAAACTTAATATAAACTAGTTTATCCTTTATATAAACTAGTTTATCATTTATATAAACTAGTTTATCTTTTAGAAAACCTAACTATTATAAATTATATTAATTAGATTTTAAATTACTAAAATCATAGGAAGATATAGAGAAGCAGGTTAGTATTAGTATTATAGTTTAAATTTCAGATATTTCCCTTAGATATCTCTAATCGCAAGTATCAGATCGGATAGGAAAGGTCCTAATATACCCTAAACAGCTTAACAGACCGACTAATTTAACGATACACTCTATAGCACTGCTATTTCAGGACTGGGTAGTTATTAATAAGCTGATAACATTAAGCATATATTTATAGAATCCTGCTCTTTCTATTAATAAGTTATCTCTGCATTAGGTCTCTAGATATCACTACTAATTACCTACTTAACTGATTCTAAAATACTTATATCCCACTTTATATTCTTTAACATTTAACATAAGTAGCCGTAATCGATTAGTTACTAAGCGAATGACTGTAAACTCCAACACTATAAACACAATATAACTGAATAGCATAATTCCCCCAATCCAATGATCAAACCTTTCGCCGTACCAAACGGTAATTGTAAGCGCTAGCGTAGAGCCCCAGAGGATACATAGCTCAGAGATATTAATATTACCTCCATTAAATTTCCCAGAATTATCAACCATTACAATACCCAGGCAAAGCAGCAAGAGGAAGACATTACTTCCGACGGTATTAGCCACAAGAATCCGTATATGGCCCCGGTTCCCGCTCAGGACAGCAATAAATTTCTCAGGCAAGGTGGTGGCAATGGCAAGAATAATAATACCGAACAGCACATCCGAGACACCCATGGCGTCTGTGACGTTAATGGCGGCATGTGAGAGAACATAGCCGGCTAAGCAAATGGCTAAAAAGCCGAGCACTAAGAACCCGATATGATACCCGAGGCTCCGTTGCCTTCGACGGCTCGATACACCTGTGACTACGGCCACCTCAGGACTGTCATCAACTCGCTGCTCCCGTTCGTTCCTATGCTCAGGATCTCGCTGCTCTTGGCTAGCCTGGATTTCATGCCGCCGGATGAGAGGACTCGTCGAATCAATCGAAGATGTGTCACTTTCATCATCGCTGCTATCATCATCTGAACCTTCAGGCGCGGTGAGACTTCCTCGACTGATAGCCCAGCCTATGGAGATCAGGTAGATAGCAAAGAGCGCAATCAAGATAGAACCGCATACCAACCAGATGGTCCCATGGGAGAAGTAGGTGATTGGTGTGATGAATGTAGTTATGATAAGTAAGAAAAGCGAGTATATTCTAGAGCTTCTATCGAATTGAACATGCGAGTCGTTTGGACGGAACAAGAGACCCTGCGAAAAGGCGCCAAGAATATTCGAGATGGCAGATCCGATGATATTTCCTACTGCCAATGAGGGTCGACCCTGCGCAAGAGAAGCAATAACGACAGTGATCTACGATTCATTTAAGCAACAGAGTAATAAAGATGGAGAGATAACTATTTGGATCCAAACCTTACCTCTTCCCATTCTGCGCCGGCAGTAAGCAAGGCAATTGCTGTGTCAGGAATTCCTGTCCGATGGGCAACGATAGCAGTATGGCCAACGAATTTATCTGCACCGTATTCAAGAAGGAACAAAGTACTGATAAAGACAGCGACATTGTAGGCAATGACGTCAGCGTTGATCATATTGAAGGTAGAATAAGTAAGGGATAGAAGAAGATGGAGAGGGATAAAAAAAGAATAACGAAAGAGAGAGATTGGATTAATAGAGTTTGTGCTGAAGTGGGAAACTATTTAACTGTTGTACAAAAGCGGGGAGTTTTAGCGTCTAGTCGGCGATTATTACTAAATCTCAAGATGTTTGCGAATTTAATACATTATCAATTCTTTTCTAGTCTTATTAGAGTCCAGATCCCAACTTCTGTTCAGTCGAGAGACGACAGCTCGGGACAGATACATACTAGTAATTCAATGTCTCTTGCCTTATCTCCTCAATCGTAATGTTTCTAAGCACCAGTCTTACTGTTATACACTATCTCAACATTTGCCTGCACCACTAAAAACACTATGATCTCATTAACCTTTCTAGATTAGGCTTTAAAATCTCCTTAGTTCGTTATGAGTTACGAGCAAGGTTGTATCCAATCAAAATGCCCTCACGAAACTCACAATGAGTAAGTAAATCAATTTGTATGATACAGACTAAAACAGAATGTGAATCGTTGACATTTCACCGGCCAGGTATGACGACTATCCAATTACGCGACCCAAGAACTTCCAACCTAGTGACCACCACCCGGGTATAATGGAGATCCTCCCAAGTATCCTACGAAAATCGGCTTCGTGGTATTGATCGAGGAGTCAATGCTGTTATTCCAAGACAAATCAGTGGATGGGCCTCTCGCATTGGTACTGCGAGACTTACTGAAGGCCAGATACGAACCATCACATCAAAGCCCACAGATGCAAAGCTTAGCATCTAGGAGAAGATGGTTGCATCAACGGTATGAGGAACATTAAGTTGTTGGAACCAACCTTGCGAAGCGAGTCAAGTAAAAAAAAACCTTGTCTTCACGATTCAATACTCATACCTTCCAAGGTTGTTCGCGTGGAAATGCAGTCGCGTGCTTCTGGGCAGGATACATTGAACCGAACTATGATGTCTGCAGCCAAGAAAGAGCATCTTGGCTATATCAGGCCCGTCGGGATTTTTAAGAGGCGTTGTGCCTCGAATCGGAGTCGCAGCATGGGCTACAATCTGTATGGTAGGCTTTGGTGATGTAGCTAAGGAATACGTAAAGGAAAAGTAATTATGACCTGTCATTAATAACAGTTATTGCTTGACATTCCCGCGATTCAACGGAGATGGCTTGAATCTAGACTGGAATATTGCATGGGATGGCTGAAGCTGAGCTGGCGGCTGTGATTGAAGTTTCAGCTCCTGCACGCCACATTCCATACTATTGATTCCTCCCTCGCATAACGGCCTTGGCGTGCGGGCAGTTGTCAAACAAGGCTGTTACCATTATTCAAGTACTAAAGCGCGCTATAGAGTTTTCTACTTAATTCTCTGATCACCTTTCCACAGATCAGTGTGACATAGGTCTCACGTCCAAATTTTAACCATGCACTACACAAACTCATCCAAACTTCTTGGGTTCATTGGATTTCTGCTCCACAAAGTCGTTGCTACTGAGCCAGAACACGTAGCCAAAAGAGGCCATGACTACATCTCACCGAGAGCCACAGCAGGTCCCTATGAACTCCTCCAAGAGGCAAAGCTTCTTGAGGGGTACCGATTGAAGGAACGTCAAGTGTCAGTAACATCAGCTTTGTCATTGACCTTAACTGTCGCCTCTGATGAGACCTGTGGCTACCTTTCAGGAAGTGTTGGTGTTCCCATCACTTGCGAGAATGGAGCTAGCTGCACATGGGAACCGAATAATCTCAATATCATTGCATGTGGAACAGATCACTACTTAGAGTGTGTTGAGTCCAAAACGGCTGTCGATCCGAAGCTATGCGATGATGTCTGTCAAAGCGACACTTGGAACTTATTATGGTATGCGTGTCTCTTCCTGTATTGTCACCCTATCTCAATAAGTGCTAACCGGTTATTTCTCTACAGTACCGACTCTAATGAACCGTACTGCCGAACCTACCTTTATCCAAACGGTGTCGTCGATTATCGCTGTGCTTCTACATCAGTTACGGCACAACAGAGAGTGGAACACACCTATAAAGGAGAGACAAATCCAAATTTTATCACCACAACCATCAGTGATGATGTATCTACTAGTCCGGAACCTAGACCAGGGCGTACTTCATCGCTCAGTGATGAGCCAACAACGACTACGACTACGGATCCTAGTCCGACAACCACAACTGCAATCCCTTCTATTTCGTCTAAATCGACTCCGGTGGGGGCTATCGTCGGAGGTGTTGTGGGAGGCTTAGCTGTTCTAGGCCTCATTGCGCTTGGAATTGTCATTGCCTTGAGACGTCGTAAGCCTAAACCCACGGCTCAAACAACACTATCCTACCAACCAAATATGGTCGAACAACCTTCTCAAGTGACTCAAAAACCACAATCAGGTCCGTCTAATCAATACGTGGTTCCTTCGCCTCACCCTGATCCAAGCATGGCATCTTCTTCTTTCCAACCAAATAACCGTACATCAATGTATAGTGGGACAGTTTCTCCAATGGGGCCAGCTTCGCCGATGGGCTGGAGTCAACATCAAACACCTGCACCAATTGGTTCTCCGGCTCCAGCCTATGAAGTCGCTGGCCCTGAAGCACGCGAGGCTCCTGCGATCCATGAGTTAGGCGGTGACAATTCAATGAACAAATAGTGAGACTTGGGACATAGTCGAAAGTACGTTCGACTTTCAATGTGAGATTTGTTGCACGGATGCTGGAGTTAGTTTGAGATATGTATCATGGCGGACTTGGGAAATTAATAACCATATGCACTGCTTATAATTTATCATATTATAGCTTTTGGTGATATTGCCAAGAAATACGTGAATAGATTGGGAAAATGAGTTCTGACAGTAGTTTACTAGTCCCTGCCCCTTACCACCTCTTGGACATTGAGGGGCCGCCCTAGTTAACAATAATAAACCTCCTATAAAGGGAGCAGATTTTAAAGGTTATACGGCTGAATTATATATCATCTTATGCAAGACCTTCTTCGATATTAGTCCGTTCAGTCTACATCGCTATATTATTATCTTTTATCTATTCTAGAGGAATTAGAGTTAAAGATATAGAGTGAAGAGTGTTATTCTAACTCTGGTTATAAGTAGTGGCAAACCTGAATTATTCACGTGCATACGGGCTATCCATTTTGATAAGGTCGATTGAAGCATCTTCCTTTTTATACTAGCAAAATTGCTGGTAGTATACTTTTAACTGGTTGAGTAAGTTCCTTGGATCCACTGAAAAGTCAGACCTAGTCAGGAAGTGCAGACCTTGCTCTTATGCTGAGATTGCTTAGAGGTTCGGCCATTCTTAGTGGTTTATATTCGTAATGTAATTTAGGCTTTAATCAAGTTTCACATAATTCATAGTAAGAGACAGGGTATCTTTGTAACTTGTATAAAAGCGGTCTATTGCCAACTGCTCTTTTAGTAACCAGTGCCTTGGAATGTTTCAGTAGATGGATGTTAGCGCCAAGCCACTGAAATTATTAATGTTCTAGATTGGGGGCTAAAGTAAAAAAGTTTCAACATTTATGGCTAGCGGCATGTCAAGCAGCGCTGGAAAGTATAAATAAGGACCGACAGGCCAGTACCTATCAAGGATAAATATTAGCATGGTAACAAGCAGTTGAGAAATAGCTTGTTTTATTGGTTGAGTTACGGCCTACTTTAAAATGCGATTAAGAGACTAAGTTACTCCTGGTATAGTTTATTTTACTTGAATATCTTTCTAGTGTGAAATACGAAATTAACGGATAAACTTATCCTCCCCACCTGTTTGTTTAGGTTAAGTTGAGGGGTTTTATCAACGATAAGCGTTTAGATAAGATAAACCTTGCTTGACTCTAGTATTGCCCCCACACATTCGTAATAGGAAAGAACAAGGAAAAGCAACGTAATTCAATCCTCGAAGTAGGATCTCTTAGTGCTTGCCAGATGATAGATATATGCCGTTGTCCTTATGTTTGTCCTTCAATTCCTTTCCATATCGCTCGCATATATCGATGAAGCCAACGCTATGGCTCATCATCAAACACAGGGAGCTACCTATCCAACAAAACATCGTCGGAACCACCCTCGCTCTAAAAATGGATGTCTTACCTGTCGAGGTAGGCGTAAAAAGTGCGACGAGACAAAGCCTAATTGCAACTTTTGTGTCAAGAGTGCTCATACATGCGTTTGGCCTACTGAAGACAACAATCAAAAACAAGAGTCACAGAATGGCTCTCCTTCCAGCACGAATTCTGAGAGAAGCCCTTTGGAGCAGCAATGCCAAGCACTGATGGTAGATAAATCTGGGGTTACGAACCTTGCTCTAGTATGTATAATTTTATTATATGCTAACAATGCTATTATTTCACACTTGAAGTTAACCGGCTTCTCTAGTCAACGTCCTCAAATCTTAAGGTCTTTGAACGATTCATCTTCGATTGGGGCACCCATGGAGATATACCATCAGGATCTACTATGGCTTGGTTTGGAAATCTCCCCTACATATACGCCAACTCCGGTGTGGACAGCCTCCTACATAAGTCAGTTAATGCTTTAGCGAATGCAAGCTATGCACAGAGATTTAATTCCTCTGAAGCATTAAGGAATGCGATAAAATGGTATGGAGAGTCTATACACATGTTAAAAGAGAGTATGCTCTGCGTTGTTGATTCTTCTTCATACTGCGATATTATATCCTCTATTATGTGCCTTGGCTTTTACGAGGCAAGTGAAACTGATTTAACTGGCTCTTGAAACTATTCGCTGACTTATCACTACAGGGGTTAATAGATAAATCGATTGGTTTCGAAGGGGCTTGGGGCTCTCATATAAGTGGTGCTTCTGTCCTGTTAAAGATGCGGGGTCAAAAGAAGACAGTAAATCCAAAATTGGAGTATGAGGTTTCTATCGTATCATATATGCAGATGGTATGTAATCCTTGGCGAGATGTGGTCAAGAGAATTTTTTCTAATAATTATATTCTTCGCAGATCAGCGGCAACCTTTTAACCGGCACAGCTCCCCATGTAACATCAGCGTCAATGAACGAACTGTGCTTATCAAAGCTACCGCAGTTGTACTCGCACACAGAACTCATTTATCAGTCTGCATGTCTATGCACGGAATGGAAAAAAGCGTTGCTGATTTCCGAGACAGACGAAGGATTGGAAACGTTATGCATAATTTTCAATAAAGCTTTGATCTTGGATGAGCAACTTGAAAATTGGACTCACAACCTTCCGGCTTGGGCCAATTACACAGTTCAATCAGTATCGATTGATTCCCAACCAGAATGGCTTTTGCCTTTACTCAACGGTCCATGGAACCCTCCAAATACTCACATTTATCCGTCTCTCATGGTTCAGACTCTTTGGAGGTTTTACTGGATGGCACGACTCATCATTAGTCAGGCTCTATTATTCACCAGTACCATCATCGAACGCGCGGCAACCAAACCTCTCAACTTCAGCCGTTTAGATGTTGAATCTCGATTGATAACATTCATCAATCACTTATGCGAATCATGCCTGGCCGCTTTTATGCCTGTTACGAGGAACGATCCGCAGAGCTCCAAGGTTGAAGATGTCCCAATTCTTCTGGCGTATCTCATTTTACAAGTCTTTCCAACCATCGGATTGTGTCTTGAACAAATTAGTATTAATGATTTGGATATCGTCGGTCGAAGAGATTGGGTAGCAAAGATGAGGCATTTTCTCCGAGTCAATTTTGGTATTGCAAAGGGTGCAACTGCGATTCCTCTTACAGAAGTTGGATCAATTCCGATTCAAATGTGGGGGCTTTAATCATGTCACATTAGGCTTCAGGCAGCCTAGGCAATGGCATTAGTACAAGTCTTTGTCCTTGAGGAGTAAATGTCCTCGTGCTAGTGTTCAATCATGAGTCTTAGGATAGCAAGTTTGACTTGCGTTATTGAACTCGCTGAGTGGATTTTACGCTACTTGGGATATGTATCATAATGAAATTATATTTTATAACCATCTTGCTCGTTCGTGGAACATGATGTCGTAGGACTTAATGATATCGCCAAGGCATACGTGAATGTATTGGGAAAATGACATCTATTAGTAGGTAACTAGCCCCATTTCAGGAGGCTTAGACTTGCTTACCCAGTGGAGACTTGACTACTTTTTCGAGCAGAGGCCCTGATCTACAAGCCCGTGCTTGCAGATCTAACCCCAAATGAGTGTGGTGTAAGTCAGCATGCTGACTTTCAGAGCCAAAATCACGATTCTGCTTCTTCATAGCGCAGGAGCCAGGGGATGTTCGGAGGCTTTCTCTCATAGCAGGTGGATCAGCTACACACGAGGAATGATCGTAAGTAAGTTGTAGATCCTCAGATACAATAAAGCATAAGCACTTGCGGATCGCACGGCATTTCTACTGAAAGTGAATGAGCGACTACTCGACGTTAATGCGTCGATATATATCATTATATGTCACTTCAAGTATATAAAGAGAGGTCCTTGAACCGGATGGGACTTGAATATCAACTCCTCACATCACACTTCAACACCATACAATCAACCTATCCACCTTTAACTTTTAAAACTACTACTAATCATAAAGATGCCTGCTACCATCACTGCCCTGGTGGCTACGGCTATCTTGTACGGCGTACCTGTCGCTGCCGATTGGGCCAGCCTAGGCGATGGCGTCGGTACAGGTCTCTGCCCTCAAGGTGGCAATGTCCTCGCGCCAGTGTTCAATGATGAGTCTTGGGATGGCATTTGCGCCAGCCTTGTCGAGGACGGGTAAGTCATTATTTCCAACACATGTCTCTTAGAATAGCGCTAACAGCTTAAATATATGCACGGACAACAAACATATCCTTGCGCAAGGCGACGCAGGTTCTTCCGGGTTCAGGCGCAATGAGGATCTTGACTGCGCTGATAATGCTCCTGCTGGACACTTGACTTGCACCAATACTTTCCGGGACGGGTACGGAAGATGTGGCAGCTCGTTCTCTCCCCATGAACAACCCTCGTGCGGTGTCCAGGTTTTCAACGCGGATGGAGTCGTCGTTGGCAATATGGTCTTCGTCGGCGGATGCCTTCCTCCTATCACTCCCCCTTAAAGGATGGACCTAGTGCGTTAAATGAGTGGTATTAACCATACGTTGACAAAACGTAAGGGGGACAGAAGCTGTTTTCGTGACAAATGTAGAATATGACGAAGCTTTCTCAAACGGGGTCGGATGTAGGAGGTGCACGGAGCGAACGAGGTATAAAGTAGTGGGCAATATCTTTGCCATCACTGATCAAATGACGCCAAGTAGAGCACCTAAACTTTGGATAGATAATCCATTTATCCTGTCTCATCTATGAAAGATCATGGTGTATAGATCATTGGTGGACTTCCCCCTCGACCACGATATTTGCCCTGTGCCACTCTTTTGTTACGTAGAACGTATATAATGATCTGAAGTGAGGCAAAAACAATACCAACAGTCACCATAACTATCATAGTGCGTAAGCCTGTTTCGTAACTATATGATTATTAGCTCAATCGAAGATATATATGGCGCAAAAGGTATTTTTACAAGGGAGTGTTACTTGCACGGAAGTACTGAGTACCAACCATTAGTCCACTAATGGCTGACATAACCCACATCCTGTTAATTGATTAGCATTTTTAGTGGTTACTGACCAAATACTGCAATGCTCACGCGATAGCTATGCTTCACTCACCAGCCTCTCGACAATTGAGTTGAACCCAAGAGTTTGAGACAGGATGATAGCCTACGGCAAAACTGTTAACCGTGGTCCACAGGCCCCATCGAGACCATTTTCCAACATGCGGGTGAAGTTGCCTCGCGACGATCAGAGTGATGAGATAACAAAAATTACCAGCGATGACGGTTCCACCACGGAGGTTCGTCCGATCACTGAGATATCCAAAGAAAAAGACAATAGGTAGTGCTAACGATGCTCCCACAACGGCGAGAGCGTTGGCAGTGATTCGATCGAACCCCAGAGACCTGTATAGGTTAGCAAACAGACAACAATTCATGATGAACAACCCATACACTATGATGGAGGGTGTATATGTAGTCAAAGGCGACCATGTAGAAAAGACAGCAAAGGCTGCAACATAATGGGGCCATCGACGATAGTGCAAGATAGTTCTTCTAACAAGCGCCCAGTCAATGGCAAGTCCCTGAACTCCGGCTCTTTTCCCTTCTGGGTCATCTATCTCAAGCCGCCGTTGGAGGATATCTTGTTCAGTAGAGGAGAAGCGAGCAAGACCCGGGCCCACTAGTGGTCGAGGAATATCTGGGCTGCCTGGAAGGAACAAGAGCAGGATGAATGCTACAACTATTGTGAATATTCCCTCAACTATAGTTCATCGTAAGCAAACCAAACTGTCTGTAGCTGGTTAAGTCGACTTACGCAGGAATAGCCATTGCCAGCCTTTCATACCATGGGCACCTTCGAGCTTCAAGATCCCCGAAGCCAAGATCGGACTGATTGCATTTACACCAAACATGCCAAAGAAGAAGACGGAAACTCATTTCGACAACTCGCGTTTGGTATACCAAGTCGAGAGTGTATATACTCCTCCAGGGATATATCCTGCCTCGGAAAACCCTAACATCAGACGTAGCGCGAGGAAAGCGGCGCGATTCTTAATAAAGACCTGTATTGTCGCAATGAATCCAAAGGCCAAAACCTGGCCCACCATCCATTTTCGCGGCCCAATCTGTGTCCGTCCTCTAGTCAGCGAACAGTCGAACAAGGTTCTATTAATATACCTTCTGCAATGCCATGTTGCATGGAATTTCAAAGATGACGATTCCCATGAACATGAGCTGGTTTCCCAAGTTGATCGTGTCTCGATTAACGTTTATGTCTGCCGCGAATCCTGCTGTGAGTGCACTAGCAAGGTTCATTCTATCAAGCTGGAAAACCAGTAGACCGAGGAAAAGGAGGAATAGTACCGAACGGTCGACTCTGATGAAGTACAGATAAGCTTTTGTCTTGAGACTTTTGGACGATGTAGCACTTACTTTCTCCGTGCTTTGCTCTCCGCGGCTAGATCCCACGTGGCTTCGGGTTGATTGTCAGATGATGCGGATCTTCCATCATGATCGGTTCCTCCAGTCTGTTTCTCGACGCTTCGTCCTTCCTTGGGCCCTGTCTCACTAGATTCGATAACCATGTCGTATCCAATATTGGTCACTAATTACTGTCTTAAAATGGGAGTGATAAGAACTGCCTCTCTGTTTCTGTAGATGAGAATGGCTAAGAAAGTAGGACTAAGAGAGAAAGTCGAGAGTGATACGGTTCAGAGATCGGAATTACAAATGAAGCGAAACTCATCACGGACGTCAGAATACAACAGGAATCATCATCAAATATGCTGGCCAAGGATCACACCATCAATCATGGAGATGTTATCAAAACTACGCCACGCCACTAGAGTCGAGAATGGGAGGTGAAACATCAATAAACTATCGACTACTGCATGCCAAGTTGTTTAGCTTAACATCACTTCGAGGTTTATCTAAATTGGAGTCCCAGTACCGAGGTCTCGGGAAGACCTGATGCTATTCCTTGTTATTGATCTTCATTGTTGATTCCAAAGTTATTCAATACCAAGGATTGCGTGCTTATCCTTGCCCATCACACCATGTCACTTCTTAACCGTCAAGTTGTATGCGTAGGCGCGGGGTTCAGGGAAAAGCAATGCTATCAAATTACTTTTATTTTTGGAAAAATGAGGCAGATTTAAATAGGGTTTATATTTACCCTTCCTTCGCTATCATCATCTCATCTAACTAGCAACATGGCGCCTCTGACCGTGAAGCGCGTTGCAGTAATCGGGGCTGGACCAGCTGGTGCAATTACCATAGACGCACTAGCAAAGGAACAAGCTTTCGATGTTATTAGAGTTTTCGAACGTCGCGAAAGAGCAGGAGGTTGCTGGTGATTTTGTCCTATCCCGGAGCAAAACTCATGATTTACTTATATAGGGTTGGCGACACTGAGCGTCCTGAAGCACTGACGAACCTTGCTCAATTGGCCGACAGAAGCGCAGATAAACCTGTAACTATCCCTGAGCATCTTCCTGCATATACGCCAAAATCGGACCAGCCGAGATTCACAGAATCTTCGATTTACCCATACTTGGAAACTAACATCGATCATGTTCCCATGCAATTTTCTCAAGAACCGTTTCCAATAGAAAGAAGTGCACGCTCTGTTGAGTTGTATGGTCCCCAGACACCATTTCGTCATTGGAGTGTAGTACGGAGATACATCGAAGGCTTGGTTGAGCGACACGGTTACTCAGACCTCGTTTCCTATAATACAACAGTCGAGCGAGCTGAGAAGATCGGAAATGAATGGAAGGTTGTTTTACGCAAAGAGGGCCAAGAACGCGACTACTGGTGGAATGAATGGTTCGACGCGCTGGTGGTCGCTAGCGGTCATTACTCTGTTCCTTACATTCCCTTCATTGAAGGACTCGAGGCTTTTGAGAAGTCAAGACCAGGAAGTGTGATTCACAGTAAACACTTTCGTGGAAGAGATCTTTACAAACTTAAGGTGAGATTAATATTATAGGAAATCAGACTCTCAATGATACTGACAGTGCCTATAAAGAATGTTGTTGTTGTGGGTGCATCAGTCTCTGCGGCTGACATTGCTTTCGACTTGGTCAACATAGCACAAAGACCAGTTCACGCGATTACGATTGGCCATAACCCCAACGGATATTTCGGAGATGAAGCTTTCAATAACCCTAATATCAAAAATCATCCTTCTATCACGAAAGTCATTCATCGTACTGTTTATCTAGAAAATGGTGGCTCGATAGAAAATGTGGATTACATCATTTTCGGAACCGGGTATAGCTGGACTTTGCCCTTTTTACCAAACGTCCCAGTTCGAAACAACCGAGTTCCTGACTTGTACCAACATGTAGTTTGGAAACATGACCCAACTCTGCTATTTTTTGGTGCAGTTCAGGCTGGTCTGACTTTCAAAATTTTCAAATGGCAAGCTATTTACGCAGCCAGACTTTTAGCCGGGCGTGGCACGTTACCCTCGACATTAAAGATGGAGAGTTGGGAGGAGGACAGGATTAAGGTCCGGGGAGACGGACCCAAATTTGCTCTTGTCTTTCCAGACTTTGAAGACTATTTTGAAACTCTGAGAAAGCTGGCTGGTGAGGCAAATGGCATTGGAAGACACTTACCTAAGTTCAGACGTGAGTGGTTCAGGACTTTCTTGGAAGGACATGAGCTACGGAAGAATATGTGGAAGACATTGAATGAGGAAGCGAGAAATGATAAAAGGAATGCTGCTAGTTTAAAGTTGCGGTTGTAGAATTATCTGCGATGTGAGACACTAATAATCTTATTTTATGGTGAAGGCAAAAGTCTTGTGTGGGTATCGAAGTCACTATGCTCCTTCTTTTTTGAACTTACACTAAAGCCTGAGCATACATGAGACAATAATGACTGGATAAATGAAGAGGGAGAATAGAAGGTATACAATTGAATACACTGTCTATGTATTTTTATTCTTGTGGCTATAATGAAACCGCCGACCTATTTGACCTGGGGGCTTGATTAGCTTGTCGAGCTTCAATGTTACAGGGGCAAGTGACAAAATCAGAATGGACTTGCTCATGTGTCGAAAAACGAAGGAAATTTAAAAAGGGTCTTTAACCTCCTCTTTGTACCCACAGACAGACTTTAATGATAAAGGATGATAAAGACTGAATAACAGTAAAAACCGAACTTGTTCTATTTTACTTTTATTAAACAATAACTATATTTCAGCAGCTACTTGCGCCTGACTCGGTGCTACAGGGTGGGTTAGTAGATTTCTATAAATATATAGTTGTATTTAAGGTTTTTATTGGTTGGTTGCTATACCTTTTAGGCATAGTTCTGCTGACTCAGTAGGTTCGGTCCGGGTAATAGATTTATCCGGACATCTGTACTTGAGGTAAAGAATGCAGCAGGCCCTTTACAATTTCTAGGCAACGGCGACAAACTTTCAGACTACGTTATACCAAGATAATACCTCAAGTAGCACGGTAGCCACTGATTTTGGTAGTCCAACTCAAATCACTGTTTCCAATTAAAGACATCACAGGAGCCCCCATAATAATTGTCTCTTTGGTAAAATCCTTAATGGATGAGTTGGTGGTCCCCTAGTAGGTGCCGTCCTAACTCGAGATGCAACCCCAAATATAAACACAAATTTGTTGATTTCCTAATTGGATACAACCTGGGTATTGCTGACATCCTGTTGCTACGTTGGCTATACTGCTTTTGGCGAACGGGACATAAATATGCCTCAATCCGGTCATCCTCAAGGTGGCGCTTTCCCTTTATTGTCCAAGATGCAACAGCCCTACTTCCTGCCGGCCACCCTCCAAAATCCAAATAGGTAACTAGCTTTACCACCATCAAGCTAGTTTTATTTTTTATTGTTGCCCTCAGCCTTATCAACAAAGTATTTCCTCTCTATAGTCTCAAGTTTATCTGACACAATCTTATCTGGATTGAAACCCATCTTGTCAACAAGAGTAGACAATATATCAAGACGCTTGCAAGTTCCTCCAGCACTTATTTCGAGTCAGGCTCCACGCCCCACTGTAAGCACAGGAAGAGTTCGGCGATTCCGATAGAGATGTTCTCAGCCCAGTCTCGCTTGGCGACATAGCCTGTCAGTTTTTCATGGATTTCTTTGTTGATTCTGCCTGTGCGCAGGTTGACGTGGTGCGGGGTTCAATGGGCCAAGAGGGACGCTCCGAAGCACACCGCTCCTTCTACGAAAATAAGCTCATTAAAGCACGTTTTGTATATCACAAATAACCCTAGCCTAAATGTGGGTTATTTGTTCGCGGCGTCTTCAGGTTAAGGTGACGTTTTAATAACATTTACAGACAGCCCTTCGCTTACCCTTCGTTGTAACGCCTAACATTTATCAGTGCTTTTAGCTTATTTATGCAAACTGAATAGATACTTAATAACACTGTAAAGTATATACTAATATAAATTAAATTAAACCAAGAAGAATGAATTTAGCAACTAATAGTTTTATTAAATTTTATAATCTTACCTTCAATTAGCCAGCCATCTTATAGAAACAGCGTGGCTGCCACTACCCACCTACATTTCCGGTCAATACCGTATTACTATGGGTCAGGCTGTCGGCTTATCAAAAACCCTTGTTAAGATTGCAAACCCCGGCACTTAGAAATGGTAACGTTACGATCGCCTGTAGCTTTACATTTGAGGTACTACTCTACAACAATTCCAGGGGTGTTTTATAAAACCCTACCCATTAAAGAGCCATGTAGATCGTCAATAAAGCTTCTATAAAATATCAAAGAGTATATACCGTAAATCTAAGAGTAGTATTAATCTGGAAATGGAAGTAAAGAATCTATTGAAGTGTCTAATAAAGAGACAAATAAAACCATATACGACAGGCCAGTTATTTACAACGTGTAATTCCAAAAGCGACAAGACATTGAGCTAGCATAGTCAATAAACATAAGTATGATTTGCAATTAATCCACGAATCCACGACAGTATAATTCGTATGTTACTACAGGTCGTCTAATTCCAGACCTTCGTCCTCCTACAGTCCAGAAATTTAGAGAATAACCTTAACCATTAGGATCACAAGAATCAAAGTAAATTGTTACATGTGACTCTTATCCCCACAGCAATCCCGGACTTGCATGAGCAACTCCATAGTAATCGGCGACCCATATAAGCATGTCTCACTTGCTTGGTGATAATGACTACATGAAATACCGGTTACCTAAAGAATGAAGTTTAACGAAGGCTGAGAATCTGAACCCGATACTTTATTGAGACCTTTGAAAACTGAATTGGCAGACGAGAAACTATAAATTACACAACTATTCCCACCTCTGCTGGAATTCATCCTCAACAGCATAGATCATCAACACTAGCTCTTCTCAAGATACTCTTCGCCATAGAAGCAACTTCTTCAAACGTCTATTACCTTCTTCCATCATTCATCATGAAGCCTACTACTCTTTTGGTTGCGGCGGCAGCTGTCTTCTCGTCTGCTGCTGAGGCCAGGGCTTGCACTGAGGGACTCTCGTACTGCGGTTGGAACCTCTTGAAAGTCGGCAAGTATTAATTCCTATTCTGCATAACAGTATACTGACTAGATATTTAGGAAACTACAGAGACGAGATTGTCGCTGAGCTGACCAGAAACGGAAAGCCTATTAACAACGCATACATCGGGGAATCTCTTTTCAACTGTCACAGTGATGGCTGGATTACATACAAGACTTATTGTGGTGTTTGCAAGGACGGCCACAGTGGAAAGAGCGATTATTGCCCTATGGACATTGGCAAATAAGAGACATAAGATGGTTACGTCAAGTGGGAAGTGATGGGTGGATTACGTCCCATGCTTGCGGTGGTTTCTGTAAGGATGCCAAAAGCGGAGAGAGTGATTGTTACGCAGTAGGTGAAGAGAAATGAGAGGCAGAAGATAGCTAGGTAACAGTGAGTAGGGTGAGAATATTATAAAATGTTGTGGTCTTCAGTGTTTGTTTAATACAGTAAACATGGTGAATGATAAACGAGAAATCAATTGCTTATGTATCACTTACCTATTGCCTACTGTTTTCATTTCAATTGATTTCTTGCCTACTATTTGCCGCTCGCCACAAGAATGGCCCATTTTAGCTTATGACTTCAGCTCTTGCAGGCCGTGTGATTCACGGTCTACAGGCTTTATGCAAGGGCAATTACAATAACTAAATGCTCCAAGTGCTGTAGTTGAGATACTAATTCTGAGTGATAACTATTACCACTTATAATCTTCAATATTATTAATTGGTTACTATTATACCTAATGCGTACAGAATATTAAACTCCTGAAATATGCCTATCTAGATGTCCCCTATCAAGCTTGAGGAGGAAGATAGTTGCTGACAAGAATCTGGGACAAACCATTCTCACATCATCTCAGACAACATTGAGATCAAAATACATTATATACCAACTATGTCTTCCTCCTGCTTGTTCAAACTGAAAAGCCCTCTAAATATAGTTCTCTAAACCGCAAGGGACTGGGAGATTAACTAACACGAAGCGATTACCAGCCTCACGTCGAAATCACCAGCGTTACGCCAATCGCCCAGTCCTTTTTTATCATCGTAGCCATCAGGCCTACTAATTATCTGCATAGGAAATCTCCTTAATAGTATAATCGGAAGTAAGGGGTAAGATATTATATCTAAGATTATCTTAAAACTCTAAGGATTAAAGTATTTTAATATTATCCTTATTAAGTTATCTAATAATTTACTTAGCGTACTTAATAAGCTTTCTATCTAGCCTTATATTAAGATAGGCTTAAAAGCTACTAAAGACTTATATACTGTTTAGAGGTCAGTAAAGGACTTAGACTATTTTTACCTCCTTAATAAAGGCTTATTAGTAATATTTAAAATTACAGCAGAGGTTAAAGAGGGTAAGGTCCCTTATCGACTAAATATATAGATAGGAGAGGAAGTTACTATAATATCCTTTAAGTAGTCCTTAGGTAAGACTACCTTTATAATATTTCTAAAAACAGGCTAAATAGTAATTATTATATTTACTAATAGAAGGCTAAAAATAAGTATTATTTTACAGTCTAAAAATATTATTAATACTTTTTATAATTCTAATAGTAAAAATAGTCTCTCTATATTATTAAGAGATACTAAAGCAGTCTCTTTAATATTATTTAATAGATAGATAAAAAATATTCTTACTATAAGGAATAGTAATAAGAAGAAGCTCTTTAATATTAATCTTATTAATTAGAATTTAACTCTTAAGTCTTAAGTTCTTAGCCTTAATAAGATAAAGTTAATATCTATTAAAAAGATTATAAACCTAAATACTTAAAAGTTATTAAAGCCTTAAATTAAAATCTTTATAATATAAAATATATTAAGAATTAATATTTATATAGCTACCTTTTAAGTCTTATAAGTCTTAAGTAATAATTTAATTGCTATATTACAGTTTAGTTATATACTTAATACTATTTAAGTGTAAGTTAATAGTAAGTAGCTTTAAGCAATTAATATTTATAATGCTTAAATTAATATATTAAAGTATTTAGTTTTAAGACCTAATATAATCTAAATAGAGGTAGTATTTAATGCAGTTAAGGCTAGAGTTAATTATATTAAGGCAAATAGAATTAGACTAGCTGCACCTATCTTATATACTTCAGCTGATTGGCAAAAGCATAGATTGATCGGACCAGTGTCTTTGAAGTCTCTACAAAAGGTCAATTTGTTATAGGTATTTCATACAGTGGACAGGCAGGACAGACGTCATTAGAGACGAATATTCAGGAGTGTGTATTCTTAGTACATAGTACATCGTCCATATATAACAGGATGATACATGGTTATTATTGTAAAGTCGCATCAATTTTAACGTTTTAAAGTCTGGTCTTATTGACTATGTACAAGGTAGATAATACAATAACTTATGTACTATTTAAGTGCGATCTCGACGCTTCTCCTCCAGCACTGGCTTCAGTGAACTCCGGCAAGTAATTAAGAACATATAAATATTTACTACCTCAAATACGAAAAGTCAATCTAACCCATTAGGCAAAGCATACATAGTCAGCTGTACCCGAAAAAATAAGCGAATCAGCCCATCCATCAATATGCCAATCAAAACCCGTGGCGCTGACGTTGCTAACATTAACCTTGAGGCGCAAATTGGTCTCCGTGCTAACCTTGAATCCTCTCAGAGCGACATAGACCTTTGGAGGATCACTGAAGGCACCAGAAGGCAGTTCGACGTGTCCCTGCGTCTCCAGGGACGGGTGCCTATCGATGCGGACGTCTGTAGTGCTGAAGCTGCCGCTCACTAGACCCTCCCTGTTCTGTTGGTGAGCTAACCAAACCGCAGTGCCGCTGTACAGTACGGAATCACCGTACGCAGAGATGAAAAGGTCAAAACCGTCGGCTGTGACATTTTCTACTCGCGTCTCAGTGTGCCAGTAGCTTTTGCCGCTGTCAAGATCGATCATTCTGTACCACACAACAACTCGAGGCGGACCGGATTCCCAGGCGCGTGGAAAGTTGATATGTCGAACTGTGTCCGGCTTTGGCTCCCACCAATGATGGTCATCGGTTGTGGAGAACTCTCCAACCTGGATATTCGGGTCGTCGGTGGCAAAGGTTGCCCAAGCACATCCGAGGGAGTAAGCCTTGGTATCGCCCCACTGGCTCAGGTGAACCTCGGCCGTGGTTTTCTGGATCTGCTCGGCGACAGCGCGGACACGAACGTTGTGCCCATTGTCGACGTCGAAGTGATTCAGACCCACGGCTAGCACAGGCGGCGCTGGGAAGCTAAAGTTGGCGCGCTTGGTGAGCTCCTGAGATGTCATGGGCGGCGATTGCATCTCGGTAGTGTTGAAGCCATCGAGCATACCCCCTTCGATAGGGTAAGTCCTGCTCATAAATCCCTTGTCTGTTTCGGAGAGGATCACATTCCACCCCGTCGAGCTTCCGTCGAGGGTCAACTCTGCCGGGAAAGAGTAAAGCATAATGGACAGTGGGTCGAAAGCAGAGAAATTGGTCTCATTTTCAGGAAACAGTTCGAGAATGTTGTTACGAACCTGCTCCTCTGTCCAACCGTTCTTGTTCATGTAGTACTGGTACGCAGCTGGCTCGTTCCACTTGATTCCTGCGGCTGGGGATTGGTGCTCGTGACGGCAACCGAGAGCGTGGCCGAACTCGTGCAGCACAACACGGCTAATCTCCCTATCTTCTGTGTCGTCATAAAGCCAGCCGAGGTTCATTGTCTTGTCTTTCTGGGCGATAACACCATTGTCGGTGCCTATGTACGACCAGGATCCGCCTCCGTCGCCAACCGAGATACGAATCTCAGCATCTCCTGAGTCTACCCAATTGAACTTGATGTTGGCATAGCGCTGCCACTCATTGGCGCAGTCTCGGATGCGACCTTGGAGGGAGGGTGTGCCGTCGAGAAAGCGGATGCGTAGTTCACGACCGGTCTGCCAGAGACGCGACCTGGACAGAGCGAGACGATCCTCGCCAGGGCCATTGCTTCGACGTTCCTTGATGGCAAAGTCGACAGCGGAAGCGTACAGCTCAGCTGGGACATCGCGCATGAAACATATCTGGAAATCGTTGGACATGGTATATCAGAGACTGAAGTGTTCAAGTAAGGGATTTGTTTATGTGCTAAGTATGGAGTGTTGTGCGTTGATTGTAGAAGCTGAGAGTTCAGAAAATGAGGTTAGAAACTCTTCTTTATATCTCTGATAATTGATTCTGACAGATTTGTCTCATACCTTTTACTCTTTCTTTTTAACTCATCTTACGCAATGCTACCCTCCTATTCCCTTTCGATAATCCTCTGTTCATAATAGGTCAAGAACCCCGTCACTACGACAGGATGGGTGCTTATGTGAGCTCAATAAGGTTGACGTAGAGGCGTGGTACAGACACTGAGGCCTCCTAGGTTTGACATGGCGTCTTGGTGGTTTACAAGGCAGACACTACACACGTCGCTTTGCCGCAGTCAGTTTGCGGAAAGTCAGCGGCGTCTCACGATCATGGTCAGTTTATCAAGGGCTGAATAACTTCGACGGGGTTGAATTTCCTCATAAGGTCACTGGGTCCACATCCCCACACCGCTGAGTTAGTTTTCATTTGGTACACAAAACATGTCCCCTCACTATCATGTCTATTCGTAAATAGCGGCATTTTCTTATTACTGCACTGCGCCTCTGAGGGTCCAACCATCGTCAGCACTAAATATGCAGCTTTCCCCCTTACGGCCTCATCCAGTCAGCATTGTATTCAGCTGCTTATTCTCTACTAGGGTTGAATACTACGTCAGATCATTGTTCAACCATTATGGTAGTCGGCTGCTTATTTGCATTCGGAGATACCGACGATAGCTTCATTTCGTACTTTTCATATGCAAGTCTACAACAATTAGAGAGTAACGTTCCACTGTCCCATAGGAGCTTTACCAAGTCAATTCGGTAAGGAGCAAATGCAAAATATTCACAGGCAGGTCTACTTATTATATAACGGTACTGCCGTTCAGGCCCTTTTCAAGTCAAAATTCCATCCATTATTATTAGACAGCCAAGAGCCACAGCCAAACATCAGCTAAACACCAATTATATCCCAACAACACTTGACGAGAAAACTACCTTACCAATATGAAGTTCTTTATCCCCATCGCTATTGCCGCCGCCATGACTGGCGCCACGGCCCAATTCCAATACACAGCTTGCGGATACCACCTTGTCAACGGCGGCAGTAAGTGTCCAACCCCGTTATTTCAATGATAGAGAGTTCTAATACAATGATAACAATAGGCTATGTCCAGGCCGATATTGCCTGGGCAACTTGTGGGAGAACTGATACATGCGAGGGCAAGGAGTGGAACACCCTCTTCATCTACCGTCCTATTCCTCATGGCCTTCCTGAAATGGAGCCTATCCAGTTTTGCAGCAATGGTTGCCAAGAGGATGATTTCCATGACAGATGCAACTAAGGAAACTTTATACCCCTACTTTAAGCCTTGGGGTTTAAGTACAGACATAGTGTAGTTATTTTGGTAGCTTTTTATAAACTTTTATTTCCTATAGACTTGAATTGCGATTTAATTTTAGCTTTAAGCAATAACCTTTAACAGGCCTTTCCTTTCATACGTGACCAGTATCGATTGCAACGTAAGTACGATCCGTTACAAGTAGACACATATTAGTAAAGAGTAAGGGAAAAAGAACATTATGTGAGTAATAGAAATTAATGCAATTTTTAGGAATTGCATAGTTCTGATTGGTTGAATCGTTATTACGTGACAAAGCAGCCCTATAAGCTAAGTTAGCATGCGTGTTGTTTTCCCCTCTATATAACATCTGCTGACTACTGAGTTCTGTGGCGCAACCAGGGACGGAATGAACGTTCTTCGTGTTGCTGCCCAGGCAGCGGACTTCCATCTTGTCGGGTCTCTTATTGAAGAGTCAGTATTTTCTCCAAGCGAAAAGGACCCATCAGGCCGAACTGATTTATCATTCGCTACGGAAGAGGATCACATCGAGGTGGTAGAGCTGCTTTTCAACCAAACTCTAAATGGTACTGATGGAGCTGACAATGAGGGAAATACACCTCTCGTCTATGCTTGCCAAAACAGTCACCAAGACGTTGTGACATGGCTTCTGGGTGATGATGAGACGGGCCTCACTCTCAATGAAGACCTATTCCTCATAAACCAAAAAGTGAAGGGGCCATTATCAGCCTCTGTACTTGCAGGCGACCTTGAAATGCTGAATCTTATCCCGAGGTATCCAGTTGACGTCAATGCTATAGATTCTGAGAATGGCTATATCCCTCTATATCACGTTGTACACTTCGATCTTTTCGACACTGCTGATCGTCTTTCAAGGTTTTAGGGAATCAACGACGAATTGTAAGACAGAAAAGGCCAGACACTGATATTCATGGCTGCAGTTCATGACAAAAAAAAACACAATCGAGAAATTGATGAAGGCGAGCTGGATGGGAAACTTTCCGAATCATGGGTATTATGGTTGGTACTATCTTCATGCAGTTACCGCAGGCTCCTATCAAAAACGATGACAATCACAACTAATCCGCAAGCCCAATCTGCACAGTTGGCAATTTTTCCTGAGCTCTCTAGTATTCATCTTCTGACATCCTGGTATGTAATTCCTTCTTCCATTCCACAACCTTGTTGATGAATCTGGGCGTAATTCGATTACCCCAATTAGAATCAGAATCCGAAACCGTATCGTCGTTGTCCTCCTCCTCCTCAGGTGAGTCGTCATCACTGCCTAAGTCCTGGGTTTCGATGTCTTCGTCCTTCATAAGTATATAAGGAGGGTTATCTAAAAACATTTTGTGATTGACCAAGAGGATGATATTGAGCGGTTTCCTCATGTTGTACGACGTTCGCAAGGGTATGTCGACAAAGTTGTCTTCTCTCGATATATTGGGTAGTTCGCAATGGTGGCCCAAGTCGAGTGATAGGTTTGGAAATGGAGTGTCGCATTGTTTCCAATTTCCTGGCCGACATAGGTCTGGTATGTGTAGGATATCCAGGGTTTTGTTGAGATATCCTTGTACGGGAGCTTGATAAAACATGTTCCCCATCAGGGCAATGCCCCTTGATTCTCTGCTGACTTGTAGGATTGGGGGTTCTGGTGGTGGATCAATATCATGTGCTGAAGCACTATGGTAGAAGACCTGGTGGACTCGCGGTTCGAATGTCAGCTCCCAAATTTGGTATTTTATCTCAGTTGGTAGACGAAAGAATGAGTGAAAGGTCGTAGAGTTCGGCTCGTCGGTGGCTAATACGGGATCGGAGGAGTCTGAGCTCATGGTGTTAATTGACGATTGAGAAAGATGAACAGCTCAAGTTAATCGATGGTTGAGAATGATGAACAAGTATGCTGGTGAAGGGAAAACCAGTCCCTTCTCTCTGAACAGAAGGAATTATCATTGGAAAGGGGCACCTCAGGTCTACGACCGACGTCACCAGCAACATAACACTGTCAGTGACGAGCAATGTCTCTCGAAGGTAGGAGCGTGTGTCAAACAAACTACCTATCCCCTTCCTCGGAATCAACATCGAACACTCTACGGTCGTCATGTCAATGTCACGTTTCCAAGGATGACGGTAAAACAAGATTCATCGTATATCCTCGTGATAACCTCATCCTAGGGTAAGAGCAAGAGTCTTGTATGAGCATCGGAGTCATGATACGTTTTGTTATGGACTCAGACGAAAGTTAAAGAAGAATCATCACGTTTCGAAACACCAAAGATTGACTTATTGTCTGAGTGCTCGAGTGGCCTGATGACTCTTTCGATCTTAACTGATTGTCATGTCGTTGGGGTTAGTTCTGACAAAGTTATCTGTTGAAGTAATTCGTTGTTACTCTAAGCAGACGACTACAGTCATAGTCAGCATCATTTCGCGCTGAGACGCATCACTCGTCAATATCTCCAGGGTAGAGAAGGAACCTCATGAAGGCGATCAATCAAGAAGCCATTCAGATGCATAGTCCAAGTGATGATAATTACAATCACCATATTGATTTCAAACTTGGCCTTGTCATATTGGGGATGTCAATTTGATGAAGTAAGAGGTACATCCGTCTATTTGAGTTTCCCTTGTCGGACTCGAAAAGCATATTTCCCTATGAAACTCTGTCTTATGTATGGGGTTCTAATGACAAGCCATTCTCGATCACTGCGAATGATAGAGAATTACGTATCGGGACAAATCTACATGCAGCATTTTTACTCGCTATTTACTAGGCCTCGATCAGGAGTAAAGACAAAGCTCAAAAGTCTCGGGAAGATTCTTGTTGGGCCTATTGAGGCTATCCGCAAATGGCGAGCCATAACTCTGACTTTACTTGATCAGCACGACACATTTGAGCAATAAAGTGATACTGATGCTGAAGCTGTTACCCAGCTTATATTTCAGGCTCTCTGCGCTATACTCCCGCCATCGACTAATACTCAAATTCAACTTGAATCTGAATTATGCGGGGTGGTGAGAGAAGCAGCACAACTCGCTATCAAAATGAGAACTTAAACGGCAGAATGGATGATACTTCTACTACTGCTACCTCTATATAATGAGAATGGTGACATTAAGTACTTAATCAATTTTAACGCGTCTATAATGAATATATATAGTACTAGATCGGAGGTCAGCGATAATAAGCTTGAGGTGCGGTAGTCTATAGTCAAGATGGTTTTTTCCCTACTGATTGCAAAAAAGGGAGGTGACTATGGTGTTGGTGATGGAAACGTTGTTGTCTTTCCAGCTCAGATCCTGGTGGGTTCACAGAAAATGTCAAAGGAGAGGACGATGCCAGTTGTAATAGGAAACCAAGGAGGAAAACAAGATGTAAGTCATAATGGACACCAAAGAGGAGAAGTTAATGACAGTTACAATGGATACGGAGGAAGAGGGAAAGAATGCCAGTTGCAGTGAATACTGAAAGGGAGAAGTTAGTACCACTTATAATGTACACCAACGAGGAACAAATGCCACTAGCAAGGGAGAGGGCGATGCTAGTTTCAACGTACGGAAATATCGAGGAACGACCGCCAGCAACTATGGTAAGCCCCGATCACAATACCATGACGTCGGAAAGAGTATAACTAGGATAGGTGCGGACGATCTTGATGAAATTCAATCAGTAATTTCATCAACCGTTGTTATTGTGCGTGAATAAACTCAATTAATCTACTTGACCTTGGCCCGCACGATTATATCAAGGAATACTATCTGTTATTTTGAAAACACAAGTGCAAGGCCCCTCCAACAGCTTTCCCTCGTTCCAAGCGTCAATAGCAGCTTGTCTCTATTCGTGATTCCAGAAAACCTCTGGTGCCTAACCTCACTTCTCTAGATACCTTTTACATTTCTTCTTTAAATCGTAAACTCTCTATTCTAACTCTTGATTCGCAAGATCGAACTATATTGCGTTTTTTAGTCTATTAAGCTTCCGCTTATAAACTAACTATAGCATAGGAAATATCTCAACTTACTGTATAATACTATTTTATATATAACTTAAAGTGTTTTAATACTATAGGTTTCTCTTAACTTTTAAGTTAAACTAATAGACCTTTTATATATTAAAGCTAGGAAAATCTTAATTAATATATTTTACTAATCCTAAGAGATACTTTATTAATTAATATTTCTTTTTACTTATAAGATCTATAAGTTAAATATTATAAATATTAATAAGTAATAATATATTTAATAAGTAAGTATTATAAATAAATAAGTATTATAAAAATATTACTACTTTTTATTATCTATAAAATAAAACTACTATAACCTATCTAATTAATTAAAAGTACTTATTATACTTATCTCTAGAGATTTAAATATCCTCTTAATAGGTTCTTATATTATAATTAGTCTTACTATATATATTATATTGCTAAATATCTAATTTAATTAACTTTCTTTAATTACTACTTTTTAATAGTTTTATAACTACTTATATATTAATATCTATTTAATTAATTACTTATAATATATTCTATATAGTTATTAACTCTCCTTTCTATAGTTTTATCCTTTTTACCCTTTAATAATAGCTTAATATACTATTTACCTCTTTAAGATTTTAAATTTAATCTCTTAATAAGACTACTTTATATATAACTGCTAATATTGCTTTTATATTTAACTTAATAGCCTTAATTATTAACTTTAGGGAGCTACTTTTATATATAGTAATTTATTTAATAAGGTATTTAAATTAAAATTAGGCCTCTTTTATAATTATTAAGGTCTTTAAAACCTATAGACTTAATAGTTAGCTTACCTCTTTAGGAGGTATTAGGGTTTATAGCTATATATTAAGCTTTAAAATAATATTTTTTAAGTTAAAATGTTATAATCTAATAGGACATTATATAGACCCTACTTATTTTTATTAATTATAGTGTATATTACCTATACTAGCTTAATTAAAATATAAGCTGCTAGACTCTATAACTTATAGCTTATAATATAACTTATAATATAAGCTAGGACTTATACTATAAGCCTTACTTACTACTATAAGCTATTATAGGTATATATATATATTACTTAATATTAATTAATATATTTAACTTATTAGCTATTTATTACGACCTGAATAAGTAAATTAATTACCCTGCATATAGCTCTATATTTTCTACTAATTATATTATTAGAACGATTAATAACGATCAGTACTAAGCCCTTACAATTAGCACTAATTCGATATAATTAGTACTAATCTATCCAAATTAGCAATAATCCTAAAATAACCTCACTAATTACCTATAATTACTTAAGTATATATATATTTACTTAGTATTAGTTAGTATACTTAGCTTAATAGCTATTAATAAGACTTCTTTACTTAAATACGCCTAGCTTACTCTATTTACTATTAAGAGATATAATACTTTACTTTACTTAATATTATATCTCATAACTCTACTAATATAAACTTAATATAGATTAATTTATCCTTTAGAAAACTTAACTATTATATATTAATAGCTCTTATTTAAATTATATTATATTAATACTAAATAATATATTATATAATAATACTTACTACTCCTAATTAATTTACTTTAATAATCTATAGCTAGTAGCTACCTTAAGTAACTCTACTTAATATTTAACTTACTCTAGAGGAAGAACTTAACCTCCTTATAGAAATAAGTAATAAAAATAAAGAAGAGATTATATTAACTTATCCTAATTTATATAAAAATAAAGTAATTAAGCTTAAAAATAAAATTTAAAAACTAAGAAAAAGATATAATAACCTACTTAATATAGTTAAATTTAACTCTAAAGTAGCTAAAAATAAAATTAAAGAACTTAAAGGAAAAGTATTTAATATTATTAACTTTATTAAAAACCTTAATAAAAAAGTAAAAAAAAGCTAATAGCTTTATAAGGAGTATATTAAATATATTATAGCTCTTATAGCTATTAAAAAAGACTTAAGAGAAATCCTTAAATTATATTAACTTAACCCTTATAGTAAATAGCTAGAAAGACTTAAAGGATTCCTAATTAACCTATAAAGCTATTAAATATACTACCTTATTTAATTTAACTCTAATAAAGCTAGAATTTAATATAGCTTAAGCCTTTTTAAAGATAAGGCTAAGTAATTTATAAAACCTATTATTTAAGACTTTATTATAAACCTATTAAATAAATAGATAGAAATAACTAAATATATCTATAAAAAGTATAAATACTTTAAAAGTAAATTAATAAATACTTTTAAAATAATAAATAAAAAAAGAGAAATTAAAATAAAAATCTATAAACTTATTTAAAAAGGATTAATAATATCTTATCTCTTAAAATATTAATATTAAGCCGCTAAATTAAATTAAAATAAAGCTATCTATATAGATTAAGTTTACTATAAGCTAAAACTAGAAATTAAAAATATAATAATATATATCTATAAAAAACCTTAAAACTTAAATAACCTTATTAAAATAGCAGTAAATATTAATAATTAGCAGTATAAATAATAAAAAGAAAAATAGGCCCTTAAGAATAGAGGTATATATTACTTTCCTTAAAATAAATAATAGATAATTAGAAATTATAACTATATTAATTAAAGGAGAATATAATAACTAGATATATTATATAAGACCTAGGCTAGACCTATAAATATTAATATAACTTAAAGTAATTAACTTCTACCTACTTATTAAAATTATAGTAAGAAAGGATATTAAAAATAAAAATACTAAAACCTTATAAAAACTAATTAAAAGTATAAATTAATACCTAAAAGTAGGAACTTATAAAATACTAATATATAGAAAGAACTATAAATAGCTATTTAAATATTTAGATATATAGCTATAATTAGATTAGGTTATAATATAAATACCTTAATAAACTTATAATTAAAATATAATAAGGAATAAAAAAGATAAAAAGAATATATATATTATATAAAACTCCTATAATAATAATAAGTAGCTAAAGAAAAAGAATAAATATATAAAGTAGCAATTAATAAAACCTATAATAGTAAACTTAAAAATAAAGCTAAAGTAAATAAATAGTAAAAATAGAAAAGAAAAAATATTATAGCTAAATAAAAGGAAGCCTAATAGAAGCTAGTACCTAAAGTAACCTGTAGCTTAATTATAAAATAAATAGTTATAGTTACTAAAAAGGGGAAAGAAGTTATCCTTAACCTAGAAAGCATACTTATACCTAAAGAAATTTAATAAGGACTAAACCAATTTATAGATTAAGTATTTATTAATATCCTAGTCCTATAAGCTAATAGAACTATTAAATTGCTATAAGAAATAATAAGAAGACTTAATATAAAAATAAGTATTAATAATATTTTAATTTAATAAACTTAACTAAATTAATACTATAAAGACTTAAATTATATTAATATTAATAGACTAAAACTGGAAATAGAATATAAATAAACTAATAATAAAATAATAAAAGACTTAAAAACCTTATTATATAGAAATATAATATAAATAGAATAATAAGGTTATTAAAAGATTAAAAGAAAGAGTAGAAATAATTTAAAATAATAATATCTATATTTATATAATTATAATAAAAGAGAAATAAAGTCTACTAAATATAATATAGAAATTAATAATATATAAAGACTTATAAAAATACCTAAGTAATATAAAATACTACTAAATCTCTTAAATATCTTATATATCTTACTATTATTATAAGAGTATTATAGAGAGATTAAGTTGCAACTAATTAACGAGCAGCCGCCGGAAGATCTTTAGGTAATTTACCTTAAGAGAAGTTAGACCGAGGGATCTATAATTAGATTCCTTAAGTTAAAGTCTTTAGCGACTAAGTTAATATATAACTAGATCTATCTATTATCTAACTACCCTAACTTAACCCTATCTACTTATAATTCTTTAACTTCTACATTTAGGAAGTTAATGCAGTTAGAATAGTATAAAGATAAGAGATTCCTACTAAAGATAATCTAATTAAATAGCGATGCCTTATAGAAGATAACGCATTATATAAACCTATAATAGATAAACTATAATTCCTATAATAGGATAGCCCTAGTGCCTATTTAGATATTAGCTATTTAATTGAGGAAATATAAGAGGATTTTCTATATATTAAGGATAATTAAGAGATAACTATATAGGAACTCTTGCTAAGCCTTTAGTAAGATAGTCCTATAGGATGTATTAATAGTCTATAGCTATATAAAGGCTACTCTTCTATATAGGACTATAATAATAGGAGTCCTTAATTAGCATTTAGGTCTATAAAATATAATAGTAATAAAACTCTAGATTTATTTATTATAATAATAAAGTCCCTTATAGACTAGAATAGCATATAGATATATTTATTTATTAAATAGTTAGTAAGATAAGCTAAGATATATTAGATATTAATTATATAATTAGCAGAATATTTAATATTAGCTCCTTATAAAGAGTATAAGAGATTACTAAACTATAATTATAAAGTATTAAATAAGAATGCTACTCCTATTTAAGTAGATAATTAGATTAAAGCAGTTAAAGCGGTAAATAGTCTTTAACTAATTAGTATAATCTAGCAGAGGATTAAGTAGTTATTATTTAGACTTAAGTTAGAGAAATAGACTAAATAGCGGTATTATATCGCTAGACTTAAGAAAGGTAAACCTAAATAGGAAGACTTTATTAGCTATATTAAGTAATAATATATTAACCTAGCGTTATAAGAATATTATATATAGGATTAGTTAATAAGAATCTAAATAGAGTATAAGGAGTCGCTATTATATTATTATATATAGTAGAGGGCTTTTTATAACTTACTAAGAACTTTAAATATTAATAATAATGCTATATTAAGGCATTAATATTAATATAAGCTCTCTATATAGATTAAGAAGGAACTAAATAAGATAATAGTTAACTTTAAGAGTACTAAGGATATAGTATATAAAGTAGAGCGTATTAGCTTATATTTCGGCGATAATATATAATTTTAAAAGAGGAAATAAAATAACTTTCCTAAAGAGAGGCTAAGTAAATATATATCCTAACTATAGAAGTATAGCTAGTATTTAGTGCAGTTATAATAGAGCTCTTTAAGCTAAAAGAAGAATTTTCTCTCTTATATATATAAGGAGAATTAGTTATATAATATATCGCTAAATAGTTAATAATCCTATAGGTTAAGGAACTCTACTATTAAGTGTTTTACTTATAGAGACTGAGGTTATATCTTACTTAAGTGCCTTAAAAGGAATACTAACTATATTAAGTTAAGCTGCCCTTAGGGTTAAATCTAATAAGGGGCTAAAGTTTAGGAAGTTTATACCTCTAAGCGATCTTTTATTAAACGATTAGGCAATAAGTTATAATACTTAGAAAACTAAAAGGTATAGCAACTAGGGTTAAAGATATTATACCCTATTAAAATATAAAGACTTAAAAGGTAAAGATAGCTCCTATAGGGGAATATATTACTATATAGGCAATTATCCTATAAAAGGCTATTAAAGAACTATTAAGTGTCTTCCTAAATATAGGAGTATAGATAGATATTATTAGCTATAGTATAGTACAGAGGCTTAATTTCTAACTAGCTATTAACTATAAGCTGGTCCCCCTTAAAGGATTTTAAGGTAAGGTTTAAAAGCCTATAAAGGCATACTGGCTAATATTCTTCCTCTTAGATAGATAAGGTCTTCTAAGGAAAATTAGGCAAATATTATCTAAAGTATAAATAAGACCTAAAGGCCCTAATATTATTCTCTCCTAATTATCTATAGGGATAAAAGGAAATATTATTAATATAGTAACTAATATATTCTATTATAGCGGTATTATAGATATTAACGCTAAATCTTTCCTATAAGATATTATTAAGGATAAGGAGAAGGTATATATATTATATATTTCGGCAGTCTTAATGCTAAAGGAGTTAGATCTCTTAACGCTTAATAAAGAAATAGAGAACCCTAGAGCTAAAGAGAAACTGCTAAAAGAACTCTAAGGGTATAAGGCTATATTTAATAAGCAGTTAGTAAAACTTCTACTAATACTTAAAGAAGCTTAATATACTATTAATCTTAAGTTAAATAAGAAACCTCTATAGGGCCCTCTTTACCCTCTAAATAAGAAATAATATAAAGTATTAAAAGAGTATATCCTTAAGAACTTAGTAAATAGGCAAATTTAGCATTTTAAGAGTAAAGTAAGAGCGCTAATGCTATTTATTTTAAAGAAGGATAGTATACTTTACCTATATATTAACTATAGAGGTTTAAATAAGGTAACTATAAAGAACTAATACCTATTACCGCTTATTAGCGACCTATTAAATAGGCTTACTAAGGCGAAATAGATTTCTAAGGTAGATATTTAGGATATTTATTATTAAATTAATATTAAGGAAAGTAATAAGTAGAAGACTGCATTCTAAATAAGATATAGCCACTTTAAGTATAATATTATACTATTTAGGCTAACTAATACACTTATTACATTTTAAGTATATATCTATTAAGCACTTTTTAATCTCTTAGATATATATTATATTATATATATAAATAATATATTTATTTTCTTAAAAGATTAGAAGTAATATATTAAGGACCTTAAGAAGGTTTTATAATAGCTATAGGCTGCCTAACTGTATATAAAACGGTCTAAATATAAGTTCTACTAATAGAGGGTAGAATTCCTTAGATATATTATTATTACTAAAGGTATAAAGATAGATTATAATTATATTTAAGCTATTAAGGACTAAAAGACCCCTAAATATTATTAGGATATTTAGGTATTCCTTAAATTTTATAATTTCTATTAAAAGTTTATTATAGAATACTTTAGTATTATATTACTGCTTACTACCCTATTAAAAGGGAATAAAAATAAAAGGAAATTAAGAGAAATAACTTAAACTAAAGATATAAAAAAAGCATTATAGAGATTAAAGTCGGCCTTTTACTTAATAACTATTTTCTAATATTAGGATCTTAAGCTGCCTACTAAAGTAGAAATAGATATATCTATTAAAGCAATTATAGGAATTCTTATGCAATTAGTAGATACCTAATAGTAACCTATTGCCTATTACTTATATAAGCTTACTAAAATAGAGCAGCAATAGGGTATAAGATAATAAGAGCTTCTAGCTATTATTAAGTTATTAGAACATTAGGGATATTACCTCTAGAGACTATTAAAGAAGTTCTAAGTCCTAATAGATTATTAGGCATTAAAAGGAGTAATTAATTCCTTAGCGAAAGACCTCTAAGGTAGGCTAGCTTACTAGGTTTATAGATTATCTGCATTTAATTTTAATATTAAATATTAACCTAAGAAGACTAACCTAGCTAATAGGCTATTAAGAAGACCTAATTATATATTAAGTGAAATTACCTATAAGGATATTATTTTAATATTAAGTTAGAAGTTATCCCTAATAGCCTAATTACTAAAGAACCTCTAAAGGAAAATCGCTATATTAAAAAGTAGATTTAAGGTTATATAAATATATATTTAAGCTATATAGGCTTATATTAGGACTTCTCTATCCTAAGGTATATAGCATCTATAGAATGCCTCTACTATAGCTTAAAGAGCGATTATTACTATAATAATAACCTAAAGTAAATATAAGGGAATAATTAGGTCTAAAGACTAATAGAGTGCTATATAAGAGGAGCCTAATAGTTAATAGCTTAAAGACTTATTGCTAGCTAGAGTTATTATTCTAAAGTAGTATATCTTATATCAGATTATAAGAGAGCTTATAGAAGGTAAAACGGCATATACTATAAACCTATCTTAGAAGTTTAAGGCATTAATCTAAGAGCTGCAGATTAAGGATTAATAATACTAAGAAATTTCAAGGAAGTATTACATAGCTGCCAGTAAGTATAAGAAATATACTATTTCTAAGGGACTCTTATAGTTTAAAGATAGGTTAGTAATCCTAAAAGAGGGGACCTTAAGGCTAGAAATCCTCTGCTAATACTATAATAACCTAAAAGTAGGATATATAAGACCTTAGAAAATATTAGACTTAATAAAAAGAAAGTTCTATTAGTCCGATTTAATAGAAGATATCTAGAAGTATATAAATAAATATAAGATATATTAGGGCATATATATACTGAGATATCGGCTATATAGCTACTTATAGTCTTTACTATTACTATTATTTCTATTTTAAGAGATTAATTTCAATTTTATTATAAAGTTACTATAAAGTATATAATATAATAGCAAGACTTATAATGCAATTTTAATTATTATATATTAAATAATAAAATTTATAATATTTATTTTAATATAGAAGACCTTATAAGCTATAGACCTAGCTGCATTACTCTATAAGTATATTAAGTGCTAATTTAGTATACTAGAAGGCATTATTAATAATTAAGATAAGTTAATTACTAGCTACTTCTAGGAAGACTTAATAAAAGAATAGGCAATTAAGTGCTAGCTATCTACTATATATTACCTATAAACTAATAGATAAATAGAAAGGACTTACTAAATACTAAAGAAGTATCTATATATATATATTAGTGATATATTAAAATAGTAGGCTATATAACTAAATAAAGTAGTATTTATATATAATAATAATAAATACTTAATAATTAGAGTTTTACCTTTAGAGGCACTTTATAGGTATTATCCCTATTATATTAAGTATATACTATCTTTAATAAAAAGTAAGGTATAAGGAGTTTATAAGTATATAGAGATACTTCGCTAAGTATATAATATAGTATAATAATATTAGTAATAGGCTACTAAGGCTTAAGTAAAGTACTATAATGTAAGATATATATTAAAGGAATACTAAGTTAGCTAATTTATTAGTATATCTATATAAAATTAGCGCTTTAAGAACTAAAAGCTTATACCTAAATATATTAAAGTTAAGATTATAAAATGGATCAGTAAGTAAGTATACTAAGTTAGCCTACCTAAGGCATATAAATATATATATAATATATTTTATATATCCCTCCTTAAACTATAGAATATAGTAAGACCTTATATAGAGCAATTACCTATAGTATAACTTAAGGATAAGCCTAATAAGTAGGAGGTAAAAGAAGTAATTATATATAAGGATAAAGGTAATAACTGATTTTATCTAATTAAATAGGTAAATTAGCCTATAAAGTATAACACTTAAGAGCCAGACTATTACCTAAATAATATAAAAGGTATAATCGCTAAATATCTTAAGGTTATAAAGAAATAATATAAAAAATAGAATAACTAATATAAAAAGACAGTAGTAATAAAGCGCTAGGTTATATTCCTAAATAACTTAGCAGAAGAATAAGACCCTTAAATAAAAAAATAACTAACTAATTAATCCTTAAAACCTTTAAAATTAGGTAAATTATTAACTATAATCTCTAGATTTAAATTACTTATATCGAAAGACCTAAAAGACTTAATAAAAATACTATTATACTTAAGAGGGCTAAAAGGTAAGAGAATATCTATAGACTTAATACTTTAAGTAGGAAAAGGCTTAAATAAGTTAATACTATTAGTAAGAGGAGCATTAGGTAACTTATTATCTGCAATAAGGCAAGGCAAGATAAGTACCCTAATATTAAGGGTATAAGCAGAAGCTATAGAACTATCGCTAGTAAATTAATTAAAATAAAAAGAGCTAATAGAAATAGCGCTATAATAAATAGGACCCTATCTAATTATATATATAGTTACAGTAAGTATAGAGTTATTAGTATAAATAAGGCAATAAATAGTGCAGTAGATATCCTCCTTAAAGCTATAAAGGAGCTTAATAAGATAACTTAAGCGCTTTTCCTTAAAATAAATATAATTAGTATAGCTATTAAGGCTAGCTAAGCACTTAGCTAAGATATCTACTTTAGTATAAGATAAGCTATATATAGGCATAAAAGACATTAGGTTACTCTTAACCTTATTAGATATATAGTTCTTACTAATTTAAAAAGGAAGATATTATTAATAGTAAGGACTTATAGAAAGAGCGTAAAATATACTATTACTTAATAAATAAAGGTAAGAATACTATAATAGGTAGCTAACTCTTAAGCCTAAATAATAGAGGTAATATTATTATAATTAGATATTATAATATAATAAGGGTTAAGTATTATATTATAGGTAGATATAAAGGCAGAGATAGTATCCTTATAACACTAAGTAATATACTAGCGCTAAAGAGGCATAAGATTATTTTAAGTATTAAAATTAATATAAGCGTTATAGGAGTTAATAATAAGCTAGGCAGTATTAAGTAACTCCTTAGGGATCTTATAAATAGATTAGCAATAGACTAATAAGGAACTAAAGAGTAAGTAGAACTTATAGTATAACACTTTTAATAAAAGTCCTTATATATAATATATTAAATAGTATTATCCTTAGTAATATAGATATAATAGATATTATAACTAACTAAAAGTATATAGTAGTAATATAAGTGCTTACCTTTAATTTAATTACTAAAGTTTTTAATAGGGATAAAAGGGAAGTCTGCTAATATATTATAAATAGCTTAGCTAAAAGATATAATAAAGAAGAGGAGGCTATATAAAGGAAGGTATTATAAAAGCAGTAAAAATAGCAGTAAGAATATATAGAAAGATTAATATTATATAAGTAATAATAGAGTATAAAGGTTAATAAGAGAGAGATATTAATTAATAAAGAAGAAAAAAGAGAAAGAGAGGAAATTCAATATAGTTAATAAAGAAATACTTAATTACTTAGACTAAGCGCCAGTAAGTAGTTAACTGTAATTTATAGTCCTAATAGCTACTAATAGCTATTATAAAGAGCGTAAGATTTCGCTAAATACCTTACGCTAGAGGATCTATAATTACTAATAAGAGAGTATAGAATTATACTTAACTATAGAATTTATAATTAGAAGAGGCCTAGATATATAAAGCTATCGCTAAATGATTTTAGAGGCTAGAATTATAAAGAGGGAGGCAGTTATAAGAGTATTATAAAGAGATTAAATTATAACTAATTAGTAAGCGGCCGCCAGAAGATCTTTAGGTAATTTACCTTAAGAGAAGTCAGACTAAGGGATCTATAGTTAGATTCCTTAAGTTAAAGTCTTTAGCGACTGAGTCAATATATAACTAAATCTATCTATTATCTAACTACCCTAACTTAACCCTATCTACTTACAGTCTAACTGTATTACTTAATATTAAGCTTAATATATAGCTTAGCGTAAAGCTTAATATATAGCTTACTATATAGCTACTATAGCTTAAGTCTATTATAGAGGTAAATTAGTAACTTCTATTAAGAGATATCTAATTAGTTAGATTTAATAAGTTTAAGATATTACTCCCCTTATAGTTTAAGAGCTTTAAGCTACTAACTTTAAAGGTAGACTTAAAACTAGGCTAATAGTTATTATTATTAATATAACCTTTCTCCTTCTTTCTTACTGCCTATACTTATTAAAGGTACTTTAGTAGGAGTAGCTTATAATTTAATATATTTAAAACCCCTTATAGAGACTATTTAATAGATATTAATATAATTAGTAATACTACTGCTAATATCTTTAACTTAAGTCTTAACTTATTAATTAAAGTACAGCTATTATAAGGCTAATATTAAGAAACTTACTAATTAGAAGCTTTTAGTATTAATAGTATAGAGGGGTATATCTATTTAAATGGCTTTAAAGTTAATAGCGCTAGGGGAGGTATTTAAAGAGGCTTACTTAAAGCCTAAGGAGGCTTATTTAGGATCTAATTAGCCTATATTGCCTTACCTTTAGACTTAATAGACTTAAAGTCTAATTTAATTATAATAGGAGTTATACTTATATTAATATTAGCCTATATTAAGAGCATTCCTTAAAATTAAATACCTTAGTTATAAAAGGCCTTAGCTAGATGCAGTAGTATAGCCTAAAAGGTAAGCTAAAAGGTAAGCTAAAAGGGTTAGCTATTTATAAACCTATAAATAGAAGAAGGTCTTATTACTCCCTAGGGAAATAATATTAGCTAATAATAAAACTAGCCCTTTTAAACGCTAAATAAAAGAGCAATTAGTATTAGACCTCTAAGATCAGTATAGAGGTCCTCAGTTAAGAAACTAAAAGTTATAAATATAATAGTCTATCTAATTAGATTCTTATTAAGTAGCATAAGCTATTTAATTTAAATAGTACTATCTTTTTTTACTTTAGTTTATATTATTTTACTATTTTAAATGCTAATATTATTAAGGTAGAAATAGAAAAAGAATCCTTTAATAAAACTTAATATAATAGAAGACTTAGCCTTTATTATAAATAGTCTATCTTAATTAAGTCTAATAACCTAATTACTAAATAGAAAAATAAGTAACTTTAATGCCTTAGTAAATAGTTAATCTATAAGTTTAAAGGTATAAGACCTATATATCTTTACTATCTTATTTCCTATATATTTAATAAGCCTATATAGAAACTAAAAGATTATAAAGATAGAGAGAGGTCTATAAGATATTATATCTAACTGAGGCATAAGTAGCCCTTAAAAGATATTAAAGCTATATAGCAATCTGCAGCTAGCTAAGAGTTCTTACTATATATAGGCAATATACTTAATATACTCTACCTAATTAGGTAGATATATATTAAAGTAGTAGAGGTCTCCTTATATATAGTCCTAAATAAAAGATATTTAATATATATACCCTCTATAATAAATAATATTAATAAAGAACCTCTTAATATATATATAAATATAAAGCTCTTTAATAGATTAAAAGCTATAGTTAATATAGCAATCTATCTTATAATAGGCTAAAGGAAGTATAAGTTAGCTAGGCTAAAAGTCCCTATTTAGCTTAAGGGTCTTAAAATAAATATAAATTTAAATATAAGCTACTAAGATAATATTCTTAAGGCTATATAAGGCTATATAAGTAAGAGCTAAAAGCTAATAGCCTCCTATTATAACTTTATCTATAAGAGCCTTTATAAGATCTTTATAATTAGCAGTATAAAGAGAGAATCTTACACTTAAGTTAGGGTACTTATAAAATAAATACTAAATAGCTACTACCTTGCGTTATAAGGTAAAATCGTTATTAGCTATATCTATAATAATAGGTTAATTAGGGTCTTAATATATTTAGTTAATTTAAGGCTAATAAAAGGCTAACTACCTTCTATAGACTTATTTAATATTATTTATATAGTTATAGCTAGTTACCTTAAACTAATTAATAAACTGACTATTACTACCCTTACTAATTACTTAGGCTTAAATAAAAGGTATCTTATTAATACAGTCTATAAGGATAGGCTAAATATATTAATATAGCAAATTAGGTACTATTAAGCCGGTCTAGTTAAATAAAGATATAGCTAATAATATTTAATAGGCTATTAAGTATTTAATTAGGTATTTATATAGCAATTTATCTTATTATATTATATAGAGGTATAATCTATATTAATATTAATTTCAGTTTAAGTTTATTTAAATAGAAAAGAAAAAGGGTAAGACTATTATACCTTTATATAAAGAGAAAGATTAATAGCTTAAGCATTAAGAGAGGTAATAATAGGGCATATTATAAGAGATAGAATTAAAGTTTAAGGGATTCTTCTAAATATAAAGGTTATTAATTTAAATAATACTAAATATAGTATCTAATTAAATAATAAAATAAGAGAAATAATATAAATAATAAAGGTATAGCTATAGTAAAGTAAAAACTATTTAATTAGGTAGCTTAAATAAAGGGTAGTATATAATATTAAAGGGGAAAATAGATAAATAGAAAAATGCAGTAAAGTAAAATGCATTTAGTGAGAACTACTACTCCTAATAATATTATGCTCTATAGAGATAAAAGAGGTTCTCTATTTAGTGCATATAATTTAAAAGTAAATAATTAGGTAAAATAGATATAAAATACTAAAGAAATAGTTTAAGGAGTGCCTAAAAGTATAGCTAAAAAGCTTTAAAATAAAATACTTTAGGGAGGCTTATAAGCTTATATATTATATAGGATTAAAGGAAAGCTAAATAATTAGGTAGAATAGATAGGGGCAATATACTGTAATAAGTGTAAAAGGAAGGTTATATTTAAGAAAATAACCTAGCTATAAGGGTAAATAGATTTAAAAGGAAGCTAGCAGATTAATATATATTATAATATGCAATATAATAGATTAATTAATTAGGGATATATATTATAGTATATAATATAATAAATTGATTAATTAAGTCGAAAATGCCGCTATAGTTATTAAAGGAAGAGAAAGAAGTATAAAGAAGGAAAGGAAAAAAAGAAAGTAAGAGGAAGGGAAAAGGGGAAATAAAGAGCCTATATAGGTTAATTATATTATTTAAAAGGGAAGCTGCATATTTATAATTTATAGATAAAGCTCCCTATTAATTATTGTAAAGGTCATTAGGGCTATTAACCATTTTATTAAGTAGAAGATTAGCATAACGCTAACATATGCAGATGCTAATAACCTTTTTTTAGCTAAGCTATTAACCATTTTAAAAAAACAATATTCTATATATCGCATTATACTATTACTTTAATATATATTATTTTAATATATAATCAGTTAATTAATAATATTATATTTTATCTATCTGCTATATATAGTTTGATATTAAATCTTTTATTTAATTAAGGCTAATTTTAATGTAGTTAACCCCTACTTACACTACTACTAAATATAGCCTAGACCTATTCGGCTAGTAACCAATTAATAGAGGTAAACTTAGCAAGGGATATTTTAAGGGAAAAATATATAATAATATAAAATAACTATACCTACTAAGATATAGTACTAGAGACTTCTCTAGCTTTACCCTAAAAATAGATATAAAGAATTATCTAATTAAGGTATAAGTAATATATATATATGTATATTTAAATAATCAGTTATATAATATATTTAAATTATAATAATATAAAATAATAGTACCTACCTAAAATATAATACTAGAGACTTCTCTAGCGTAGGTCTAGAAACAGCTATAGATAATCCTCTAAGTAAGGTATAATTAATATATATATATATACATTTAAATAATCAGTTAAATGACATATTCTCAGATACACATAATAATATAAAACAATAGTACCTACCTAAGATATAATACTAAAGACTTCTCTAGCTTTAGCTTAGAAACAGCTATAGAAAATCATTCAATTAAGGTATAAGTAATACATATATATATATATTTAAATAATCAGTTAAATAATATATTCTACATTATAATAGGTCTAATTTAAATAGGTAAAAAAGCATAATAGATTAAAAGCTATTTACTTTTATATCTATTTTATCCTCTACAGTTTATCTTTTATATAACCCTATTACTTATTATAAAGGTTATTAGGGCTATTAACTATTTTATAGTTATTATATCTATTAACTATTTTAATATATAATAAATTTATATAATACTAATATATATAGGCGCTAATAACCTTTTACAGACTAGACTATTAACTATTTAAGAAAAATAATATTTTATATATTATATAATACTATGCTTTTAATATATACTATTCTAATATATAATCAGTTAATTAGTATTATTATATCTTATCTATATACTCTATATAATATATATAATAAGTAAGTAGGATAGATAAGTAAGTAAAATAAAAATCCCTTACTTTATATTAATACTATTAGATTAATTAATTCTTAACTAAATAATATATTACAATCTACTATTAAGGCTTATATTATTCTTATACATTAGGCCTATTAGGGAGACCTAAAACTAAGTCTATAATAAGCTGCATTTCTCTATAATATCCCCTTCTAGACCCTCTACTACTAATCTCAAGGTCATTAGGCTTATATTAATTATATTCCTAATAGTTAAAAACTATCTAATTAGGAAAAATAGATTATAGTTAAATATATTTTAAATCTAGATTCGTAAGGATTTCCCTCTCGGTATTATAATATTAAAGAAATAGCGAATCGACTACTTACTAAATGCGATATATCACCAGTTAGTAAGCGCTAGGCTATCAATTTTATTAAATGGCAACTATAGCTTAAGATATATTCTTTTTATAAATATAACTACTAAAGAGCTTAATATAAAGATTTAACTACTATTTATAATTAATTTAAGCTAATAGAAAATATAATTATAAAATATAGTATTAAATTAAATAATATTTAGAACTTTAATAAGACTGGCTTTATAATAGGTATTATATTAAGCGGTATAGTTATTACTAGCTTAGAAAGGCATAAAAACCTAAAGTCAGTTTAGCCTAGAAACTGTAAATAGGTTACTGCAATTTAAGTAATTAATGCAAAAGGCTAAGCGATTAATCTATATCTAGTAGTTATAGGCTAATATTACCTTGCTAATTAGTACTAAAATAGTAACCTCCTAGGCATTTAGGCTATTATTATAATACTAAATAGCTAGATAGATAATAAGATAGGTCTTAATTAGCTAAAGTATTTTAATTAATATATAAGTAATTAATTAGTTAGTCCTTATTATCTTTTAATCCTTAATAGTTATAAAAGTCATTAATCTATTAAATTCTAACTATATTATAAAGTTAATAATATTATTATACTTTATATACCTCCTTATCTATTACACCTACTTTAGCTACTTAATATTAGGTGCTTTAGGCCGCTAAAAAAGGCATATAGGTAAGAAATAGAGCGACTAATTAGATAGTCTATAACCTACATTTCTAAGACTGAGTTTTTCCTAGCTTTTTATGCTGCCTTTTAATTAACTATAACTAAGTTAAATATTAAGGGGGGTTTTAAAGGGGCTAGCCTTACTCCTTTTAACCCTAAAGTTATAATCTTAAAGCTTAATATATAGCTATAGACTTTAATGCCTATTAAAGAGGTAGCCTAATAAGCTTAAGCTTAGACTTTAAGGACTCTAAATATAGTCCTTAAGGCCAGATTACAGTCTTAATACCTTAGTAATTAAATCAGAAGATATTATAGTAGCTCCCTAGAGTTAATCCTTAAAGCTCTTTAGTCTCTTATAAAGGCAGTTATAAGGAATATATAGAAGATTGCCTTACTAGAGGCTAAGTACTAAGAGCTATATAAGGCAAATAATATACTTAGCCGATAGCGTAGGGTAAAAAGGATATACCTATAGAATAAAGGGATCTTAATTATATAGGAAGGTTATAATTTAATTAATTAAATAGATATAAGTATGCAGGTATTAGCTAAATTATTAAGAAGTAGTAATTAAGGAAGGTTAATTAGGCTAGGTATTTAGCAATATAGTATATATAGTAAGCCTAGGCATAATATAAGGACCTATTAGGTAGTTCTAGAGGCATTTAGAGATAAGTATAGTAATTAATTTTAATTAATTAGATAGTCTATTGTGTTTTTATTATAATTTATCTTAAGAAGGTTAAGATTTTTATCCTACTTACTTATTTATCCTACTCGCTTATCTATCCCGCTCGCTTATTATATACATTAGTATAATATTAAATGTTTTATATTATTAAGGCCTATTTTAATATAATTAAATCCTATTACTTATTATAAAGGTTATTAGGTCTATTAACTATTTTATCGTTATTATATTTATTAACTATTTCGATATATAATAGATTTGCGCGACGCTAATATATATAACTATTTAAAGACTAAGCTATTAACTATTTAAGAAAAATAATATTCTATATGTTACATAATGCTATACTTTTAATATAAACTATTTTAATATATAATTAGTTAATCTATAGTATTATATCTTATATATCTGCTATATATAGTATAATATTAATTCTTTTATTTAATTAAGGCTACCTTTACTATAGTTAACTTATACTTATAGTACTACTAATCCTACTTTAGACTCCTTAGCTAGTAACTAATTAATAGAGTTAAACTTAATAAGGGACATTTTAATAGAAAAACACATAATAATATAATATATATAATAAGTAAGTATCCTAAATAAGTAAGTATCTTAAAAATCCCTTACCTTATAATATTATTATCTAATTAAATAATTCTTAACTAATAGATATACTATAATCCTTAAATAAAGCTAGAATCCTTCTTACCCTTTAGGCCCTTTAAAATAACTTAAACCTAAGCATATAATATATTACTACTATCTATAAAGTTAATTACTATACTTTATAATGCCGCTATAATAGCATTTAATTACAATATAATTCTATTCTAAAGTTATAGAAACTATCCAATCTAGAGGAATAGATAATAGTATAATTTATTCTTAATCTAGATTTATGAGGATTTCCCTTATAATTTCATTTTATAGAGGAAATAGCTAATTCTCTACTTACTGACTGTAATGCATTACCTGTTAGTAAGCGATAGGCTTATAACTTCATTAAGCGATAACTAGAGCTAAAGATGTATATCTTTTAGAGATATAACTATTAGAGAGCTAAATATAAAGATCCTATAATTATTTATAGCTAGTTTAGGCTTATATAGAATATAGTTATAAAGTATAGTATCTAATTAAATAATATCTAGAATTTTAATAAGACTGGCTTTATAATAGGCCTTATATAGTCTAGGATAGTCATTATAGGCTTAGAAAGGTAAGGAAGACTGAAATCAGTCTAGCCTAGAAACCGTAAATAGATTACTATAATTCTAACGATAAATACTAAAGGTTAATTAATCCTACTATTTATTATTAATTTAGGCTAATATTACCTTATAAATTAGTACTAAGAAAGTAACCTCCCTAGCGATTAGGTTATTATAATAAGTTAAAATAGATAGATAAATAATAAGCTAGGTCTTAAGTAGCTAAAGCACTTTAATTAATTAATAGCTAAGCAATTAGTTAGTCTCTATTATCTCTTAATCCTTAATAGTTATAAAAGTCACTACTTTACTGACTTTAAGAGATACTGCTAGGATTATAAGATTATTACACTTTATATACCTACTTATATATCCTACCTACTCTAGCCTCTTAATATTAGGTATTTTTTAGTGCTAAAGAATACTTATAGTTAAGAAATAGAGTATCTAATTAGATACTCTATAACCTATATTTTAAAGACTGAGTTCTTCCCTACCTTTTATACTGCTTTTTAAGCTACCTTTATAGAGAGTAATATCTAGGGGGCTTTTAGAGGAGCTAGACTTTATCCTCTTAACCTAGAAACTGTCATATTAAAGCTTAATATATAGCTATAGACTCTAATGCCTCCTAGGGAGGCAGTTAAGCCTTCCTCTCTCTAGACTTTAAAGACCCTAAAGACAGTAATAGAGAACTAATCTCAGTCTAATTACCTTATTAGATAAATTATATAGCATTAAAGTAGCTCTCTAGAGTCAATTATTAAGGCTCTATACTATCTTTCTAAGGGAGTTAAAGCAGTAATGCATAAAATTACCTTACTGGCAGCAGAGAATAAAGAACTTTAACAAGCAAATGAGATATTAAGCCGATACTGCAGATAGAAAAAGACTAGACTATAGAATAGAGGGATAATAACTATATAGGAAGTATCTTAAGTAATTAATTAAATAGATATTAATATACAGGTAATAGGTAAGTTATTAAGAAGTGGTAGTTTAGGAAGGTCAATTAGACCGGGTGTTTGGCGATATAGTATATGCAGTAAGACTAGGCATAATATAAGAATATATTAGGTAGATATTCTAGCCTCTGGCGATAAGTATAGTAAGTAGTTTTAATTAATTAGATAGATTAAAGTTATTTTAAAGAGGTTTAATATCTTAAGGCTAGGATTTTTAGGATACTTACTTATTTAAGATACTTACTTATTATATATATTAATAGTACCTACTAAAGATATAATACTAGAGACTTCTTTAGCTTAAGTCTAGAAATAGATATAGAAAATCCCCTAATTAAGTTATAGGTAATATTTATATATATATATTTAAATAATCAGTTAAATTTAACCTTAAGGAGTTATTAATAAATAAGTTATATAATACTTAGTTAATAGTGCTTTTACTTAACCTTAGGGAGTTATTAATAAATAAGTTATATAATAATTAGTTAATAGTACTTTTACTTAACCTTAGGGAGTCATTAATGATACTCAGTTAATAGTGCTTTCGCTTAACCTAGGGGAGTTATTAATAAATAAATATATAAATAAATAAATAGGTAGATAATAGGGGCATAAATATAGATACTACCTGATTAGATATATCCTATAATAATAATAGTAGTAGAAGATGCTCCTTATCTGCTTTAAGGCTGCTTTCTTAGGTATATATTAATAATTATATACCGTTATCTGTAATAACCCGATAGTAAATTATAGCCTTATTTCCTTATACTTAATTCTATAGCTATAAATTGCCTTCTTTTCTTTCTTTCTTCCCTTAGAATTTCTTTCTTCTTTTATATCACTTATACCAGCTCTCTCCAGTAAGACCTACCTCCTAACCTAATATATAATATAGCCTACCCTTAAGTTACCTAATATATCTTTAGCAGTAGATTCTATAGATATATAGGTAAGCGGCACTGGCAGAACTATTTAATATCTTTTATTTACTCTCTCTACAGTATAATATATCTTATAAAGGCACCTAATCGGCAGTAATTAATATTACCTTATATGCCTAATATGCCGAATTTATAGTTAACTGCACTAAGTTTCTAACTCCTAATAAAGTATCCTGCTATACCGGTAAGATTAATAGCCTACTTAATTATTTATATTAGCTAGCTAAAAGAAGAATAGCAGTTATAAATAGCGGTAAATGCCCCTAATATCTTTTAATTGGTTTACCTTGCCGCTAGGTATAAATATAACTTACTTACCCTTTATATTAACTGACTAGAAGGCCTAGATTTAAGATAAGTATATTCGCTATAATACTAAGCAGATATATATATCTGCTCTTATATTCTTTATAGATTAGAACCTCTTCTAAGTAAGTACTATTATTACTAGCACATTTAGACCTCTACTAATATACTCTAGGCATATAAGTTCTTCTATTATAAAAAGAAAGTCTCTAAGTATAGCTAGGATATTTAGGAAGCTATATTAAGGCAGTAGGGTATTAGGCAGTAGCTAAGGCAGCTTAGGATCTAGGAATTGCCTTCCTAGGGATTAATACTAACATAGAGAGATATAACATTAAGAAGCAATAGGTAGAAAGTCAGTCTTAGCCTTAATAGAAGGATCTGGTATTACTAGCTATTAATAACTAATTAATTAGGTAAAAGGTCAGATATAAAAGTAAAAAATATAGCCCTTAATTATCTATAGCATTTATATATAATATATATTACGTATAACTCTATTATAAGGGATCTATTTAATTTTAAAAGAAACCTAGACTTAATCTAATAAATATTATATTAGACTATTTAACTGGATAGAAGAATAGCTAATTCTGCAGTTTTATAGGGCAACTGTAAGGTTCAGATACTAGCCTATCTTAATATAACTTCTAATTTCTATAGAAAGCAGACTTAACTGTCTTAAATAAATATTATAATAGACTACCTAATTATATAGAAAGAAAGCTAGCTTTATAGTTCTATAAGTTAATTATAAGGTTTAAATACTAATCTATCTCAGTAAGACTCTATATTCCTACCCTCTAGTAAAAGCAATCTTAATGCTTAAAATAATAAAAAAAGTAACTTAAACTCCTAAAAACCACCTAATTATATACCTCTAACCCTAGTAAGGCTAATTTCCTCCTTAAAATCTCCTATCCTCTGCTTTTCTCTTTAGTTAGACCTATTATTATATCTGTTTTAGGCCTTAAGTTATTATACCTAAGTAAGCTAATCTAGGGCTTAGCTACTTACTGCATTAAAGTATAGGCTAAGATCTAAAAAGATTATATTATCCTAATAATCTGGCTCAGCTAGGCCTATTAGAATAAATATAATATAATTGCCCTAAGGTAGCCTCTAAGTCGACCTATTGCTACCTCTAATATAGAAATAGAATTACTTACTAAAGTTAACTAATATAACTATAGTATCTATAGGAGCCTAAGCTATATAATTAGCCAGTCCTATATTAGCTGGCAAGTTATTAATATTAATATATTATATACTAATAAGGGCAGGAGGCATATCCTCTACTGCAGTCCTTTAAGGTGCTGATCTAACTGTATTACTTAATGTTAAGCTTGGCATACGGCTTAGCGTAAAGCTTAATATATGGCTTACTGTACGGCTGCTATAGCTTAAGTCTATTATAGAGGCAGACTGGTGACTTCTATTAAGAGATATTTAATTAATTAGATCTAATAAGTTTAAGATATTACTCCCCTTATAGTCTAAGAGCTCTGAGCTACTAACTTCAGAGGTAGACTTAGAATTAGGCTAGTAGTTATTATTGCTAATATAACCCTAGGAACTATTAAGAGGCGATTCATCAATAATCGGCTACTAAAATGGATAATCTCGCTTAAATTTTCTCGCTCAATCGTTACATGCTAAGACGAGTAGCTGATTAGGTGAAAGTTACCCCAGACCCACACTTAGGGTTAACTAGCGCCGACTTAAGGTAAACGCAACGTAGATAAAAGGGGACTTCAAGCAATAGAGAAAAACAATAAAACTACTTTTCTCTTCACTTTCTATTATTTAAATAAGAGAGACAATATAATACAGCAATGGAGGACATTATACAGCTTAATCAGGACTATCAGATACTAATCTGCCGGCTCTATCAAGCAGCTATCCGACCCGGCAGCAGCATTAAGCTACACTTCCGACGGCAGCATCAACTCAAGGGCCAAGTGCTCAAGGACATCAAAGACTACTACGGCACACTTGAACTAGTCGACCTGAAGCTTGCTGCAACACCCAAAGATAACAGTCAGGCAATTGAATATCTTGCTATCTTAACGGGGTATAGCTGCAACGCATGCCGATATCTTACTATTGCACAAGATAATGCCGTCCGCCACTGGAGAGAGGCAGGGCATGGAGAAGCAGAGGAGCGATGGACCGAGGTGCGGCTGCAGACGTGGATGGGAGGACACTATGCACGCTACTGGATCGTTCGAGATGGCAGCGAAAGCAACGGCCCAGCTAATGCAGCTGATACTACAAGTCGGAGCGCTATAGATGAGGTCATTGCTGCAAGCCAGGCTCGATTGGAAGAGGAGGATGCCGTACGACTACGGAAGGGTGACTTGAAAGAAGAGATCGACCGTGACTCGCCGTGGGTTAAGAGGCTAGGCTGGGTACGACACTTTGGTTCCCGGGACTTAATCAGCATTCACGACGCAGCCCAGTGGCTACGGGCAAAGGCAGCAACAGGCAAATTAGCTGGGAGGCAAGAAGACGATGAACCAGCCCGTAAGCGACTATTGCTCAGCCGACTCGGACAGAGCTTCGATCGCGAGGTAGAGCGTTGCTGCTAGCGGCTCTATGGCGTGCCGACCGAGATATTATAATAGCTGAACAGCATCTCATCAGTAACCCCGAGCGGCATGCCGTTTGGCCGTAAGGGCAAGGAAGAATCAATGAGTCAGTACAGGTCTGTTGGTCACCGTTACTTAAGCTTCTGCTGGAAGGCATACCGTATTGGGCGGAAGGAAGCGTTTAAACGCTAGGCTATTCGCTTTACCGATAAGCAGTAGAGCTTGCTGGATGATCTTACAGAAGAGCTTAAGGCAGATTGGGTTCTCAGTAGTTACGACAGTGGATTCCACAGCGGTAGAGAGACAGAAGGTAAGAAGAACGATCAAGACAAAGATGAAGACAGAGACGGAGACGAATATCAAGACGACGATAGTAGTGATAATGAAGGGGAGCGAGGCGGTAAAGGGATAACTAGCCCGCGGCAAGATGCACTTGATCAAGCCGTATTCCGGTTCATCGTAGCTTCGATCAAAACTCACGTCGGCGGAAACACATATACAAATTCGCTACTGTACTTCTGTGCGGCGCTTGGTATCAAGCCACGCCCGATGGGCTACATCGAGCCGCATCTGTATACCGGTCTGCTAGCTGCTATAGTATGGTGGGCTCGGCTGTTCTTTTTAGAGGCTGCATTTGAGAATGAGCCGCTAGATCGGGATAAGGTTGGAGTCGAGGCCGTACTCGGATTCGAAAAGCAGCACACATCGTGGATGTGTATGGGTACTCATACTGTTATGAGTACGATTATCGGGTGGATGGCATACGGGAAAGGGTATCGGCAGAAGATAGGGGGGCAGCCGTCGATACGGTGGTCTGAGGATAGAGAGGGCTTATTTCACATAGGCGAGCATATTAGCGTTAAGGATTTCACCCGCACACTGCGCGACAAGGTTATCAAGGCAGAGAAGCTACTGGATAAGCTATTCGGGGGGTCATGGCAGCCGGTCAGCAAGAAGATCAATATAGGGCAAATCGTCGATAATATAATACGGCTTAGGGCAGGTCAGTCATTTGCAAGCAACCCGAAGAACAAGTGGCTAGAGGCCGGGCCAGAAAAAGTAATACGGTTGATAGAATCGTCGATATGGGATGCCGCAAGGGTCCGCTTCAAGCAATAGCGCGTTATAAGGTGGCTTCAAGACTTAAAGCTGCTACGAGAGACGCTGCTCATGCTTATACACACGTGGGGTAGGCTTCCAGGAAGGGGGCCGGAAATCACGACGCTGCGGCACTGCGATTCGTAGCAGCTGATGCGGAACATATTCATACTGGATAGGCAAGTCATGATCGTGACCGACCGAGATAAGATGAAGGCGATCCGCGATAACGGTCGGAAGGTAGCACGATTTGTCCCCGACCGAATCGGGCAGATGGTTGTGGCATATATCGCATAGCTGCTTCCGACGGAGAGGGTGCTGCGACGGGAGTATCAACTTGCCGAGCCGCGTGGGGAGCAGCTAGAGTATATATAGAGGGATGGCTGCTCGTCGGTATGGGAGACCGATCGGCTCAGCAGGCAGCTTGGCCGCGTGATGCAGGCCGGGACGGGGGTCAGGTTAGGGGTAGGGCGATACCGGGCGATCGCGATCGAGATGGGACGGAGGATCCGAGGGCTTGTGATAAAGCAGCTAGAAGGTAAGATGGATGATGAAGATGAGGATAATATCGAGATCGACCAGATCACAGGCGAGCCGGTTGACTGTGGAGGAAGCTGGAATATCGTGTGGGACTTGCAGTCAACGCACGGAACACGCATTGCAAGGCAGCACTATGCCGTACACATCGGCTTCCCGGGTAAGCTGCAGCCGGAGATAATTGCGACATTCAAGGAGATCAGCAAGCTGTGGCATCAGTTTTTAGAGGAAAGCAGTAGTGCAGAAGAAGGGAAGGAGGCAAAGGCACCGAAACGTAAGCGGGATAGTCAGAAGACCGACGAGCAGCAGCAGTCGATCGATAGTCCGACCCAGATGACTAGGAGCAGCAAGCGAAGAAAGATTACTCAAGAGGAGGAACCGGCTCAGAAGAGGAAAGAGATAAAGGAGATGAGAGAGGAAAAGGAGGAGAAGAAAAAGAAGAAGCTAGAGGATAAGATAAGGGACGGGCTGCGAAAGCTGCTTGGGCCGAAGGCGACTTGGCGATCCGACAAGCAAGCTGAGAGCATGCGATCGATCATGACGCTCAAAGCAGATCAGACGGCAATTAACGTGCTGCCGACAGGGGCCGGCAAGAGCATATTATTCATACTATCGGCCATAATGCAGGATACAGGCACAAGCATCGTAGTCGTGCCATTTATTGCACTAATGGATAACTTGGTGACAAGAGCAACAGATATAGGGGTCGACTACATCCGATACAGGTCATCGATGAATTCAGGACGAGAGGGCATGCCGAGGGCAGCACGGTTAATCGTCGTCAGTGCCGATATCGTATCGAGCGCCGAGTTTTGCGGATACGTTAACGGGCTATCATGCACAGGGCTGCTGCAGCGGATATTCATAGACGAATATCATACCGTGATTATGGATATTGGCTACCGGGCTAAGCTTGGCGAGCTCGTAGGGTTACGCCGGTTTGGCTGCCCGTTGGTGCTGCTCACGGCAACGCTGCCCGTTGTGCTGGAAGATTGGTTTCGCGGCGAGATGCTAGCAAGGTCAGCAATCGTAGTGCGGGATCGGACGGTTAAGCTAAACTGCCGCTACGAGGTTCAGCAGGTCAAGGCCGGGCGTAATGCTATCGAGGATCGTACGGTCGAGGTGATCAAGCAGCTGGATCAAGACATGACGGGCTGTCAGAAGGGGGTCATATACTGCCGATCCAAGAGTCAATGCGAGGCGATCGCTGACGAGATCGGCTGCGGGTTTCATCACAGCGGCATGAGCGAACAGGACCGTCATGAGGCGCGGACGGCATGGGTAGAGGGCCGTAACACAAGCCGATAGATCGCAGCAACAACCGGGTTAAGGACAGGCATCGACATCGAGGGGATCGTGGCTGTTATTCATATGGAGAAGCCGTATGGGCTCGTTGACTTTGTGCAGCAGATTGGCCGAGGAGGGCATCGGGCAGGTAAGGTGGTGCGGTCCGTCATCATACACGATAGACGGCCGCAACGAGAGGATCAGCACCGAAGCTTTGTGGATAATATCAATCAGGCACAGATGGAGGCGTTCGTATCGACGCCGGGATGTCGAAGGGCCGTGATATCGGCGTTTATGGACGGGGCAGCGGGCGAAACATGTAAGGATGTAGATGGGGCTGCGCTTTATGATCGATGCGATCTGCTTCGAGAGGATAACAACAGTAGTGAGGGTGTAGGCAGGGCCGAGGAGGTAATTGAAGTAGAGAGTGATGGGGAGAGTGATGGGGAGAGTGATGGGGAGAGTGATAGGGAGAGTGATGGGGAGAGTGATAGGGAGAGTGATGGGGAGAGTGATAGGGAGAGTGATAGGGAGAGTGATAGGGAGAGTGATAGGGAGGGAGAGACTGAAAGGGAGACTGAAGGGGAGACTAATAGAGAGGTTAGTCAGGATAAGGAGGGCGAGGGCGAGAGTAGTGAGATGAGGAAGGGTGGGAGGATTTGGAATGCATTCGGTAAGGAAGAGGGCATACGGATCAGAACGCTTTTCCGGTGGCTAGATGATGTCGCAGAGGAGTGTCCGGTGTGTCACATCCGACGTCATCAGAAGGGACTAGAGCTAGGGAAGGTCCCCGATCAGCCGCGGCATAAGAAGGCCGGGCAGTAGTGTGAGACGGTGGCAGAGGAAGGGTATAATATTGCATGTAGGGAGATCAGGTTCAAGGAGCTTACATATTGTTACATATGTAAGCTGCCGTTAGACTGGTGTGAAGAAACCCGGGATGAAGAGGGTAAATATGTATATAAGGATAAGCTGCTGCCGATAGTGTTACTAGGACTAAGGAGTTGGCGAGTAAGAGAGATAGCAAGGGCTGAGTTTAGGATCGATATAGGGGATAAGAAGGCATTTTATCGCTAGCTAGGGGTTAAGAGGCGGTTTCATGGGATAAAGGGGACAAATGCACATGCATTATGGGAAGCAGTCATTTAGCAGATATATAAGGATAAGAGGTAGCTATAGGGTATTTATATAGATAATAATAAGGATATATTAATATAAAAGTAATAAAAAGAAAGAAGAAGAGAAAGTATAAGAGAGAGAGAGAGAGAGAGAGGGTTAGGGTTAAGGTAGGGTTAGTATTAACTATCTAAGCTATCTGCCTAGTTGCTTTTCTAATAACTATATACAGTAGAAGGAAAAGGGAATAACTATAGTTATAAGAGAAATATATAAAAGATAAGAAAAATAAGAAAAATAGAGAAAATAGAGCTAATAGGTTTTAAGGTATGAGAGATAAGCTAGCTATAAGGTAAAATAAAAATAAAGAGATAAAATAAGAATAAGAAAAGGAAAAAGTAAGTAAAATAAGAAAATAAGGTAAAGAAATAAATAAAATAAGAAAAGGAAAAAGTAAGGCTATAAGGAGCCTTTAGGGGTCTCTTCTAGAGGGGTTCCAGAGGGAACTAGCTATCCCTCTAGGAGCTTCCTTACTAATAGAAGCTGCTGAGATAGCCCGGGTCCTTATGAGAGCTAGGGCAATAGAGGAATCAAGCTGTGCCGCTGCTACAGGCCCTACAAGGTCCTGTAACTTACGGTAGGTCTTGGCGGTCTCTAGCTCCATAAGGCCCCCTGATGAGATAATGATAGGCTGAAAAAAGGCCCCTAGGGCCCTATATTTCCGGCGTTTTTCCTCTGCAGCCTCTCTAAGGGTCTCATAAGGGTCTGATCGGGCTGAATCCTTAGCTATAGCTACGATCTGAATATCGTAGAAATAGCGGCTATTTCCTATTGTAACCGCTATATCGGCCCGCAAGCTTGTTGCCTTATCTACTAGGGGTTCCTTCTGGACCTCTAGGGTAGGCTCGCTAGCTAAGGCCCTATAGAAGGCTCTCACCACTGTATCATGCCTTGCAATCCACCTTCTTGCAGCGCCCTTGCAGGTGTCTTCATGCTGGAAAGCCACTATAGCCCCACAGGAGCTACAGGGTAGGCTAGGGGGCTTAACGGGGTAAAAGAGCCGGCTTCGGAGGGCTTCGGTGATCTCGGAGTCTGCAAAAGAGAGGGTTTTCTTTGTAGGCAAGACCCCAAGCCACTTACGGCCGAGATAGCTAGCGTTTTCCAGCCTAGCCTGCTGATATAGGGTAGGAAGGTCCTGTAAAAAGGTCTCTAGCCTAGCCTTATTCGCTTCTATAAGGACCTCTTTTGCGGTAGGTCCTTCTATCGCTATAGGAGCTATAGGGGGGGGATCCCCTGTAGCTGCCCCTGATCTTAGCTAGGGTAGGCTGAGAGGCTCTTATAGCTGCTTGATAGAGCTGTGGGGCTAGCTCCTTGTGTAGGGGAATTCCTAGTCCTCCCTCCCGGGTAGGTAGGGCTATAAGGGCCTGGTTCGGCTCCTTAGGGACTTCGCTAGGGGATCTAGCTACTATAGCTAGGATAGCTTCCTTTATAAGGCTATCAGCTTCCCCCCACAGGTCATCAAGGCCTATAGGGCATAGCTGCCGCTGCAAGTGCCTTAGAAGGAGCTGTATGCTTCCCCTAAGGAGAAGAAGGCTGTGCTGCTTAGGGAGGTCTTTTAAGGCCGTTAGGGCTCCCTCTAGGGTAGCTAGCTTCCCTGCTAAGAAGGACCTTCTGCCGGCTATAGGGCCTATATAGGTCCCTAATACTGGTAGCCCTTCTAGCTGTAGGTCCTTTAGAGGCCACTCCTTGCTTTTAGTAGGGTTTAGCTGCACTGGAGAGCCCTGCAGGACTTCTCTAGCTGCCTGTAAGGCTCCTGAAGGTGCCTTGTTTAGGATGTAGAGGTCATCGAGATAGGCAACTAAGGTAGCTGTAGGAAGCTTCCTAGCTAAGGCCTCTAGGGTAGGTCGAAAGGCTAAGGAAAATAGAAGGGGTCCTAGAGGGTCTCCTTGCCTAACCCCGCTAGAGGAAGCTAGAAGCTGCCCTTCTTCTGTAGCGAGCAGAGAAGGGGTATTATAGGCCCAGGCTGTAGCCCTATAGAATACAGGGGCATATGTAGCTACAGCTGCTGCTATAGCAGGCCTAGCTACTGAGTTAAAGGCGTTAGCGAGGTCTATAGAGGCTAGCTGCTGGAAATTAGCGCTATTTCCCCCTATAAGAGCCTCTTCCAGCAGAAAGATAGCTGGTTCAACACCCCCTGGGCTATGTACCCCTAGCTGGAAAGGTAGCAGCATAGAAGGGTTATACGAGGTAATGAGGATAGCTTTCATAGCTACCCTATAGATAAGGTCCCCTATAGCTATAGGCCTAACCCCTCCCCCTGGCTTTTCTAGGCCTATTAGGCGGCTAGCACATAATAGAGGGGCTCCTGGGGCTGTGCCCTGTCGTATCATATCTGCTAGCAGCCTTAGGAAGCCTATTACAGGGGAATCCCCCCTTGTAACTAGGTCTAATAGGGGCCTAGTCCAGCCGCTAAGGCCTGGGGCCTTTTCCTTCCCTATAGAGGCTATCGCTTTTACAACTGTAGCCTCTGTGACCGGTTGACCCGGTCTAGGGTAGGTCTTGCGTTGGAAGGGTTTTTCGGGACCTATAGGGTGTTTTTCCAGTAAGATAGCCCTATTGGCCTCTGTATTAGGGGCTATAGGTACTGGATCTATAAGGGTTCTAGAAGCCCGGCCTAGAAATCCTCTCTCTAGTAGCTTTACAGCCCGTTGGGCTGGGTTAGCTACTTTAGGGGGGTTTTTCTGTAGAGTAGGGGGCTTCTGTTGCCCTAGGAAGGTCTCTAGGTCCTCTAGGGTAGGGATATTAGCTGGATAGTTGCGTAATAAGGCTGCTAACCCCCCTTTTGAAGACCTAGGCCTAGGACCCTAGGGAGAAGAAGGAAGGATAATAGAGCTTTTTCAGTAGGCTTCTTACAGAAGGCTTCAGCTGCTTTACTAGCGGCTATAGCGAAGGCTCTAGCGTGCCTAGCATATAGCTTCTTCTCTGGTATAGGGACTTTAGAGAAGGTTAACAGCTTCTTTATAGAGCCTTTTTCTACTATAGGGGCTATTGCCTGCTGATGCTGGGCTTCTAGGGGGCTTCTACCCCCTATAGGGCCCTCTGTAGCTTCAGGGGCTTTTTCCCTTGGTATACTAGGCTCTATCGCTTCTGAAGGCGCCTCTGAGGGGTGCTCTACTGAGAGGGATTGTACCTCTATTTCCCCTTGTGAGGATGCTGTTGTAGGGGCCTCTGAGGCCTGTGATAGGACTTCTATAGCCTCTAGGGCTTCTGAAAGGGCCGCTGAAGCCTCTGACCCTTCTATAGCGTCTTGGGCTTCTGGGGGTTAGGTCCCTTCTCTCTAGCTACTTTTTCCTTTATTTCCTCTAGGGTAGGTAGGTCAGGGAGGTCAGGGGACCAAGAGGCTGCTTGCGGGGCCTTTATGGAAGGATAGGTCTCTCGGTCTAGGGTGGCCTGATGTGAGGAGGGTTGGTCTAGGGTAGCCTGATAGGAGGAGGGTTGGTATAGGGTAGGAAGGATAGCCTTTAGTTCCTTGATAGGAGGCTCGAAGAGAAGGCTGTCTCTTTCCTTCGTAGCTAGCTTGTGACGGTCTAGGCTGTGGTGAGCGGTCTAGGGTAGGCCGAGGCCGCCGGAGGGGTCTCTGTGACGGTGGGGAAAGGGACCTAGCAGGCCTCTTCCCTAGAAGTCCCTTATAGACTCTAGGGCCTACAGGGCTTCTAGGGGCTAAGCTAGGGGAGCTAGGGGGGGTAGAGGGATCTCTTCTAGGGGGTAATAGCCCTGAAAACCTTGTATCTCTCGCCCTAGGCTGGTAGAGACCCTAGCGGTGCCCTTTATTCCGTGAATTTTAGCACAGTGGGTCTTAACCCCGTGACTGCCCTGACAGGCCGTATAGCATATAGGGCAACAGGCTAGCCCTAGGGGCTGCAGCTGCTGCTCATTATAGGGCTCTGTAGGGTGTTTTTTGCGTATATGCTCTAATAGGTCCCTATAGCCCCCCTGACAGGTTGGGCAGATCTGTATAGGCATTTTAGGGGCTTTAGGGTTAATAGAGACTATAGGGTAGGGAGCTACTAGCTATAGGGTAGCTATAGTAGCGTAAAGGGGAAGGTAGCTATAGTAGCTAAGGGGCTATAAAGTAGTAAGGAGATACAATATAGATATAATAACCTTTAAATAAGGATAAGATAAGGAGATAGCTAAAGTATAAATAAGAGATAAGCTAGATATATAGCTATAGATAGAGTAAAAAAGAGAGAAAAAAGATACTAAAGAGAAATATAAAAAAAATAAAAAGAATAAGGAGGAATCTCTATTATATAATTAAAGATATAGTTTCTATCTATTTCTTAGAATTCTTTTATTTTATTATAGTTTTCGCTATACTGGGGCTACCCTAGACTAGCGAAATTACTATAATTTAATATTAACCTACTATATAACCCTAACCTCTATAGAAGGTCTATAGAGTCTCTATAGAAGGTCTCTAGATAACTAACTCTGACCTTGACCCTGACCTAACATGTGACCCTGACCTAACGTATAACCCTGACCTAACGTGTGACCCAAACCTAATATGTGACCCTAACCTAATGTGTGACCCTAACCTAATGTGTGACCCTAACCTCTATAGAAGGTCTATAGAGAATCTATTTCTGTATCTCTATAATAGCCCGAAGGGCTATTATATATAAAATAAAAATTAATTCTCTGTATCTCTATAATAGCCCGAAGGGCTATTATATATAAAATATAGCTTTAAAGCATATAATAGGGTTAGGGTTATATAACCCTAGGGTAAAATTCAGGGCTCCCTAGAGCGACTTTAGCGATATCCTCCATAAGTTATCTACTAGTAAAGTATAATATATTATTGCATGCTTTTAATTTCTACTCTTTTAACCCTAGGGCTACTCTATTATAGCTCGCAGAGCTCGCATTAGATACAGATACAGCTCCCTGACGGTCGCCCTGACTCGCTGCGCTCGGTCGGGTCCCTGTCGGGGGGGCCAGGGGGGCCGGGGGGGCTTTGGGTTCGGGTTCGGGTTCGGGTTCGGGTTAGGGTTAGGGTTAGGGTTAGGGTTAGGTTAGGGTTAGGGTTAGGGTTAGGGTTAGGGTTAGGGTTAGGGTTAGGGTTAGGGTTAGGGTTAGGGTTAGGGTTAGGGTTAGGGTTAGGGTTAGGTGTTAGGGTTAGGGTTAGGGT